>JAPWDM010000020.1:5702554-6105054 GCA_035578155.1 Brachynemurus nebulosus | reverse complement strand
GGGTCCATGGGATCCAAAAGTGTCAAAAATAAACTAATCGACCGATTTTGAAAATTTTTTCACTGTTGGGGAACTAACTATTTTAGATAGACATACATTACGTTATTTAGGATCCGCCAGGGTCCATGGGACCCAAAAGTGGTAAAAATAAACTAACCGACCGATTTTGAAAATTTTTTCACTGTTACAGAGCTAAACTATTTTAGATAAATATAGATTACGTTATGTAAATTCTGCCAGGGTCCATCGGATCCAAAAGCGTCAAAAATAAACTAGCCGACCGATTTAGAAAATTTTTTCACTGTTGGGGAGCTAAGCTATTTTAGATACATATAGATTACGTTATGTAAGGTCTGAAGTGTCAGTAGGACCTAAAAGTGTCAAAAATAAAATAACTGACCGATTTTGAAACCTTTTTACTATTACCGAGGTAAACTATTTTAGATAGGTACAGGTTGTGTTATCTGAGATCCTAGAATATACGGTCGAGCTGATTTTTTAATGAGGTCCACCGGGATCTTGCAGATCCGAAAACGCCAGTAATAAGCTATCGAAAAGATGCTAAAAAATTTCTCACTGCTAGAGAACTAAATTATTTTAGATGGATACAACTATGCTGCACAAAATTCGTTCGGGTTCTTGGGTCCCCAAAAATACCAAAACTAATTACCCAACCGATTTTAAAAATTCTTTTACTCTTAGAAAGCTAAACTATTTTAAATAGGTACAGGTCTTAGATGAGATCCGCCAGTGCCCAAGATTTGGAAATTCGCTATGTTATGCAGATGCTGCGACAGGGGTATTTTAGACCTTTATACGATCACTTCACGCTGAGATATCGAACTTTGAATGGGAAAAGGATCATTTCGTCTTTGCCATCGATACCTCAGCATCTAATGATCACACAGAAAATTGAAGATGGGTTTTGAAAACTCGGATAAATTCTTTACAAGAATTAGCCTTTGTTTTATCGGAAAAAAATTTTTTTCATACCCGACATGAGTTTGAAAAATCAAGAAAAAAAGTGCTTTTGGTGGGTTTTTGGAAAATCAAGCGCTGAATTAAAAATGTTGAGCAAACTATTAATGTTAAGTGTGCCTTTTACAGTTCAATATACCCACAAAAGCCCCACCGAGTTTTAATTTAATCCATCCAGCCGTTTTTTTATTTCATTCGATTAATGGATTGAATTTTTGACAAAATTAAAGGACCATTTTTTTGCTCTTAAATTTTGACAATATTTAACAAAATGAAAAAAAAATTTTTTTAGCCTTTTTCACATTTTTATCAACAACACTGTTTAAATTTATAAAAAATAGAAAATTTCTTAAAAAATTTTCAAAAAAATTTCAGTTAATGTTGACTATCGAAAAATAACCCGGACAAAAGTTTCATGGGAAGAAATGAGGAACTAGAAAATGACCTCGAATTTGACCTTGAACATGACTTTGACCAACCAGTATCATATTTTTTTCGTTTTTATGACCTTCATACGACTTTGGGAAATGAAGTATGAATATGGTTTTGAACGTAGAATTTCCCGCTCTTTCCGAATCCGAGGTCAAAAATAGGGGTTTCAATTTAAAAAAACAAAGTTGACCTTCAAATTTTGGTCAAGGTCATGTTCAAGGTCATATTCGAGTTCATTTTCTAGTTCTTCATTTCTGCCCACGAAACTTTTGTCCGGGTTTCAATATTAACTAAGATTTTCAGCTGTTCCGGAACTTTATGAACGCGCTGTATATGTACTCGTATGCTGTATAAAAATATTATTTCTATAATTTTTATTCACTACTAAACAAGTTTTTGTCTATATTATGTCATTTAAATTAAATAAATCTATCTTTTTTTATTGTTTTCATTTTTGAGAGATAGAAGTAGTTGTTTATCAGGAATTTGTTTTTCAGTAATAAAAAATCTTGGCAAATATGTACATATGTGCTAGGTATTATAGTGGACCGTTTAAGTATTCAACAACTTTTCAATAAATTTTACCAAAAATTTTTTTCGATTTTTGGAATTTTCTTATTTTTGTCAAATAAAAAATGCCGTTAGTATTCCAAACGGCGAAAAATGTAATATTTGACCACTTACATTCATTCAGATGTGTACAATTTCATATAATTTAGCTGCAAAATTTTATTGCGGTCCTGACCTGTCCGAAAAAACCTGCTACCGAATAATAACCTAATTTTTCGTTTTAATAGGTAAAATTAATTTCATTCTGCTCATTTATTAGAACTTTTAAAGTAGGTAGTTGTTAGTATTTGTACCATTCAGTACAAACGAATTCTCGAATTAAAATTTTTTTCACAAAAAAGGATATTTTAAAAGATAGTACCGAATAAAACATTCATAATTTCCCTTTTAATACTTTTTCATTTATCATACATTTAAAGTTGCCTCCAGCAATTTCCCTATACTTTCACAAGTACAATAAAACGCAAATTTATTGTACTAAATATTATTAAATTTGGCCTACAGCAGTAAATTGTTATAATCATTACTACATTTTGAATTTTGAATTAACATTTATCTATATAAAATAGCTTGCAATAAAAACATAAATAATGAACTTTTTTATATTTTTAGTTAAAGTTTAGAGATGATTTTTCTTTCAGTTTGTTTTTATTTTAGAATTAACAACCTCAATATTGGAGAACGGGCGCCGAGTAACAGTAGTAATGTGTAAAGCTTTAACTTTAAACTCTCTCTTGTACGGCAAGTAGGTATGTAAGTAGATTGTTTCGTAAGAGGAACAAAAAACACACCGGCAAGTTCAAGCCTTTGTTACTAATTTATCAAGTTCTCGTCAACGACTGCAACTAGTTGCCCTCTATTTCATTATTATATTTCATAGACATATATTTATATATACATCCGCATGCGCCAACATAATATTCAGCACAATAATTGAACAATTGGATAACTACAGCTGCTTCCAATTGCTAATAAATTCAGAATACTGCAGTACTGTTAATATCACAAATATAGTAATCGTAATTAGTAGAAAATCGTAATAGACCAAATCATTAACTCTTAGTCGATGCGATATTTTTACAGTACTATATTCTTGTAAGTAATAAAACAGATATGTTAATTTGCAAAATATTTATATTCATTTTAAATAATCACAATTACCTACTTCGAACATTCTTTGTTTGAAAATACTGATACTCGAAACAATTGTCACAATTTAAAAATAAAGTAGTATAATAAGTGGTGGCGAAATACAATATTTGTTTCATTACTTTTCACCAAAACAGCAAAAAAATGTCGAACTCCTTTAGTTAAGTCAATTTGGAAGCCCCTCCTCCATTAAGATTACACGGTCATAATGGACTAATTATTACGCCTTTAAAAACAAACTCTACTGTATCCTTTTATGTTTAAGAAGAGCGGTAATTTTTTTGGCGTACAATTCCAGTTTCAAATTTATATTTAAGCATTTTACTGACATAAAAATTCGTATTACCTTTTCGTACATATATAAGTACTAGCTGATCCAGCCACGCGTTGAAGTGGCCCAGTAGTTATAATTGAATGAATTAATTTTTTCTTATCATTTTGATACGATCAAATCAATATTTACTAATAAAGCTGAAAATAGTTTAGCCAATTTTAAATCATATAGGATTGAGAATAGGCGCGAGAATAAAGTGCTTCGCTTCGCTCGCTAAACAGTTCAAAATTCTATAAAAGGTTAATTGCATGTAATGCTTCGCTCCGCTCGCCATATGCCTCGAAAGTAACCATTAATATATCTAATTTTCACACTCTGAGATTTTTCCATAGATTCCCATATTGATGGTTTTAGATACACTGCACAATTATAACACAATACACACTATAATAATAATAGTATATTGTACAATAAGTGGGAAAAATGGCTTTTTTCTCACGTATTTTACACTATATTTTTTCTACGAAAACATTTTTTCGTAAAATTTACATTAATATTTATTTAAATAAATAGTAAAATTTTTTATTAATTTATGTCAGTTGTAAAAGATGTTCAAATTTTTGCCAATGCATACTTTGAAACTATGGAAACAAAAATCAATAACAAACATATGTATATTTTCAGATTTATATAGATTTTAAGTACAAAATACCTCTGTGGCAGCACCTGCATAACATAGCGAATTTCCGATCATAAAAGTTACTTTTTCTCGGAAACCCGCTTACCTAGAATAATGGTTTAAAATGTATCTTCTGTGATTTTCTTCGTTCTTTACAACAATGTAAAAAAAATTGTAAAAACATTTAAATTTTGGCAAATTTTTACAAAAAACTAATTTTTTTGAGGTTTCCGGAACTGGACGTGTCTGGCTGGAGAACTCATCCAAGATTTTTGGACTTCTAACATTTTACTGTTTTAGTATATTCAAATCCTAAAGGTATCCTATTATTATAACAAATTTCATCCCAAAGTGAATTTCTTGGAAATATAGGCAATCAAATTTTCGAAAATTCGAAAATAATTTAAAATAGAAATAGTTCTCACTAGTTATATGAAATTTTGTATTATGGAATATTTCGATGTTAAAAACGTCCTTCAAAACTAATGATACAAATTATTATTTATTAGTAGAAATGCTGTAAAATGAAAAAAAAATTATTTTTTAAGACGAAATTTGCTGTAAAGTTATTTTTTATTTAATTTATGGCAAATAAAAAAAATTAATTAAATCAGAATTCTGATATTTATTACGGGAAAAATGTGTTCTACTTCATTATTATCCAAGAAGAAATTCAACAAAATTTCTGATTTCTCGCTATAATTATGTCTAAGGAATTCCTTTGTTAAACACTAGCTGTACCCGCAACGTCGTTCGCGCATAAAATAAATGAGAAGTATATAAGTATAATCATCATAAAGCATTTGTAAAGAACAATAGTTTTGCGTAATGCATTCACATGCTCAAAATGATTTTTGTATTTTCCCGAGGGAAGGAAACATTTTCCTGTAATAAAAAGTATCCTAAATGTTGACGCAGGTATGGTCTATTTCAGTTAAATTTAACCATGCTTCGTAACTTTGAATTTAAATAATTTCCGTTTTCTTGGCTTTATCTCTCTTATTATTGCATTTATGTAAATTTTAAATTTGCAGTTTACTTTTAGAAAAGAATAGAAGATCGATTTATTTGGAATATAAGAATTATTTAATTTTTTAACGAAAACTCATGATCAATTTTATCTGAAAAGAGGTATAATAAGTTATCACCACACAAACTTTCATAAAATTGTTAACACATCTGCGAAAAAATGTGCAAAAAATTTATAAAAATTAGTTTTTCTCAAAAAGTAGTTCACATAGAACAATGGTTCAAGAACCTTTTTTATGCGATTTTTTCTCTTCTTTCCAACATTGTAAAAAAATATCGAAATTTGGCAAAAAAACATTCATTTTCATGAAAAATGCTCAAAAAACCACGTTCCTGACATCATATATATATATATATATATATATATATATATATATATATATATATATATATATATATATATATATATATATATATATATATATATATATATACATATATATATAAATTTTAGTGAATGTTATTTTCGGGTTAAAAACGTTATTAAAGTCACTTATTTTTATAAGATAGGAATTTTGGATTTTTGATTTGGATTTTTGATTTGGATTTAGGGATTTGAATTGTGTTAATTTTTTTTGCTGCTAACTGCTATCGATATAAAATTTAAATTTACTGAAAAACTTAACCTCTTTTTTAAAGTCCCGATCAGCCGGACACTTATCATCAGTTTTGAAAACACCAGAATGACAATGTATATATCAGTTATATCATCGATTTTGAAAATATCGTTATTTTTGATATCGATAATTTTCGATAACGAAAACTACAATATATGTTACAAAAAATCATAATAAAAACCTTACATACGATAGTCCAACTTCAGAACCACTTATTGTGGCATTATTACTCACTGTCAGTGTGTTAATAGTAAAAATGAGTGTATAGAAACTAGTATGCAATTTAACAGGGTAACTCATCACTTCAACAATGTTGCTCAAACTGAATTTTGAATTCGAAAATTCCATTTCTAAGTAATTCAAATTGTTTTAAAATATTTTCCATGAAGAAGAACTTCTTGAACTACGCAAATAGTACGACTATTCACACAGTTAACTACCCCTAGACTTAATATTAGAACATTGAGCAAAAACAGGTCAATTAGATTTTTTGACGTAGATTTCAAATCTGTAAACAAAATTTATATTGTTTATTTTTCACCCTCTTTTTGCAAAATTATCCGTCAAATTTTAACCCCTAACCATCCCTGTTGATGTAATTTGAACAAGTTTAATATCAATAGATAGCTCTTTAAAAAAGAGCAATATCAATAATTTAAACTTTTGCTCTATGTCTTACTGTTTTTGAGATATTTGAAAAATCAAATTTTTACCCCAATTTTTGTAGGGCGATTTCACTCCTTCAGACAGATTTTCCGCCGATAAAAAAAAGACGCTTCTCTTAGATTTCGACGTAGAATAACATATTTCAGCGTCATTGAAATCGGAGGCGGACACCTGGCAACCTTTCCTTGTAAGATTATTAAGGTGGAAATCACAATATAATATTAAAATGGAAAAAGACAAATCCAACATAAGAGATCTGAATTTTAGAAACTCCACTGGCGCAAACTGTACAATTGTCTTAGACATTCATTACACGATAATATTATAGTTACCAACACATTAGAAATATGCATAAATGTAAGTAGCAGATGATTTTCATCAATTTCAACTAAAAACATCATCATCAACCACTACTACATTCCGTCACTCCTACTACCGCTTACTTATTGCTCAAGTATTTTACTACATACTACAACTACTGCTTATAACATAAGTACAAGTAGTATAAAGTTGGGCTGGTTAGTTATCATTACTCACGATAATGTATAGTTTAATAACAAAGCGAACAAAATTTGCCGTCTGTTTGATGATTACCATAGAGATTTCCTCTTTATGATAAATTTCAGTTTGAAACATACATGCAATACTCGTGTATTGTATGTACGTATATTTTAAAACATTAAATATGAATGAATTTTACATGTGAACAGTAACGGATAAAATATTAATTACTGTTGGGAATTTTTTTTTTTTTTTTGATCCACCGGTACAAAATGGAAGAAGAATTTCGAATTGGTTTTATGAAGTGATATATTTTTAATAAACTTCACCAAATTTGTTTTATGTTACTGTTACATTTGGTAGTAAACGAATTGTTTTAATAAACTTCACCAAATTTATTTTATGTTACTGTTACATTTGGTAGTAAACGAATTGGAAAGCCGGGTAATTCACTTTGGTACTTGTATGTCAAACACCAAAATTTTTACAATTTCATCGAAGTTCGTCGTTGTACCAGACTAATTTACACATCAAATTCTCAAATTATGTATAATGTAAAAGCCTTTATACTCGAACGCGATGCAATACTCGAACAGTTTTGATATTTATCGGTTTCTTTCAGAAACGACGTCATTACTTAATGTAAAATATCAAAACTGTTCGAGTATTGAATCGCGTTCGAGTATAGGGACTTTTACCCTATGTCTAAATATTTCTCATGAATCACTCTATCAATTATAGTCGAAATCGAAAATACTTAGTTATTGAGAAAATCGTATTTCTCTTTATTTGGAGCATTTTGACAAGTGTATTTTTAAGATCTTTACTTCACTAGACGTGTTCTGTCGGAGAGTTTTTGCAGAATTATCTGAGGCCGACTTTTCTGGTATATATTGTTTTTACATAAATCTCCAACTACGATTATACAGTCAAAATATCTCACTGATGGTTGGCTTTTTACGAATTTTAGGGAAGTCCATAGTAATTTTAATATTAATCTGATACATAAAGCCCAAATTAAAAAAAAAAATGATATCTCACATGTAGGCACTACATAAGCCGAAATTCTTAACTGCATTGCGAGTGCATTTTCACTAATGCCATAAAGGCACGGTATATTTTTTATGTTCTTTCTTCATTTGATTTAGAAGTTATGTAATTGGTAGTAACAAGTAAAACTTTCAGGGCCGGATGGCGGACCTATCGATTTTGATGAAATTTGAATAGGTTGTAGTATATTCAAAAATAAGTATTCCTTTTTGTCGGTAGAAAAACGGTTTGATATTACTCTTTTTAAAGGATTATCTATTAATATACAATCTGTTCAAATTACATCAACAGGAGTAGTTCAGAGTTAAAATTTAGGGTTCCATTTTACGAAAAAGAAGTGAAAAATAAAAAATAGCAGCATTTTGTTTGCAGAATGTAAATCAACGTAACAAAATATAATTGACTTATTTTTTTTCAATTTCGTAATATTGAGTCAAAAGGTATTTAAATAGAGGGTGACGATCTCAACATAATCGTGTTATTCGAGTAGTTCAAGAAATTATTCTTCATGATAAACAGTTTAAAACAACTAGAATAACGTAGAATTGAGATTCTCGAATTCAAAATTCAGCTCCAGTAGCATTGCAGAAGAAGGGATTAGTTACACTCTTATTACATACTAATTTTCATGTATTTACCCAGTCAACATTCTGACGTCTTAATGAAGTCATAAAGAATTCATATTTCTGATTTGGATGTCAGAAAATCTTTATGAATTCGTAAAGATATCTTATACGTCGATCTAGGAACAGTTTATGGAGTCTTAATATGATGTCTTAAAGAATTCTTTTTTCTGACTTCAGAATTGCGATGTCTTAAACAGCTCATATTTCTATTGTCTGAAAAAAGATATCTTAATTGAGAATTCATTATTAAGAAGTCATATTTCTGACTTCAGAATTATGATATGATGACTTTTTAAATAGTTCATATTTCTAGTTAATAGCTCATATTTCTGATATCTTAAACAGCTCATATTTCTGACGTCTTAAAAAAGATGACTTTAAAAGGTCGACACCAAGCAATCATTGAAAATATTAAACGTAATTTACGAAATAAGAGGAATATAATTAATTTAGTTAATTTTATTTATTTACATATGTAACTGTATATGTACAGCGTATATTATGTATAAATGTATTTAAAAAATTAACATTTAAGATTAAATTTACTCCCTAGTATTTTAGCAGGAATGTCACAGTTTGTACACTAGTCACAATAGAAACAATCAAAAACACTAACTAACCATATTCTGCATCCCATCAAACCACAAATTATTATCATACCTTCTTAAATTAACCCTCATAAATTCACTACTTTCAGTTCATTTTCACTTTAAATAATTTTCTTTAAGCTACCATTTTTTATTTTTGTTTAGTACTACCATCACCATCATTTCCATCTTGTGCCAAATTTCTCTCCTATTTTAACCTTCTTTTTTTTTTACTTTTTAATAAGTCTTGAAATGGTTTTCTTTTAGGCATTATGTTGTTAACGTTGTCAATAAAAGTATTAGTTTTAATATATTAAATTGTTCGTTTTTTTTTTCGTTTTTTCCTTACATCCGAAATATGAACTATTTAAGAAGTCTTAATAATGAAGTCAGAAATAAGAACTGTTTATGACATCAGAAATATGAGTTCAAAAAATAGTCAGAAATAAGAGCTGTTTAAGACATCCAAAGTATGAGTTCCTAAAACCATCAGAAATTAGAACTGTTTAAGACATCAGAAATATGAATTCATAAAGTAGTCAGAAATAAGAACTGTTTAAGACATCAGAAATATGAACTCATAAAGTAGTCAGAAATAAAAACGGTTTAAGGCATCATATTTCGGATGTCTTAAATAAGACTTTTTTAATAATTCATTGAGACGTCCTAATATTGTTTAAATTATTTTTGCTAGTGGTTTCTATAGAAAACAAATTTTTAAGACACCAGAAATATGAGCTAATTCTGAGGTCAGAAATATGAATTCTTTAAGACAGCATATTTATGAAGTCTTAAACAGCTCCTAAATCGTCGAATAAGATATCTATAATGTTTTCTGACATCTTAAATATGCCCCCTTTAAGACATCTTTAAGAAGTCCGAAAGATGTCAGAAAAAAGATGTCTAATTGATATCATTAAATTGAATTCATATTTAAGATATCTTTAAGAACTCTTATTTCTGACTTCAAAAAAAGATGTCTTAAAGATGTCATATTTACAGTTCAGAAAGATGTCAGTAAAAAGACTTCATAAAGACATCTTTCTGACTTTTGTGCTCACTGGGCATTGTTACTAAATGATTATTTTCTAATAAGAATGAATACATAGGAACTCCAATATAACGTACTCCAATATAACGTACCGAGTGGTGGGGTACCCCTCTCACAGATTTGAAGACGTAAGATTGTATTTGTGTCAAGGTATACATAATCGTCAATTCAGGGGCGTAGCAAATTTATGTGAGGGTCTGACAAGTTCCCATATTTTCTTACAAACACACGTATAGCATTTACACATAGCCATAAGTACTTATACACAAATAAATATAATCAGTGTAAATATATACACATTTACAACTATGTGTGAACTTGTTCAAAAATATTCAGATTCCTGTGAACTTTTACAGTAAAATCAACACCAACAAACAATTACACCAATATACAGACATACACGTACATATTATTTCACGTTTATGCATACGTAGATAAATATGTGTGTATATACGAGTACACATCGATTTCACGATTTGATTGGTTATAGAAAAAAAGCCAGATAACAAATTTTGATGCAAGTTCCAGAATATTCTATTCGGAAAATAGCAAAGATGTCGAAAAACCGACTTCACCATTTGATAGCCTACCAAAGAAGGGACTAGACAGCGGAACTCAGCAAAAGTTCTAGAAAGTTCTATTCGGGGTTTAGCAAAGATATCGAGAAACTAATTTCACTATCGAACTGGTCTTCGAATAAAAGCATAAATAACAAAAATTTAGCAATGTTCTAAAATGTTCTATCCGAGAACTAGCAAAGATATCGGGAAACTAACTTCACTATCGAACTGGTCTTCGAATAAAAGCATAAATAACAAAAATTTAGCAATGTTCTAGAATGTTCTATCCGAGAACTAGCAAAGATATCGGGAAATTAACTTCACTATCGAACTGGTCTTCGAATAAAAGCATAAATAACAAAAATTTAGCAATGTTCTAGAATGTTCTATTCGAGAACTAGCAAAGATATCGGGAAACTGACCTCAACATCGAATTGGTCATCAAATGAAAGCTTAAATAAGAAAAATTGAACAATATTCTAGAATGTTCTATTCGAGAACTAGTAAAAATATTGGAAAACTGATTTCACCATCGGATTTGTCGTCGAATGAAAGCCTAAATAATAAAAATTGAACAATATTCTAGAATGTTCTATTCGAGAATTAGCAAAAATATCAAAAAAACCAATTTTATCACTCATCTAGTTATTAAATAAAAGATCAAATAGCGGAATTTAACAAAAGTTAAGGTACTTTATTTAAGGAAAATGTAAATATTATACTTTTTTGCAATTGTATACGTTGGCGTAAATTTATAACTAAAACTTTTGTATAGCACCACTATTTGACCTTTTTCGCCAAAGAGCAATTTACTGATGAAGTCGCTTTCTCAATATTTTTGTTAGTTTCCGAATAGAATATTCGAGAACATTTCTCAAATTCCGTTATTTAGCATTTTCTTTGATGACCTATCCGATGGTAAAGTTTATTTCTTGATATCTATTCTCGGTTTTGAATAGAATGATCTAGAACTTTTGCCAAATTCCGCTATTCAACTATTTCTTTAATGGCAAATCCCATAGTAAAGTTAGTTTTCCGACATCTTTCCTAGTTTCCGAATAGAATATTCTAAAACTATTATTGAATTCCACTCTTTGATCTATTTTTCAATAGTTAACCAATAGTGAAGTCGGTTTTTTAATATTTTGACTGATTTCTAAGAAGAGTATTCTAAAATTGTTGTCAAATTTTGCAGCTTATGCATTTTTCTAATATACTTGTACAATGTACAACAGTTGTGTATATATATGTATTTAGTTGAAGACGTGTGTTCTTGTAAACATGCATTTAAGTAAGTGTATATGCGTGTGTATATAAATAATGAAACGCGTATGTGTTCGCATATTATGTTTCTGTACCCCCTTAAAAAAATTTTACTGACGGCCCTGGTAATCCGATATAACGTACTTCCCCTTATTTTGTACCGGCCAGTACGTTATATTGGAGTTCCTATGTAACGCGCTTACGTCTGCCAATATATCAAAATTTCATCAAAATCATTAAAATTTCGTATTTCATTAAATAAATAAAAACACCGTGAGCAACACCACCGCATCTCGGAAGTCTAATTTTTCCTTTCATCTTCGGTATTGAATGTCTACAAGCGAAATGTAATTGAAAGTTTACAAGCGATTTGTCATTTTGGTGGTTTCAAAACTGATGATGAGTGTCCGGTTGATCGGGGCTTTAAAAAGGTTTTAAGTTTTTAAGGGATGAATCTCAGTAAATTTCAATTTGGTGCCGATAGCAGTTAGCAGGGAAAAAGCCAACACAATTCGTACGAGGGCATTGCTACCCATGCTTATCCGCCAATTGTCTTTGTGTTTTATTTTTGAATATTAAAAAAGGAACTTAAATAGTAAACTGGAAGGCCGCTATGAAGATATTTTTTCTTTCCAAAAAAATCCAAAATTTATATTTTATTAATAATAAAAATCCAAAATTCCTACTTTATAAATAAACAGTGACTTCATCATGTTCTTTTGGTATAAAAATGGTGGGGATAAGGGTTAAAAGCTGAGACCCCCAAAAAGCACCCCCTTGATACTAACTCAATCCGAGTACAGCCCTCTAGGTTTATCTGGGTGACCTGTGCGAGTGGTACAAGCTTCGAAAACGTCAAAAAAACATGAAATTATAGCTTAAACATGAGGGAGTGGGGGTAAAATATTAAAACCTCCAAAAAGCATAACCTAGATACGAACTTTATCAACACACCAAATTTCAACCCTCTGCGTTAATTCTGTGGGGCTGTGGGCGTGTTAGATCCAGCCAAAAAACTTTTTTCCCCTCTGCTCCCTCCAAATCATCTTAGGAAGCTGAATTGTGGATATGTTGTAGATAATTGACCGAAACATTATTTCCAACCGGTTTAGAAAAGTTTCATTGTTTTAGCGCCCCCACCACCCCCTTAAAGGTTGGGTCGGATCCAAAATTTTACCCTACTTACCCAATGAGCCTCACTTACCAAATTACAGCTCTTAACTTACATAAGGGGGCCCTACACATATTAAAAGGTAGCGCGAAAATATATATATATATATATATATATATATATATATATATATATATATATATATATATATATATATCTCAGACATTTTTTTCTTCCTCAGAATCGTGTTCTACGGGTCCGAAAACGGATAGCGCCCCTACTCTCGCCGTTCTTATCGTATAGGCTGTATAAATCTAATTTTTTCAACTAAAAAGATTCGTTTACCAGTTTTTGCTACAAATATTTTTGAGAATGTCTCACTACTTTTGTCTGTCACTGTACATGACACAATACATATTCCGGATATAAATAGGTTTGTCGTGTGAGTGTGAATGTCTTCCTATCGGTTATTGTGTGTAACTAAACTGACTTTGAATTGAAATAAGAGAAGAAAAGAAAATTTGAATTGAAT
Source organism: Brachynemurus nebulosus (assembly GCA_035578155.1). NCBI lineage: Eukaryota > Metazoa > Arthropoda > Insecta > Neuroptera > Myrmeleontidae > Brachynemurus > Brachynemurus nebulosus. The sequence goes on along the minus strand of JAPWDM010000020.1, from coordinate 6,091,379 downwards.
AGTATGATAAAGGATTGTCAGTCATCATCTCATTCATATACGGCGCATCACGCTACCTATCCCATTCGCGCTCACAATCTACATATATACGTATATTCCTATCCACAGCGTGTGGATGGATGGCACTTGATAAATGTATGAATGATCATCATATGTATTGAATCTCTTCTATATTTCCTTTTATCCCCTTTTTTCATCATGTGTTATCCACTATTTTTCATCGACGGGACGGCTCGAGCTGATCTGGTTCACTATTAATCTATCATTTATATTGTACCGGGAAGTATTTTGTATGTAAAAATTGTGTGAAAAACGACTATGAGGAGAAACGAGAAAAATTATTCAAAAAAAAAGTTTCTTCTACTTTTTTCTTATCAAACAAAATTCAATTTGAATATTTTTGTTCGAATTGAAAAAGATGAAAAAATAATTTATTAAGAAATGATTTCCACTCGTGTCCGTGGATTACAATGTACTCTCATATCTATTCATACTGTTATACAGTGGTGTAACGAAATAAGAACACCATCGGGACCAAAGAGGAGAAGTGTGGTTATTTCGTTACATCAGTGGCGGCTTCATAAAAAAATTAAAGTTGCTGTGCATTACTGAAGTATTTACAAGACATATTTTCGTATACCTGCAACAAGGTGTATTTAAATATCTAGAGTACGACATTGGTTCGAATAAAAGGGTTAGCCAATTTTGTATAATTTACGTATATAATATATATACGTGTACATATGTACATGTATCATATCATATTATAGCTTCCAAATTTTTTTGAAAGTATATACATACTAGCATTTACCCGTGGCTTTGCTCGCGTGGCAGTAGCAGTGATGAGTGGATTAGTAGGTTCTGACGCACACTACGTCGTCAAAAGTATGGGAACACCTTGTCTGGGAGCTTGGGTGCCCATACTTTTGACATGGTACTGTACTTAACGTTGTGGTACACTGCCGTGTTAAAAGTGTGGGCACCCCCTGAATCAAGTTGTCCCCATATTTCTGACGACGTAGTATGTGTCAGAATCTACTAATTCACTCACCACTTCTACTGCCACGCGGGCAAAACTGGGTAAATGCTAGTATGTATATTACTTACTTAATGCTAGTATGTAAATTACTTACACATATGCACACGTATATCGTATATATTATATACATACATACATCCATAAAGATAATATACCTATAAAAATTTATTTTAATTCATACTTTAGAAAATTTTAAAAACAAAGTATGTAAAACGAGAATAATTTATTTTAATAAATCTTTATTGTTTACTTGGTGCATACATATATACATGAGTATTACATCCGCCACAGTATATTAACTGGTATGTTACACTAACACATTGAACAGGTAACTCACTATCCATGTGAGGGTATCCCTTCCAAAACACGTTGAGTGTGGTTATTACGTGTGTGCTTATATCGTTACAGCACTGTATTTAAATCTGAAAATATATTATTATTCATATTACCTACATTTTTTCGACCAGTTGATACATATGATTCAAATCTACTAAGGAAGGAGTACAGATATCCCCCTCACTGAATTCGATCAAATTTCTTCTGCTAGTAGAGAATGATATCAATAAAAAAAATTTACAATATTAAGGTTTACCTCCCAAAAAGATAGGAAATATTTTCGTTTAAAGTTTAAACAAAAATAATGGTAAGGTATAATTAAGTTACTTAGTGTGTTTCATCAAGCTAGCTGTAGGTAGCGGTCAGAGTGCCAAAGTGTGCATAGTAGGGTTTAATAAAAATTAATTTATTAGTTATGTTACCAAAATTAAGCTACGAAATATTCCTTGTTGCAAAATTAATGAATATAAATAATTTTTTTTAAATTTTTTTTTTTTTTTTTTGGATATTAGTAAATTATACAAACAGATAAGTCAATAAAATATGAATTTTTTTCATGTTTTAAAATGTCAAAGTTCATATTCTAAAAATTAATACACAAACAGTACACGATAAATGATATGCATAAAGTTGAGCATTGCGAGACTGCTCAAGTAAATATAAATATGTTGTTACATATACATGCTGCGTGTATCCGAGATGTGTATATGTGTGTGTATATAACAACATATTCATATTAGTTTACCAAGATTGGTATATGTACAGGTTATCTCATTCGCTTACCTTTGGGAGATGTCGTTTATTTATGTATATTTAATAAATATAAAGAACATTAATTACGTGCTAAAAATTGCTATGTAAAATAAATTCAGATATGTAACAACTTTTTTAATAGTAAAAAATACAAATGAACATATTCCATATTATTATTATTATTATTATTATTATTATACTTATGACCGGGAGGTAATAACAGAAAACCTTCTCCGGTTTTCGCACTTATGCCTCGGGGAGTATTGAAAGATATGAAAATTTTAAAAAATTTAAGGATAAATTTGAGTTCCGTTCGCGTGGCTTTTATATCGAAAATTAAGTTTTTTGCGTAGACTTGCATAGAAAAAGGGAATTTGATACGTTTTTCGCACTTATGCCAATTGAAAGTTAAAATTGATTTTTTTCATCGCGTAACCACACTTAGCCATGCCGGCGACTTACGCCAATTCGTTTAATAAGCGTTTCATTATGATAATTTTCAGTTGGCATAAGTGCGAAAATTGTATCAAATTCCTTTTTTCTATGCAAGTTTACGCAAGAAACTTAATTTTTGATATAAAAACCACGCGAGCGGAACTCAAATTTATCCTTAAATTTCTTAAAATTTTCGTATCTTTCAATACTCCCCGAGGCATAAGTGCGAAAATCGGAGAAGGTTTTCTGTTATTATCTTTCGGTCTGTTACGTATGCCTTTTGATACAAAAAAATATTTTTTTATTTATTAAGGTAAAAGTACTTAGCTAAATGGAAATGCTAATAATGTTTTATTAAAAAAAATAAATAAATATAAACGAATATGTTTTAAATAAATTATATAGTTAAAAAATATAAATATAAACTCAAAATACCGGATGTGTGCTTAATATTGAAAGGTCAATAACCTCTGGAAATAAATACAACTTTGCTTTAATTATTAATTTTTTATTAAATTAAATAATTTAGTTATTAACTAATTATTAAATTTGCAAATTTAACAAGTACAATATAAACAAAAATCAATGAATGTTTCATTTCTGTTACAAGTAGTCCGTCCCTGATCATTATAAGTACATATATACAGTGTTGGTTAGGAATAAAATTATTACTAATTTGTTATCTATTTCAGTTAAAATACACTTAAAAATAAAATTTGTGAATGTATAATCGTCTTTAAATAAATTATTATTAAATTAATTGTCCATAAACCCTCATAAAAAACAAAAAATAATTAAAAAACCTCTAAAATGACGTCTCAGTACAGAACAGCACAATATCATATGTTTGCAGGTCTGGCAGGCCTCCGCATAATATATTGGCCATAGAAGATGAGAGAATCTGTACATATACCAATCTTGCATATTTCCTTGAGCAAAGCCGCACAATACTCAGCCTTATGCGGCCCATACACGGTTCAACTTGTTGTACAACTTGGTTGAGTTGTACAACATGTTGAATCGTGTGTGGGGCAGTTGGTCAATTATTTTGATGGTTGCATAAACGGTTGAAGTAAAATCAAAATATTTTGATTTTACGTGGGCGGACCAAATGGTCTATGAACATGTTGTACTGTGTGTGGGGTAGTTGAACAACAAAACCAGTACATATATGGTGTAAAGGGTGTAAATCAACAAAATATTTACAGCGGTAACAATTGGAAAATTTAAATACTTGATTTTGTTTGTTATTTCCAATAGCTTGCAGTGATACCGCATTTGAAAATTTTAAATTTTTGAAAGAATTTCCCGTTGCAAAAAACCTTAATGTAATTTCCAAGTGTGTTTTTGCAGAAATTGCATCGCGCATAAACGTATCTTCTTTGCTTCTTAAAGGTGTTATTTTTAATAAAATATCATTAAAAATTTCTTCGTTCATTCGCATATAATTTTTGTAATCGTCTGGTTCACATTCACTAATCTTTTTAAATAGTTTTTCATTAGAAAATTTTTTCCCAACCACTTTCTTTTCGTTTACTCAAGCTCTCATTACTAACTTCTGCAATTACTGCTAAGGCAAGAATTTTATCCATAATTTTAACGAAGTTCTCTTTTTCAAAAATTGTGAATAACTGAATAACAATTGTAAATAACAAGTTAAATGAATAGTTTAATAGTGTATGGCAAACAGTTCAACTTGTAGTACAACTAGGTAGTACAACAAGTTGAACCGTGTATAGGCCGCATTATACATACAACTTAATATGTTTTACAAGCAGAGTCGTATACCTGCGGAAAACATGGGTAGATTCAAATAAATGTTGATACTAACTATTTGGGTACATAATTATGCATATTGATCGAAGGAATGATAAATAAATTTTTATGTTTTTTTAAAATTCTACTATGATTTTTATAAATGGAACATTATTGGCTAAAGCATTTATTTTCTAAGAAGTTAAATCAAATTCCATAAAGATTGAAAACAATTTCCTTAATGATGAATCATTCTTGTTTCTTGGGTTCTGTGATTAAATATTTTATTTATGAATTTATTACCAAGAAATATACTCATTTTCTTTCGACAGAAGAATGTAAATAAATGCAACAGTGACGTCAAGATTTATTTTTTAATGATTCCGTTCTGAATTTAAAAAAATGATCAGTTTTCTGTCATTAATTGTGTTACTTTCCTTGTAGGTAATCTTCATTTTGATTTTCGTTGTGTTCGACTTTATATTTTATCTCACAATCAGCTAAATATACTTGCAATTAGATATAATTAATTGTAACATTTTGCTATTAAGAACTTCCTGTTATTACTGTATATGTAATAACTAAAATTTCTTTTAACATAATAAATTAAGGATTTTGTAGTATAATTATTATTTTGTGTTATAACTGCAGCAACCAAAAAAGGGGCCAAACTCAAACTATCTATCACAAAAGTGCGTTGGACTATAGTCAATTTTCTTCATCTAATAATACAAATAAATGTTTTGTTCAATTAATATATAAAATAATAAAAGTGAATAATTATATCTTTCCGTAAGGCCATTCCGTAAACCTGGGTGGCCGCTGAGGATAAGTAAATCTTACGAGGAGATGCACCCACAGTGAAATTCGGGATTTTGATGAAACTTCGCTGGTGTGTAGAATAGGCAAAAATAAGGGACCCGTATTTTTTTTTATCGGCCATCTTCCACGTTTAGGGGTTGAAACCAGCCCCTAAAGTTGAGGGTTCACATCGTATTTCTTAAGATATCTCGAAAACTATAAGAGATAAAGGAAAACTTTAAATTGACGAAATGTTACTCTTTGAAAGAGCTATTCACCCGTATAGGTTGAAGCAGGGCCGGGTTAATAAGAGGGGCTGGAGGGGCGAAAATGAGGGTACATTTTCTTGTACAGCCTGAATGGTTCAATGTATCAAATTTTTACCATCGCAAATAAAAAGAGCACCAAAAATTAGGGGATATGTGTTTTTGCGTTTTTTCGAAATATGTGCGGGATCCAAGCCATATAAGGAAGAAAAAAATAGGGTAGATTATATTGTATTATTATTGATTGTAAATACCTTCTATATTTTTTTATTTTTATGTTTATTTTCATCATGAAAATGTAAATTTTTACTTTCCGATAATGATTCATGTATTTTTCAGTACTTACTTAATTGGTAATTTAGCCATTTGTATATTTGGTTACTAATATTCGATATTTTTTATACCTATTTCTACCAAAGTTCCCTGGTCTGAAAGTGTCAATCAATGTTCAACAAGAAGCAATAATCTTTCGTTCAACAACTGTTTTTATGTTCTTACAAATTCGTTTTTAACCAAATAAACGTGGCTTATTTCTTTCTCAACATTCAAACTATTTTTCAGATCCTTTTTGTATGTTTTTAGGTGTCAACCCCATTTCCCAAATCGCAAAATTTTTAAAAAGCACCTGAACAGTGCACTAAAGAGATTATTGCTTCTTGTCGAGCATTCAAACACAAGCACACCAAAGAACTTTAGCTTTCGCAGAAATAGGTATAGAAAATTTTGAATGAGTAACCAAATGTACACATGGCTAAATTACCAATTAAGTTAGTACTGAAAAATATATGAATCACTATCGGAAAGTAAAAATTTACATTTTCATGATGTAAATAAACATAAAAATTAAAAAATATAAAACGTATTTTCAATCAATAATAATGCAATATAATCTACCGCATTTTTTTCTACCTTATATGGCTTGGATACCACACAGATTTCGAAAAAATGCAAAAATACGTACCCCCTTATTTTTGGTGCTCTTCCTATTTATTACCTATTTTTTAATTTCAAATATTATCGAGTGCCTGTGAGACACTACTACGTATGACAAACTTTTGTTTGAATTTCAACACACGCAGTATTGATATGTTCATTTATCGTTCAGCTAAACTGAAACTTTAAGCACTCGATCTCCTTGGTATAGTATGACCAAAAACCACATGTAAATTAAAAATCACAAAGTGATTGAATCACACGCCTGGCTAATTATCAGGAGATCCTGGGTTGGATTCCCGGCTAATCCGGATACTTTTCTCAATCACTTTGTGATTTTTAATTTACATGTGGTTTTTGGTCATACTATACCAAGGAGATCGAGTGCTTAAAGTTTCAGTTTAGCTGAACGATAAGTGAACATATCAATACTGCGTGTGTTGAAGTGCAAACAAAAGTTTGTCATACGTAGTAGTGTCTCACAGGCACTCGATAATATTTGAAGTTAAAAAATAGGTTGTTCGTGTTTTTTTTCTTTTTACAGGAACTATTTCCTGGACATCAGAATTCAACTTACACTGTAATTATATAAGTTATCATAGGCCAGGTAAATTGCCGTCATTAAGCGAATAATTGGAAAAGACATTTTTTGACGTTTTAAAGTGTCAAAAAATATTTTCAAAGATTTTTAAAAATTACCAATTTTTCTCATAGTAACAAGAAAATTAAATAATTTTTTTCTATTCCTACTATTAAAAGTGACATTTTGCGCACGGCCAATTATATGTAAAAATTAACAATTGCCGACACAATGCGGAAAAGAGCGTGCGGAATAATTTCCCACGGCTTCAGTGGTGTAGTGAACATAAGTGGCGCCTGGGGCACGACACTTTATTGGCGTCCCCCATTTCAACCAAAAACACGTATAGTAAATATTTGGCACCTCTTTGGTACACATTTGGCGCCCTTCTGCAAGTCGCGCCAGGTGCATGACAGACCCCCTTGCACCCCCGTCGCTATGCCTCTGCACGGTTTAATATAATAAAAAAGGTGGCAGTGTCCTTGATTTAATATAATATGTCTTCCGTATAAATAATACTGAAAATATACATATGTAAGTTAATTATTTATTATTGCGTCCATAGTTTCAAAGTATGCTTTTCCAAAACTTTGAACATCTTACCACTGACATTATAAATTTAAAAATTTTTATTACTTATTTAAATTTTATTTTAATTTTTTATGTTAAATTTTACGAGAAAAAATGTACTCGTCGAAAAAGTATAGTGTAATATACGTGCGAAAAGCTTATTTCTCAGTCATATGAATTGTTGCACTCGCCCTGCGGGCTCGCGCAACAAACTCATATTCGTGAGAAATAAGCCTCTTTTCCCACTTACTGTAAGTACAATATACTATTTTCTAGTTACAAATACAAAAAATAAACCAAGAGCCATTTGATTTGATTTTTTAATTTTTTTTTATTTATTTATATCTACAATATGTTTTACTATTTATAAAAGGCTAAAGAGGGAAAATCATAGATTTGTTAATTTTCTCGTTAATTGTATGCTAAGCCCAGCCTACATACCAAATTTCAACTTTCTAAGACTACGGGAAGTTTTCTATAATTTTGGTAATCATCAGTGAGTGAGTGACGATTTTAATGAAATTTACATATTAATAAAATCGAAAGCAATAGAGCTATAAAATTGAAATTTGGTTTATTTCATTAGACTGGCGACTACATTCTATCCTGACAATTTGAGCTCTTAAGTATTATCCATACCGAAGTTATCAGGGTCCAAAAATAGGCTGAATTGCTTCGAGAAAAGATACAGCAGTGCCATGTTTGTTTTGTTTTGCCTCGCCTTGGCGGGGGCACTGCCATGCCCCCAGATTTTTAATCGTCAATTATTACTTTAAGAAATGATCTATGAAGGCCTTAAAATTTTTGAGGGAATATAACTATGTAATTCAACTTGTCAATTCTCTAAAATTAAAATTTTTATCTAGTATTAAGTTTGACGAATGAACGTCCTTAAATTCGTTACTAACTTATTAGTCGGTTCATTATTAAGAATAAATTATAAGTTCACCAATTTCCTAGTATTTTTTTCTATTTAAATGCTAATAGGTACATACAGTCTTTTTATTATATCAATTTTTTTAATTATGCATGAGTAAAGCTGAATGAGCGAAATGTAAAATTCTATTTTTAGGTGTTGATGTATTTTCGATTGGTATCTGTATTAAAAAATCTTTATTATCTACTATTTAAAACTGATATTATTTTAAAATTTAAAATTAACCAAACCACAATTTAAGAGGGACAATAGACTAAAAATAAAAAATATACACTAGCACAATAGGCTATTTTTAAAACAAAACTCATATTGTTATCAATCGAAGAATATTAAAACACTCTTTTTAAATATTAGAAATCTTGTAAATAAAAGATCTGACATATCTACATATTTGCTTTGATAAGTAAAGTTAGATTCGGGAGATTCCAAAGAATTAGAATTGTAGAGTGAAAATAATTTTGAAACGAGTGATAAAGTATAAATTATTTTTCTTGAGTACCCAAATGATATAGATATCTGAAAAAATCATTTATTACCTTTAAAAATATTTTCCTGTGAAGATACTTCTCTAACGTTTTGCCCTATCTTACTGATAGTATCAAAAATTTGAGGTAAGCTTTAAAATATTTTTCGAGTCAAACCTTTTAAATTAATTCTCTCTCAATCCCTTCGAGTTTTTCAAGACTAAACGTAATTTTTGATTAGTATCAGTATTGTTTAGTATCAGTGTTATTAAAATTTAATAACTATAATATTTTATTTCCTTTCTTAACCCTTTCGTTTCTTTCTAACTATTTCCTTATGGGTCAATTTAAGAACTTAAACCTACAAAATTACTCATATTCATATATGTATATACGTAGTGTTAGCTTCAATGTTTGAGTATATAAGGAAAACATTTTTACTAATGGTTTCCTAAGGGCCGTAAAAGTTATTTTTGTGGCCTCAGATGCAGTTTGAGAATCTGAGGCAGAACTATAGTAACCAGAAAACGGAATGTTTAATGTTGCTTAGCGCTTCAAGTTACCTACTATGTAAACGCCAACTTACGATTCAAGTGGTTGAAAAAAGAAATTCATTGCAGTCAGTTGGTTCATTGCTTAGAATAAAATACAAAACGCCGTGAGCAGCGGGGCCCCATCACGGTAGTCGAATTTTCCCCTTCATCTTCGGTATTGAATGTCTACAAGCGAAATGTGATTGAAAGTCTACAACCGAATTGTCATTTTGTTGGTTTCAAAACTGGTGATGACTGTTCGGCTGATCGAGGCTTTAAAAAAAGGTTTTAAGTATTTAAGGGCTGTATCTCAGTAAATTTCAATTTTGTGCCGAAAACAGGTAGCAGAAAAAAAGCCAACACAATTCGTACGAGGACATTCCTGCCCATGTTTATCCGCTAATTGCCTTTATGTTTTAGTTTTAAATATTAAAAAAGGACCTTCAATAGTAAACTGGAAGGCCTTTATAAAGATATTTTTTCTTTCCAAAAAAATCCAAAATTTCTATTTTATAAATACTAAAAATCCAAAATTCCTAATTTATAAATAAACAGTGACTTTAATAACATTTTTAAATTACTTAATATGTATGTATTTCATTTGTCATAAAAGTAAGTTCACTTTTTTTTAAATTTTTTAAAATTACTATTCACCTACTTGTATTTAGAATAAACATAATGCTTTTAAAACACATTTAACAATAGCATTCAATTCCGATGTAAAAATGGGAGAAGTGGGCGGAAAAGTGATGTGGACTCCCTACAAGGTACTAGCTGGATACTAACTGAATACACGTACAAAATTTCAGCCCTCTAGGTTTCCTTATGGAGTCTCTAGACGTGTTAGAAAACAAGCAAAAAAATTAAGGAAATATTGGCGTAAAAATCGTGGGGGTAAGGGTTAAAAGTTGAAACCTCCAAAAAACAGTGTCTGGCTATTAGCTTAACCTGTACACCAAATTTCAGCCCTCTAGGTTTATTTGGGGAGATTTTGACCCGAACGAAACTGTTAAAAAACAAGAAAAATCATGTTCTTTTGGGTATAAAAATGGTGGGGGTAGGGGTTAAAAGTCGAGACCCCCAAAAGGCACCCCCTTGATACTAACTCAATCCGAATACAAAATTTCAGCCCTCTAGGTTTATTCGGGTGACCTGTGCGAGTGGTACAAACTTCGAAAACGTCGAAAATGCATGAAATTGTAGCTTAAAAATGAGGGGGGTGGGGGTAAAATATTAAAACCTCCCAAAAGCACAACCTAGGTACGAACTTTATCAACACACCAAATTTCAACCCTCTACGTTAATTCTGGGGGGCTGGGGGCCTGTTAGATCCAGCGAAAATCGTTTTTCCCCCCTCTACTCCCACCATATCATCCTAGGAAGCTGAATTTTGGATATGTTGTAGATAATTGACCGAAACATTATTTAAAACCGGTGTGGAAAAGTTTTATTGCTTTTCCGCCCCCCACCACCCCCTTAAAGGTCGGGTCAGAAAAAAAATTTGCCCAAAATTTGACCCCACTTTGATAGTATGAGGTGCCTCGAAAATGAGCCCCATTTACCAAATTTCATCTCTTAACTTCCATAGGGGGGCCCTACACAAATTAAAAGGTGGCGGGAAAATATATATATATATATATATATATATATATATATATATATATATATATATATATATATATATATATATATATATATATATCAGACATTTTTTTTTTCTACATATTCGTGTTCTACGGGTCCGAAAACGGATAGCGCCCCTACTCTCGCCTCTCGCAGCTCTTATCGTATAGACTGTATAAGTCTAATTTTTCGGAGAAAATTCGACTAAAAAAGTAGATAAATACCTATACGTCTAATCGCTCGACTAAAATTTTGATGAGAATTTAGAAATTCAAAGTTGAAATTTATGAAGAGCTACAGTAATTTGAAATGTCAGTTATTATTTTGTAGAATTTTGTAATTACATATATATCTGTCCACATTAAGTCTAATAAACTTATATGAATAGCCAAACAGGTGTAATATTTTGTAAAATTAAAACCAAAGAACTCACTTTTTCAAATGCTGAGTCCAAAACAATAATTATTGTATGATTCCTAAATCGTAAACAGTCATTGTCATCGAAATATTATTTATAAAATTATCACATCATAATATTATCAAAAATTTTGTTTTCAATAAAACCAACTCACGCGTGCAATCTTAAATAGTTATATTTTCTTAAAACGGCTTTAATATTCTGTAACTAAATTCCTTATAGTTTAGAAAATTCTATTAACTGTGTTTTAATTTTTCGACAATCATATTATCCAGTTCACTGTTGTTAAACGTAATATGTACCTCGAACCTATTTAATACCCATTATTCCAAGATCATCAGTTTTCTTTATAGTCTAACACGACGATTGTGTTATAAGTACGTGTATGAGTAAAGAGTTAAACAATTTTTATTGTATGTATAATTAACAAGAATGACTGACATTGAAACTATTGAAAAGAAATTAGTAGCAATTAACACGTTAATGGTTATAAGCAGTGTGGTGTAATAACATAAATAAGACTATAAAATGTTTTGGTCTTGATGTAGAAACACATGTATATCTGCATTAACTGAAAGATTACCTAATATTTCTGAAAAGTAGTAAGTAATAAAACACAATAAATTACAAGCAACTTTATTTTACATATAGGTAACAGTTACAAATTAGTCACTTTATTTTCATTTCTAATATGATATTTTACAAAACAATTGGGACAAAATACTGTTTCTTCTAAACACTCTTTGCATCAATACCTAAAATCTTTACGGATTACACATTTTATACCTACGAAAAAAGACTTTTTGGTTAGACTTACAATTAAATCTAGGGTTCGAGACAATTGTTTTCGAATTTTTCACCTTCTTTTTCTAAGAAAGTTGACTCCAAGCATTCATTGTCAGTCCTATATTCTTCATCCAATAAAAATTTGTCAGCGCTATCACTAGAAAGTGACTCTTCAATCCGTGGATCTGTTCAAAATAAATTCCCTATAATAATAAATATAACATTTGTAGTATACTTTAAGAAAAAATAATATAATTGAAAACTATTGCATTAACCTTTATCGAAAGAAAGAAAGCTGAAATAAGACAGCTACAACAATAGAACGTAATTATATGATTATATAAATTGTCAGAATCCAACTGCAGGTAAAATGAATAAATTCAAATTTTAGCGACAGCCTGCATAAAATTATTAAAACAAAAATTTAAAATTAAAAGAAAATTGTTCTACATGTTTCAATCATTTGAATGATCATCTTCAGGAAAATCAATAACTCAGTTGTCAAACAACTGAGAAAACATCAAAAGGACATAACCTTTAAATATCAATTGGATGTCAAAATACCCCTGTCGCAGCATCTGCATAACATAGCGAATTTCCAAATTTTGGGGACTGGCGGATCTCATCTAAGAACTGTACCTATTTAAAATAGTTTAGCTTTCTAAGAGTAAAAGATTTTTTAAAATCGGCTGGGTAATTAGTTTTGATATTTTTGGAACCCAAGAACCCGAACGGACTTTGTGCAGCATAGTTGTATCCATCTAAAATAATTTAGTTCTCTAACAGTGAAAAAATTTTCAAAATCGGTCGGTTAGTTTATTTTTTACAATAATGGGAACAGTAAACCCTGGCGGAAATCATACAACATAACCTTTATTCATCTAAAATAATTTTAGTAAAGAGTTTATCCTAACAGTAAAAAACGGGTCCTAGGGATCTCATATAACTTATGGTAGTTCGTAAGGTTCTTGTGGACATCATTTAATTACTTAATGAATTCAAATACTTTAACTTACTAACGGTGAAAAAATTTTCAAAATTTTCGACATTCGCTAAAAAAATCATTGAAAAATATTTGATATGTTTCGATCAAGTAATGGTCAACATCAGCAAATAAAAGTTACTAAAATCGAAGAAAAGAATGAGTTATTTGTCCGTAGAAATTAAAATACAAATTCTGAAAACGAGCAAAGAAATATTGAAAAAACTAGATCGGCAAAACATTCTGACAAATAACACTACCCAACTAATACTTGCCAATTTGAATGAAACTTAACATACTTATTAAACAGCGAAAAATATTAAATACGTGTTTTTTTATTTCGGCTAAATACGCTTTTTAGGGGTAGAAAACACCATTCAACCTCTGTAGATGAAAACAGTTATAGCTAAATATTTTTGAAACGACATATTTTCTGAAAAAAGGGCTGAGTACCAGATTTGTAGAATTTAAAGCGATGCACTTGATAGTGACCCTGAAATCGATTTTCAAGGTCAGTTGAAAATGATTAGCCATTGCCGAACTTTGACCATATCCTGTACCTATAAGCAGTAATTTCATGTATTGACTCAATCTATCTTCAAAATTGATTTGTTGCGTTATTTTTCTAAAATAAAAAAAATAAAAACCTGACGAAATGAAAAAATAGGCGCAAATTTATAGAAAAAATTAGAAGAAAACATTTTTGTAAGTAATTTTAGAAGTAAAGTTAAGAAAAGATTTAATATCACTCCAATTGTAAGTTAAACATTAACTTTATGTTATATTAGAAATTTTCAAAATTTTTTAAAATTTTTATTGCTACTCTATAGTTATCATATTAGGAATTCAATTCAACATATGATTAACTATTATTTTTCCGATTGCGATTGAGCAAGTATTTTTCAAAATTACTTCTTGATCACTTATTTTCTATCTTGCATGTGAAATTCGTTCGAATATACTTTGAACCATTTAGGGATGAAAAGTAAACTACTCCTTTTGAAAAATATTAAATGATTTTCAAATGACTTTGGAAATTGACCTCAAGGTCAACTTCAAAGTCATCATCAAAAGCATCACTTTGAACTCTATAACTTTGGTCCTAAGCACTTTTTTCAGAAAATATATCGTACCATAATCCACTTCTATGTTGATTCCTGGTCTCTTTTCCTGCGTTTCTAATATTTATGTCAATAAAAAATGTGCTACCGTAGACAAGGATGAATAGGTACGCATTCAGACTTCACACCGTATTTTTTTGTATTTATTTTATGAGTACCTAATCTTTAATATATTAAAAATTTACGCGAAGATGGTCACTTTATCAGCAGTATCCAAAAAAATTTAAAAATATCGGTGGTTTTTGAAAAATTAACAAAAATCGTATAATTTCTTCTCTATGAAAAATTGGGGTCAAAAGAGACGAGAAAAGAGTAAATGGGGACAACCCGTAGGGTCGACCAAAATTGAAATTCTAATATAAAATAATTTCGAACTTTTTGTATTTATACATTCAAAAAAGAAATAATAGGTACTTGATGATTTTCTGTAAAAATAAACGTAGAATCTAAAATAAAGTTTATATACTCCTGTCGTTTACCCCTAAGTTTATATTCCTCCTATTCTTATTTTAGTTCAAAAAATAATTTTTCAAAAGACTAAGACATAATAATTAATAACAGTGAGATTCTACGTCCATTTTCAGACTTTTGTCTCATACAGACGTTACCTAGAATTTTTTTTACCTACAAAAACATCAGTCTACAGAATTTAATTTATTAGTTAGGAAAATAATTCAAATATGTCTCACTAACAATAAATGTCTTAAATGAGTTTAAAAAATCAAAACGATACTGTTTATTAAATTGCGTAAAAGCTAGTAAATGCAATAACAGATATGATGAATTTATAAGGATTTTCTTGTACTACAAAATCTTAAAAATATGGAAACGCGTACTTTTTTTTCGTTAATTGTGTTTTATTCTTTTGCACAAAATTTTAAAAATACCTTATTTTCTTAAGAAAGGGAGGCAACTTTAGTCACAGATATGCCTATGAACAGTTTTTGGTAATCCGGGAAAAACGAAAACACTTTTTAAAATTTTTTTATTGTTAAAATCGAAATGTTCTTTTAAAGAGGGTTAAAATTACCATATTTTATATTAAAATTTTGACACAATCACTCCCTAATTAACGAGCCTTACTTAATATTAGCAAATTGAGAAAAAACACGTCAATTAGATTTTTTTACACAGATTTTATTTGTTATATAATTCAAAAGGATATTTTAAAAATGTGTATGAATGGCTTTCATTAAATAAATTTCAATATATTTTCCATTTATTTTAACAGTGGAATGTCCTTATTAGTGGCTATACTTTCGGCTTGGAGCGAATTAGACGAAGATTTTCTTCTAAAACCAAATTTAATAATTAATTAAAGAAATAAAAAAAAATTTGTGGATTTCCTACCGTTCAAATATAATCTTTATTGTATGTAAAAATGTTATTACATTTTTTCAAAAAACTGTAAGTAAACTGTAAAATTTTCTTTACAAATATGTTAAAATAGAGAAATGTTTCCTTTTTAATTTATTTTTAACTCTTTTTAAATGATTCACTTTAAAATTTTTTAATATTTCTTAATCGAAATTTCATAAAAGAATGTGTCAAAATTTAAAAAAATTTTTCTTTGTTAAAAAAAAAAATTGAATGTGCAAAATTATTTAATATTAGAATGCTCTGATTATACAATTCTAATCATAACTGTATTGTCAATTGGATAGAAAATTACGTAAAAATATTATTGTTTGAATATGATTTAACGTAATTTTTATACGATTGAAGCAAACTCTTATTAATTTTAGGAAGGTGTAAATATAATCTAAATTCTGATCATATCACATAACAGATATCGTCGGGATTTTTTTTGTAAAAAAAAATGGAACAGAGATACATTATAAAAACATTTAACTGACAGAGAAATAGAATATAGCCGAATCGTTAAATTGGATTAAAAAAATCATGACACGCTACTTATAAAGCGGTTTTTTTCGAATTTAGCTCGCAAAAAATGAGACAGAAAAAAAAAGAATGCGAGTGCGAGTGAAATGGAGAACGACATATTTCCTAGTTTTTCTCGAAAAGTAAGTAATTTAGAGCAACGGTATAAAAACATTTTTTTTTCATTTTACCTTTTACAATGGCTTAGTGTAAAAAAAAATTTGAAAAATTGCTTAATTCTGGCAAAAAACTCATTTTGTTGACAAAAAACGCCCGGAAAACCTACTTCTGGGCATCCGACGTGTCTGGCTAACGAACTCATCCAACGATTTGGAAAATCGAATTCGCACACAAAATTTCATAAGCATTAAATGTTTCGTTCGAGAGTTATCGCGCGGATACATATATATATATATATATATATATATATATATATATATATATATATAAATTTTAGTGAATATCATTTTCGTATTCTAGGGACCTCAAAACATATTTCTGATATGGTCTCGGGCTTAGGTCGCACCATGACACCTGGCGTAAAAGCTGAATTTCCAGTTTTGGAAATTCGCTAAAAGACGTCAAAAAAGACAAACGGAAAACAAAATTAAAAAATTAAAATAACGGACCCCGTACGAAATGGGGAAAGCCAAAATCATGATAAAGTTGAACGAAGAAGACTAAATGCAACCCAATACTTACCACATCAGGAAACATCAAGAATGCAAACAAGAATTCCATAGAAAATCGTAGAAATGCTGGTATCAGTCACAAAAAGATTATGTAAGCCACAAAATTTTTGAAAAAATATAAATAAATTAAAAAATTTTCATAAACATCAAACCAAGTAATTATTACATTTAAAGCACTCAAAATTAAAGCGAACATATTTTAGTAGAATTTTAAATTATTATAGTTAGTAATGAAAATTAAATTATTAATTAACTGAAATAATTAAAAACAATAGTTACGAAAGTTCATGTATAATGTTTGAAGTTTTGTTATGAAATGGCGATTCAAATTGCTCAGCTAGTATTTTCATGAAAGACCGACATTGTTCGTATGAACAAAGTTGCGCAGTCTCATTGAGAATTGGTTGGTTTGAATTATGGTGATGTGCAATATATAATTTTTCTAACATATCGAGAATTACTACGAGAATTACATTTACTCTAGAATTCGAGGAAAATAACAAAATTAATTTTTTGGACATTACCGTGAAAAAAGACAACTACTCAAAACGTTTTGACATTTCTGTATACCGCAAACCCACACATACGCAGTCAATGAGACTGCGCAACTTTGTTCATACGAACAATGTCGGTCTTTCATGAAAATACTAGCTGAGCAATTTGAATCGCCATTTCATAACAAAACTTCAAACATTATACATGAACTTTCGTAACTATTGTTTTTAATTATTTCAATTAATTAATAATTTAATTTTCATTACTAACTATAATAATTTAAAATTCTACTAAAATATGTTCGCTTTAATTTTGAGTGCTTTAAGTGTAATAATTACTTGGTTTTATGTTTCTGAAAATTTTTTTAATTTATTTAAATTTTTTCAAAAATTTTGTAGTTTACATAATCTTTTTGTGACTGATACCAGCATTTCTACGATTTTCTATGGAATTCTTTTTTGAATTCTTGATGTTTCCTGATGCGATAAGTGTTGGGTTGCATTTAGTCTTCTTCGTTCAACTTTATCATGATTTTGACTTTCCCTATTTCGTACGGGGTTCGTTATTTTAATTTTTTAATTTTGTTTTCCGTTTGTCTTTTTTGACATCCAATTGATATTTAAAGGTTATGTCCTTTTGATGTTTTCTCAGTTGTTTGACAACTGAGTTATTGATTTTCCTGAAGATGATCATTCAAATGATTGAAACATGTAGAACAATTTTCTTTTAATTTTAAATTTTTGTTTTAATAATTTTATGCAGGCTGTCGCTAAAATTTGAATTTATATGATTATATAATTGAATAGTTAAAATAAAGCTCACGTGATAGACCGTAGTAGAAGAAAAGCACTACTAGGCACTATACCACAAAATGTTTTAAAGTTTTTCTAAAATATGTTTTTTTGTGGTTTAGTAGTGTGCATGCATTTTCTACTATAATCAAACGTAGTCATTGCTGACTATTACCAATTGAAAAAATACAATACTAAAAATAATGAAATATGAAACACTACTTTATATAGACACCATGATCATTTTCAATGAAGTTACCAACAATGGCAGACTATTATCGTAAAAACGAATAGAACGGATAGAATTGTTGACGTCATACAGCATGTTGTCTTAGTTGTGTCTGGTTTAACTTGACACTGTACAACATTCATGACCGTCAACGTGTTAATACAAAAAACAAAAATTAATAATACCACGAAAAATTCATTCATTTTTAAATTGATTACGATTAATTGATCATCTCTAGATTCGTGTAAATTTTCAGTATAAAATATCATTTGGCATTTTATAGAGACCGTGTTGTTACTTACCTACAATTTATAGTCTCTTAATATTCTTGGCGTTTTAGAGTTTTTCAGTCCGTTTAACTAGTGTGTATGTGAATGATAATATAATTTTGTCTACTAGGTATAGACAAACCATAACATTTTTGTGGTTTCAATTCACAAGTGGTTGTGTCATCAAGTATTTTCATTGAAATTTTGTGGTAAGTTTTAATTGTCAATAATTTTATTCGAGCTTTTACGGTAGTTACCTCCTATCGTCATTGTTACTACCACCATTTATCCATTTAGTTATTATCAGTTTTAAATATGGTATTATACTATATTACAAATTTCTAATTGATTTTTAATTGTTCATTTTATGCAAATGGGGACGATCATTTTTAATTAATTTTTAAATAGTATTCGTACAGGACAAATTGAGTTTATCTTGTTAAAAATCTCTAGAATTGAGGAGAATTATGATTTCGAAAATTTCATTCGTACGTTATCCTAATGGTTTTAAACTATTTTCCATGAAGAAGAAGTTTTCAGTTACTCACATATTACAATTATGTCGACACAGTCACCCCCTAGTTAACAACCCCTAGACTTAATATTAGGAAATTGAACAAAAACAGATCGATTAGATTTTTTCACGTAGATTTGAAGTCTACAAACAAAATTTTAATACCCTTTTGACTCGTTATAAGCAACTTGAAATAGAATCAAATGAAATAGAATATCTTACTCTTTGTAGATAATAAAATTCACACATACGTAAAAAGAGTAAGGCATATGATTCTATTTCAATTTTGATGTTGCTTACAACGTGTCAAAAGTGCATATTTTATTTTTTATCTCCTTTTTGCAATATGACCCCCAAAATTTTAACCCCCAACTACCACTGCTGGTGTAATTTGAACAAATTGCATATCAATAGATAGCTCTTTAAAAAAGAACAATCTCGCCAATTTAAATCTTAGCTTTATCTTTTACCGTTTTCGAGTTATTTGATAAATTAAAGTTTTACCCCAAATTTTAAAGAGTTATTTCACTCCTTCAAACCGTTTTTCCACAGATAAAAAAATACCTGTGGCTTACTTTTAATGCTTTAAAGCATATTCAAATTTCATCAGAATCAGAATATATATATATATATATATATATATATATATATATATATATATATATATATATATATATATATATATATATATGAACCTTTACTTAGAGCTCTTTGTCGGCTCCAACTTTAGTTGGAAAATAATATCAAAATTTAAATCACTACCGTACAAATTAACAAAATTAAATAAAAAATGATTATGTAAATATCAATTTACTATATATATATACATATATATATATATATATATATATATATATATATATATATATATATATATATATATATATATATATATATATGAGGTGGGGGTAGGGGTGTTAATTCATAACCACATAGAATACAAAATTAATGAGATGAAATGTATTTTTGGGTTGGTTATGTGCATTTGTTAATAATGATAATATTTATGTGCCACTGGTGTGTATAATATATTCACCTGTAATATTTAAGTGTTTTGGGTAAAAATTATTTATTAAACTTTAATGTATAGGAAATGGTAACATTTTTTTCTTTTTTTACTGGAAAGGAATAAGACTAATGACTCACAAGAGAGTAAAGACCTTTATATAATCAGGAAACGCAATTTAAAAACAAAAATTGTAGGGGTTTTTTCGATTTAAAACTTACTCAAAAAAACTCACTGCGTTTGTACTTCAGAACTTAATAACAATAACTGGTAATTAAAGTGTAAGGTATGGTAATATTGGATATGAAGTATCTACCCGGTCTTGTCTATCAGACAAGAGCGGAGATGCTAACCAAATGACCAATTCGGGGTCTTTATTTTAAAATTTTATTGACGACTATTACTATCATAGATTCTTTATTCCAGTCATAAGAATCGAAATTTATAACGGTGCATACATATTTTCATATCACAATTATGACCAACGACAAACCCTACGTATAGTAAGTAGGTCATAGTACCCGTAACAGTAACCATGGTGCATTAATCAATATTCCCTAGCTATTTTTGGTAATACAACTTCTGTCATCTAAATTGTGCCAAATTGTGAAGTATGAAATTATAAATTGCAGAAATCCATTGCCAACTCTTGTTGTCACAACATTTTTCATAATACATAAGCATAAACTGTTTTTGTGAAACAGCAATATTAATTTAGAGTTTATTATTCTGTTACTTCTGTGTTATCAAACTCAACTATAAAATTGTAATAAACCAAAAGAGACCAGTCGAGTGATTAGACTGTGTTAATAGTTTGTACTTTGAACGAAACTGAAGTTTTAGATTCAAATCCCATAGTCAGCTACACTCTCGAAAGTTTCCTTTCTTAATTCCAGATCAATATCAGTATAGTAATTCTTGCAAAAATTGTATACGAATGGAGTAAATAAAATGAAAAGGTAATCATGTGAACGACATCTGCAATAGATAGTAAGTTTGAGGAACGGATTTTAAACCTCATTATTATTATTATTATTATTATTATTATGTGCATGTACACTTAGGCACAATTGGACTATGCATCATTTTCGTGAATATACCTCGCTTACCAAAGAGCAAGGTTTGTGCAAGGTCTTGCGTATATTTATTTGGATAAAAAATAATCATTAAGTAAAACGTTTGGCTATAATCTTTTATTTGGCAAACCTATTACGCACGTATGGTGAAATTAAAATTTATGTCATAAAATGACAATTTATGTCTAACTATCGCATTTTTAAACCCATTTTTCTTAATTTCAAATAATAAACCCGAAAACCTGCTCAAATTAAAAGTTGTAGCATCGAAATGGTTAAATATAAAATATATGGTACACCTCGAATACCACAAAATATATAACGCGTAAAACGACCCCTTTTTAAATTTGCTGGTTGAACAGCAGTGTGAATTTTTACAATTTTTCATCACCATTTGCATTTGGTAGAGTTGTACGCATGTATGCGCGCTATACTTTATGACGTATAAACAAATAGGTCTATTTATTTTACGTTATGAATTATGAATGTCACTATAAATTAACGCGTAAAGCGTCCCCACTATGACAATTGAATTAAAAGCACGAGAAATTAATAAATAAAAATAAAAATACCGGGGTACTGTTGACATTTGACACTATTGTTATGTAATAAATAATTATATAACAAGAGAAACAGTGGAAATAGAGTGGGAGAATATTTTATGGTATTTTGAATAATGTGGGTTAAGGATATACATAAATGTAGGTACATAAGTTAACGAATACCATAGACCAACGAACACTATTTTTTATTATACTACTATACAAGGCGTAAAGCCAGTTTATAGGCAGTTTCCTTGAGGCAGATAACGGGGGGGGGGACAGGTGAGATATAAATAACATCATGTGTTGTCTATTTTTCAATACACAGGACTATATTTATTACAGGGCATAATTTGTATACGTATATGTATTTTGAACATAAAACGAATACACTTTTTTTCTTCCAAATACAGTTTTTCCTTAAAAAAAGTTAAATTTTATTATCAATATTAGTTATATGTTGACGCCCAACTGGTACATTATTTTAACAACTGATTTTGATACGAAATTTTTGTAAGTGAAACCTGACTAACAGCGTTATGTCGAAGTTAATCAGGTTTCACTTGACACCGTCAGCGTCCATGATTCTCATCGTATTACTAAACTAATGTAAGTACATACAATTAAAATGCCTCATGATGAACCTGTGAATACAACACGTAGACTAGCGATGTCGCGTCGAGATGCAGTTAGTCGATTAATCAATTAAAGTTGTTTTTCTGACAAAATTAGTCATTAGTCAAAAATATCGAACATAGAATAGTCGATTAATCGTCTAAATTTTTATTCGAATTTATGAATAGGGTAGCTTATGTAACTCTTTCAAAAATAATATTTAGAATTTAATTAAGTATTGACTATTATTTTAAAAAAAAATTACATATTACAATGTATTATTTACATAAAAGTAAAAAATCATACAAGCCGATAATTTTTATAGTTTTCATTTTTTCGACTCTTATAAATAATGGAGAAAAATTATTAAATTAGTCGTTTTAGTCATTTAAAAGCATATTAATCATTTTAGTCATTTAGTCGACAGTAAAATAGTCGATTAATAAGTGACTAAAAGTTACCAAATTAATCGACTAAACCGATTAATCGATTAATCAGCCGACATCACTAACGCAGACTACCTTTAAAAACCATACATAATAAACAAAGACATAAGTTTTGGTAATTAAATTCCTTAATTAACTTTACTTGCAATATTTAGTAAAAATTTTCTGTTTGTAGAAAAGAGAAATAAAAATAGAATGAAAAAGAGCAAAAGTGATTTGTTTGTACAAAAATTCCGTTCTTTTCGTATAAAATATTTTATCTGTTTTACTCTTTTAATAATATTTTTATAATAGATTATTGCATGGTATTTACGATAGATATTATAGGCATTAAGTGTCTACTAGAAATGTAACGAATGTGTTTTTTTTTTTTAATATTTTGGAATGCGAATGTTGATGTAAGCTGTAAGCTTGCATAAAAAAGTCTAATGTATACGATAGTATAATATATAATTATATACAAAAATAAATAAATAAATAAATAAATAAAAAATAAACAATATTTTGTTAAATATTTTTATATATATGAAAATCATCTCGTTAATC
The DNA here is from genome assembly GCA_035578155.1 of Brachynemurus nebulosus. Lineage (NCBI taxonomy): Eukaryota > Metazoa > Arthropoda > Insecta > Neuroptera > Myrmeleontidae > Brachynemurus > Brachynemurus nebulosus. The sequence goes on along the minus strand of JAPWDM010000020.1, from coordinate 6,067,945 downwards.
TGTTCTGATTTTCTGAATTTTAACAGTTTATTAATTTTATTATAAATCCATTCCCAAATAAAGAGCCATTGTTAGTAGGTAATAATCGTACAAAAAGTTTATATCATATTATATTAAAATTTTCATTGTAAAATCTAAGACTCACATTGTAAGGAAAATACCTATTTTAAATAGCAAACTTCAAAGAAAAATCTGTTTTGTAAAAAGGAGTTTTTGTATAATAAATAGTACCTATAGCAAGTTCTTTTTTAAAGTTGCTGAAATATAATTCTATAATATCTGTTGAAATTGTTTGTTGATAATAATGATTTTGAGTTTCTTTATTGGTTCTATAGATGTCATCTAGAAAAGATTTCATCGACTAGAATTACAGTGAGTTAAAAAGCAAGGTACTTGGCTAGTTACCAAGACATCCTGGGTTCGGATGCCAGTGGATCCACTTTGATAATTTTCAATCACTATGTGAGTCACACTCAAATTGAGTGTTAAAGGAAACCGTTCAAGTTTCAGTTTAGCTGAACGTTAAATGAACATATAAATACTACGTATGTTTAAAATTAATACGAACAAAATTTCGCCATACTGAGTAATGGTTCACAAGCACTCGGTAATACCTATTTGAAATTAGAATTAGAATGGCAAAGGAGTTTAACCCAATTCTGGTATATTTAACTGGAACTTTAACCAAACATTGAAAAATTTTTAAAAGATTTAAAAGAAATATTTCAGGTTATTGGGGTATCCGAAATAAGTGCTTAAAACCGAAATTATATAGGTACTTTATAAAACTCTTGGATATATTTCCCTTAATTTGGAATTTGAAAATTTTTCAGAAAGTAGCTTAAATTGTTCATATACGTATCTCATACAACATAAAACAATTATTTTTTTTAAAACTTCTAACTAAAACATACACATCTTTCCTAGTATTACGTCTCGTCTTAGTATTGCTAAAAATTAACAATGTTTCTTGATAATAACATAAAACATTCCAAATATTTACAATTCCTAATTTATATTTTTTGATTCAACTTTTATTATAATAAAAAGCTTCAAAAAAGAAGAAAAAATTGTCTCGCCATATATTATAAAATTGTTTTAAAATTGTCTCTCCATATATTATATTATATATATATATATATATATATATATATATATATATATATATATATATATATATATATATATATATATATATACACTAGCTGACCCGGCGCTTTAGTTATAATCGATTGAATTAATTTTTTCTTATCATTTCAAGCGATACAATGCACAATACTAACACAATACACAGTATAATAATTATGAAAATCACTGACATCGTGAACATAAACAAATATGACGTGGAATAGAATGTATAATCTAGAAATCGAGACACAGCGCCATCTACCAGTTGTCTACACAACCTAGATGACAAATGATGTTAGGTGAAATTTATAGGTCAGTTCAATCATATATTCCAAAATTTTGTGCAAAATCAATTATTTATAGCGGTTGGCCCTGCTCGTCCAATGACTCTAAAATAACTACATATCTTCATGTTTTATTAGCATGGCTAATTTCCGTACCGTAAGAATGGCATGGGTACCTATACCAGCAGTCTTAGAATTGTTTCTATTTTAGACCCTTCAAGTCTCCAAGGCCATGGGAAACCATTTTAAGGTCACTTTCATCTTTCACAGAGATCTCAACAGTACTTAAGTAAAAATGGTCAAATTTCTTCAGCCTTTTAATTTGCGCCCTATTTGGTGTAACTGACGGACAATGTGATCAGACGTTCATTTAAATTTGATATTCTGAAATTTTGTACAAAATCAGTTCCTTATGTGCTTTGCTTCGCTCGCTCGACGACTCTAAAATATTATTCATATTTTCATGTCATATTCATATTTCTATAGCATATATAATTTTCATATGTATGGAATTAGCTGAAAACAGCAAAAGTGCCAATTGATGATAACTTGACAATTCATTTGTTTATTTCTTTATAGGAAACAAATAGTATTTTGCACAGTAGACAAGTAATTTCACAGTAGTCGTAGATAAAAATATTATTGGTGGTATCTATAGAAATACTTATTAATACTTACAAAAATTCCAAAATTATTTTTCTCCAAATGCTTAGCAACAAATTAATTTGCATGATTTTTTTTATAAATTTTTCCACAGATATCTGTATGCAGTAATAAAAATTGATATTTTGCGGTTTTTCTTAAATTTTTACGGTTAGACTAAAAATTTTGCGATAAAAACTCTCCGATCGTTTAAGTTGGACCAAATTACAAATAGTTACCAAATTTAATCAAAATCGGTTCAATAGTTTCGCAGTAGTTTATCCTAGCCGTATATTGTGACATGATATTTATATATGTATATATATATATATATATATATATATATATATATATATATATATATATAGATATATATATATATATATATATATACATATATATATATATATATATATATATATATGTATATATATATATACATATGTATATATATATATATATACATATATATATATATATATATATATATATATATATATATATATATATATATATATATATATATATAAGGTAATATTCGGTACTCCTATAGGCTATAATTTACCACTTCAAAATTAAAATAGACGTTTTTAGAACTACCATCAAATACCAAATTACAAACAATTGCCATTGAAAAGTGACGTTTAAATTGAAGAATGTTTTTACTACATGTATTTGTCATGATAGAGTTTCGTTGATTTTTGTTTACCGTTTAGTTTTTTGGTGTCATTTTTCGGCGTTTTGTAAATGAAAGTTTACTAAAATAATTATTTGTAACCGTACGATTTGTAATGAAAAAAAATTAGATATCGATATCCGTAGAATTTTTCGTATAATTAACTACACATAAGTAATTCATTTTCATTTAAAATAATTTTTTCAAAGAAACTTACGTCTGATGCTGCTAGGAAATATCTAAACTTTTATATCCTATAACGACCCCATTCACACACAGATATTATGCAAGAAAGTTTATAGGTTTCGAGAGAGTTAGAGCTTTTCCATTTGTGTATTTATTTTATGGAAACACTGATCTGTAAAACACTCTATATAAAAAAGTTTTCCACTCTACAACATTCTGTATAAAAAGAATAATCCCATGATATTTGCAACGTTCACTATTACATTTATCAGTATAACCCTCATTTTTAAAAAGATTATTACCCACTAGCACTCTATCATACTCGTACATTATTACCATCGACTGGCGCGGCATAAAAAGAATGTTGAACTCATAGGTATATTTATGTGCTTTATCTGTATAATTCGTCTTTTTATTTTCTTGAGCACATATAAAATTTTATTCTTAATAATTTTATAGTTTTTCTAATTTGTCTTCGACGCTATTTTTTTTTTTTTTTGCACCCCAAGGGATTTTTATATATTTATCAAAAAATATAATAGATAGAGTTATTCCTTTTTCGACATTTTTACGTTTATTATTACCTACATACCTAGCTTATTCTCATGTATTTGTTCGAATACTTTGGAGTAAGCTGTTTTTTTCCCTTTTCTCAGTAGTAAATAATTTTTTTCCATCTAATGAAATTCTTATAAATGTGAAAATGTGAGAAAATGTCGAAAATAAATTTACATATCTTTCTCGTTTTTTATTATCTAGGTACGCATACCTGGAATAAAATTTCTTTATATTTACATGGTCCGTTACTTGCTTCTTGTAGGGTGAATTGTAGAGATGCATAAAAATTCTGAAAATGAATTGAATTTAGTAAATTTTTTCACCTTGTCCCAGCTACAATTGGGAAAGGTAAAAAGGTCAACAGTTAATTCTTATTATTCGACTTCTATCCATTCATCCCTACAAAAAGACTATACCTTATTATACGTACATACGCAGGATAACCGTCTGATTTTTTAAATATTTTCCTTCAAAAGTCTTCTCTTATTACATTCTTACAATATCAAGAGAGTACCTACTTATAAGTCTGTTTGTTTGCTTAGATATGCAGGGTGGTCCAGATTATGTACCGTAATTACAAGAGCTGATAGTACGTCCAAAAATAATGGTACCTTTTCATCTACGCTTTTTTCCAAAACTTATTAATAAGGGAGATACAACCCTATAAAGGGGTGAAATGAAATCTTAATGCAAAATACACACCCCTGAAATATCAATCCGTTATTCAAAACCTTTTGGAAAATATATTAGAAAAACTACTTCCATTTAGAAAAAATAACAAATATTTATATTTTGGTTTAATAAAACATTCTGTATAATAATGGGGGAGGGGGGAGGGTAACATCTGTTACGTAACGCCACTCATATCATTATTTTTGTATAATTTATTTATACATATTACAATTACGTTACAAGTACCTAACATTATGATGTGAGTGGAGGATAGGGCAAGTAGTGATGGGGCTAGGATTTGGCAGGTATGCGTCTGCAATGCGTCTGCAGCCGTCTTCTTAAAGAACTATCCCAATATCCAACTGGACTTGTGAAGGGAAACTGTAGAATAAAACATTAAAGAAAAATTAATTTCAACTTCTTACTTTAATATAACACTAAATGTGTGCTTATAGAAAAATTATACTTGAAATAGGGAGAATGTGAAAAGACGTAAAAAGGCATATGCGAGAAATTAGTTATAAGTATATAAATATTGGAACCTGGTATGTAAATTAATTATTTATTTGACAATTAGAAAATTTACTTTGTAAAAGCCCGAAACGAATTGTAAATTATACTTATGTACAATATTTTTTTTTCCTTAGTTATATTTTTTTCTTTGACTTTTTCTTAAAACCAAGAAACAACATATTCAAGTGTGTTTACTTCACATCGTAGACAAGAAAATCGATTTGGTAATTTTAAGTATGTCACAAATTTTTAACTAGGTATTCTTGATCTCAAGGTCGTATCGTTTTTTAACTACAATATTGTATTGTTATGAGATACTTTTTATCTTAACACGTATTTAGGCTAACAGTCTAAATTTATCATTATTCTTCCTTAATGTTGTGTAAATTGGATACGATACCGGAAAATTAGTTGTGTACTGTATTATATATTATTTACATGAAACCATATAATTAAATTAATAGCACGCACATAAAAAATAAATAAACTATTTAAACAAATAACATCTTAAATTATAACTTTTCAGCACACATATGACCCTGAAGCTATTAAATATTTAATAGAAACCAAAAAAAAAGACGTTAATAGCTCATATCCGTATTAATTAAAAACGTATGGAAAAAAAGAACGCAAATACTTGCCTGGTTGCTACGCATCTTGTACACTAATTTCATTTTATTTATTTTCTGATACAATTAACTTAATTTTTTGTCATTGTGTTCTACATTTAAATGAATTTTATGAACAGCAGAACACAGGGGATAAGTAAGTGCCTGTGCGAATGGTGAGCAACATAAAGAAATTATCTCATGTTTTGTCAGAGACGTTGGATATAAGAAGAACGTTACATGAAAATAAATAAATACGTTTATTAAAGTAGCGTCGTGTAGCAGCAGAATAGACAATATTGGACGACAGACGGAGTAGAATGTTGTCGTTTACTAAATAAAATTCAAGATCAAATTTATTAAATTTTCTGTATATATAATATTAACTTGAGTAAGAGTATTACATGTTGTAATATGTAAGTTTATTATCGTAGTATAGAACCGTTGCGAGTAATGGCTGCCATTGTGTTAATATTATGGTAGTACCGATATTAAGGGGAGAAATACCTTTGCACAGGCGAAAATAAAGGCAATTTAGGATTTTTTTTTTGCAAGACCAAAAAATTGGTCCACATTTTTGAGGTTTAGTATTTTATTTACTATGAATTTAGAGTTTTATGTACAACCAATTTTTTCCAGTGTATGTACAATTTGCGGTTTCTCTAGCCACCGTAGTCATTTGAATTCATCATCTAAAAAATTAAAAAGAATTTTCATGTTGCTAGAAGTAAAAAATACGAAGTCTTTTTGAAATCCCTACTTTTTATTACAGATTCGAATTCTGTAATAAAAATTTGTAAATGTGAACCTGATTTTGTATTCAGACAAAAATTACGAACTTCATGCCGTATAATCCGAATCGACAATAAAAATGGGCTAATGTATGTGCCTTATCATGCAGATCTAAAAAAAAAAAAATAATTTTTAAATTTTTTACTCTTTTTCTTTAGTAACTATAAGTGTTAAGTTATTTCCGAATACCAATTTTGAATGACTTATTTTTAAAGGATATTTTAAATTTTCAGAGATTCAGGTTATAGTATGCTAGTACCTAATCAATTTTTTTTAACAAACTTCATGATCGCAAAGTCTTATTTAAACCAAAGCTTATAATATTTTTGTGAGCCTTTTGTGAGCACATTATAATATTAATGTGCTCTTCTAACTGTGCTTAAAACTCAACAGATATTGGTAGTAATTATTGTACAACCGGTATTAGGTTTACGACGCCTTTACTTAATAATATAAAATTTTCAAGAGCTCCCATATGGACATTTTAAACATCTGTTGTAACATTTTCATATAAAAACAGAATGCCTAGTATAATTCCTAAAACAGTTTCTATATTGTACTCCCAACTATTTTTTAAAGTAAAACATTCATGAACAAAATAAGAAATATATTTCGTAATTTTATAAGAAAAGAAACTTCACATGTAGCCTTGTTATCACAAATAACAAGGCTACATGAGAAAATTTTATTTTTTTTCTGTTTTTAGGTCTAGATTTCAGAATTGAAATTAATTTTTCAACCAAGGAATCAAGTTAATGTACTTGATACATAATGGAAGTTTATAAATAAAATTCAAATTTTTCTTTTTTTCTGTTTCCTAAATTTCCTCTATTTATCGAGTAGATTGGTTGTAAAATTAATTTAAAAATAATGTCCATTTTAAAAATTTAACTTAAAAATTTTAATAAAATAAATTGTGAAAAATTTCAAGGGAATATTCATTTTAAAATACTTTCTGTTGAATTTTTTTGCAATTTCTTTTATATTTTACAGTTTTGATTCGAATTACGTAAAGTGGTAACCGGATAATAAACTAATACCTAATGAAACAAACAAATCAAATGCACTTTTGAGTCATTGTAAGGTTGCCACGACTAGTGAACCGCAGACAGTTCAACCGCGACACTTCAACCCCGACAGTCCAACCGACGACAGATCAACCTAAAGACAGATCAACCTAACGACAGATCAACCGACGACAATTCAACCTAACAACATTTTAACTGAAGACAATTTAACCCTTGTGCAATCTGTTAACTAATAAGAACAAAATTATTTGAATTTTATCTAGCAATGAAATTTGCCTCCCTCGGGACTTGAGACTTAATAAGTATTTATGTAGTCTCAAGTCTCAAGGTCGACTCTTTACACAATTAAAGGTATACCATTTGGTTGGGTTGTGTTGAATTTGGTTACCTTTCGTTAAATTCTATTAGTTTAGGTGTTGTCTGGTTAGGTTAATCTGTTAAGTTGTATTTGATTACGTTAGGTTGGATTTGTTTATAATTTGTTGAATTCAGTGAGTTTAGGCTGGTTTTGGTTAATTTAGGTCGGATTTGTTTACAATTTGTTGAGTTCAATTAGTTTAAGTTGGGTTTGGTTATGTTAGGTTGGGTTTGTTTATAATTTGTTGATTTCGGTTAGTTCAAGTTGGGTTTGGTTAGGTTTATATATAATTTATTGAGTTCAGTTAGTTTAGGTTGAGCTTGATCAGTTAGGTTTTATTTGGTTGTGTTTGGTTAGGTTAGGTTGGGCTTGTTTATAATTTATTGAGTTCGGTTAGTTCAGGTTGGGTTTGGTTATGTTAGGTTGTTTTATATTAGGCTAGGATGAGTTTGTTTATAATTTGTGAAATTCGGTGAGCTCAGGCTGGTTTTGGTTAGATTAGGTTGGGTTTGTTTATAATTTACTGAGCTGGGTTAGTTCAGGTTAGGTTTGATTACGTTAGGTTGTGTTAGGTTAGATTATGATGGGTTTATTTATAATTTATTGAATTCGGTTAGTTTAGGTTGGGCTTGGTTAAGTCAGGTTTTATTTGGTTAAGTTGTGTTTGGTTAGGTTAGGTTACTTTTACTTATGATTTGTTTAGGTTTGGTTTCGTTAGGTTAGGTTAGATTTGTTTATGGTTTATTGAGTTGTGTTAGTTCAGGTTGGATTTAGTTAATTTATATATTAGTGTTAAGCAGTTAAAATGTCCTGTGGTTGGACTGTCGCGGTTGAACTGTCCGCGGTTAACTTATTACAGAACCCATTGTAAGCAACATCAAAATTGAATTGCCTTACTCCTTTTACGTATATGCCAATTTTATTATATAAAAAGACTAAAATATTTGATTCTATTTCAAGTTAGTTACAACGAATTGAAAGTGTAATTTTAAAATTTTAAAAATATTAGTTGGTCTTATACACGTCCTCGTGTATAAAACCATTCACGTATCTCTCTCTTCGTGATCTTTCTTTGGTCAGTGGAATAGCAAAATAATGTATTTCGTAATTTTTTAATTAATAATAGTTTATTTGTTTTAAGATAATATCTCATACAAAGGAGTTTAGTTTGCAGTTAAAAAAAAAAAATAGATCAATTAATTAAAGTAATTTTTTAATTGTGTAGGCATATATGAAATTTCTTTAGCTTTTAACCAGTGAAAAACTAAATAAATTAGATACCAGTCCAATGTACCAGTAAAAATGCGTAAGTAAAATTATTTTTGTGTCAATAATTTATCTAACTAAAAAATTTCGTTAATTATAGAAAACCTTGATCTTCGAAGTAGGATTGGGACAAGTGGCACTAAAAGTCAATTTCAAAAAAGTAAGTGCTTATCCTCTTTGCTCGAGACAGCTAGGTGATATTAGAACACAGTAACTGTTTATTTGGGTTTCCTTAAGCCTTACAAAGAATGTTGAGAAAATTTCATGAACTGTGTGTTAAAACTTTCAACCTTTCAACTTCTGATTTTTGATTAGTACCTATAGTAAGAAATTTTGCCAATTTATTAAATACTAACTACAAACTACCATATGTTGGTCATCAAAATAACAGTTTTAAAAATACTATAATTGTTTAGTTCGCCACTAAGTGCCCATTTACCCGAAAATGCTAACACTTACCGTAACACTACCCGGTATTTAATATTGTGTAGATGTGTATAAATTTTATTGTTTTGTCCGTATATAGTTAGTTAAAATATACATAATATTATACGTACGTACGTATTGTAGTTATAATATTATTGCGTGGTGTTTATTCTATTTATGTACATATTTAGCAGCCTTCCTACATGCTACAGCCACCGACCACAGTGGCACTGCTTGTTAAAATAATTATTCTGATAACAAGTGTTCGGGACATTTATCTATTAGTTTACTTTTAATTAAAAGCAAAAACGTTTTGTTATTATTATTTTATGACTGCTTGCACGTGTATTGTGTTTTTGCAGAGTTGTGCTGTGCTGTTATAAGAATTATAAAATCTGTCCGGTCCTGCTATGAAAATTTTTAATAATAAGCTTTTATATTCTCCCATCTTCCCATGTCACTACCCTAACAGATTTTTAATATCTAACTCTTACATATATACGAGTATGTATTGATGTTATAAGTTCATAGCCCCGAGTGGAAAAATCATAAATAATAATGTTCGAAAATTATGTTAAACAACATAGATAAAGAATGAATAGGTTGTCGATGTCGAAGCTGAAACTTATTTCGGTTTCAATAAATATTTTATACAGTGATGAACACTTAACCATTCAAAATGTTTCAGGAAAATCTTAAAAGTGAATTGAATAATGTACATTTTTTTTCCACGTAGGTTCCATTTAAATTTAAATGTTTGTTTATGCGTTGTCACCCACTTTTTAAGGTGAATCAATCACAAAAAACTTTCAAGTTAAGAATTTGAAATCTATACATATACCTAATAAAACAGTAACGAGACCATTTCTGTACATGGAATGTTTTTTGGAAATTGTACTAGTACTGTAAATAGTTATCAACGTAGATATCAAAACAGCGATTTTTAAAATTTTTGTCTGTCTGTCTGTCTATATGTCTATCTGTCTGTTCACGCATCACGCAAAAACTACTGGACGGATTTCAACGAAATTTGGTGTGATGATAACTTATTACCTGGGTCAACATCTAAAATACTTTTTATTCCATGAAAATGTCTTATTCCCACGGGAAAATAGAAAAACCATTCTGAGCATGTGCGCACATTACACAAAAAATATTGAACAGATTTTAATGAAATTTGGTGTGGTGATAGGTAACTTATTACTTGGGTCAACATTTATGATACGTTTTACTCCGGGAAAATTTCTCATTCTCATGAAAAAATGGAAAACCCATTCTGAGAATGTGCACACATTACGCAAAAACTATTGAACGGATTTTAATGAGATTTGGTGTGGTGATATACTATATTGTGCAATAAGTGCGGGAAATTGTCGATTGCCCACGAAAGCGAATTTGAGCGCACGGACGTAGTGAGTGCGCTCATTCGCTTGAGTGGGGCAATCGATAATCCCGCACGAGTTGCACATACTATTTTTTATAACGAATTTCACATACTTTTTTCTATTATTATCACTATTTTTGACATTTTTATTACTTTTTAAAATAATATTTTTAAGTGTTCGTCTTTCTGAATTATTTATCGTTTAAATTACTTTGTTGGTGGTTTCTAGAGAAATAATTATGAAATATTTATTAAATGGAAAATTAAGAAGCGGCTTTGCGTGTTTTGATTAAATTTTGCGTGTTTTATTGTCAATTTGCATGTGGAAAGTTACTTTTCACACGTAAAGAAGTATGCGGGAAGAGTACAGTGGGCAAACAGCTATTTTGCATACAGAAATGTGTGCGTCAAGTTAGTACTTCTCCCGCATGAGTAATAAAAAATTATTACTTGGGTCAAAATTTAAGATACTTTTTACTCCGAGAAGATGTCTCATTCCAACGGGAAAATAGAAAAACCGTGTTGAGCATGTGCATGCATTTGTATCGTACATTCAGAGGCCGTCGTGTTTATCCGACGTAGTGTTTATCACAATTCTGACAATTAATTTTATATTTTCACGACTTTTGAAGATCCGGAATTCGGTCCTTGGTATTATCCAGCAATTAACTTAACTTATCATTGGCCGTATAAGCGACCTGTAAGTTCGTGTTGAAGCTCTTCATAGCATTCGAAACCGATACTGATTTTTTGCCACAAAAAGTTAAAGACGTTCTTAGAACCGGTTTTTTCACTTTAAGCGTTGTACTGTCCTTAATCGACTTTCGCCATTTTGCCTTCCTTAACATTCTGTCGATCAGCATGGACGAATAACCATTAACCCATTTAGTACCGCCATATATTCCAATATTTTAGATAAAAAATTAAATATATCTATAAGTATAATTGCAAGTTTGGTACGTTTTGCTTAATTTATTTACAATATGACAACTCTCTGCTGTACAGCCTTCAGTTACCGATATAACACAATATACATTCTTCAGTTAAAATTTTTCTAATAATTAGTATGACGAGCTGAGCTTGTCGTTAGTCCTAAAGGCGTTAACGACAGCCACGCGTCGGATATATTTCAACTCCTTGTCATAGTTGGATTGAGATAATGGAAACGTGATTAAGAAACCCGCCATTTTCTGACTCCAATGGCAGAAAGAGTCACTTGGGATAAATCTGTCAACATTAGTCGGCTTGCGACAAATATCGAACGACAAAGCGTAGTTATCTCTTGTGATCTCAATATCTAGAAACGGCAGCCTACAATCTCTCTCATATTCAACTGTAAAACTGATACTGGGTTCCAACTCACTCACGAACTGTATAAAATTCTCCACACTGGTCTTCTCCGTATCTGACATTATAAAAATATCATCTACGTATCTGTGCCAGTGCTCTGGAAAATATCCCGCCGTCTGTTTGGCAATAGTCTCCAACTTTGACATGAATAAGTTGGCAATGAAAAGGCTGAGTGGGTTAGCCATGCTGCTACCATGAGCTTGTTTATAGACTTTTCCATGAAACTGAAAATAAGTCTGTTTCATGCATAATTTGATTAATAAATGATACTCTTCTATATTCATCTTAGACACTTTATTTTCCGCCAACCACTCCTCCAATTATCGTAACTTTTTATTTATTGGGACACTAGGGAAGAGAGCTGTTACATCTAATTAAACCAACCTAACTCCGTTTGATAATTTAACATTTTTAATTTTGTCAATTACCTCAACGGAATTCCTGACACTACAGCCCATCGGCTGCTTATATTTACTCAATTCTGTAACCAACCACCTGACGATTTTTAACATTCCTAGCACTTCCAGTACTGGTATCGAGTTCACGTATTTTTTAATCTGGCCCGTAATGCTGAACATTTAAAAATATTATTAAAATCATTAGTTTTATTTTTAAAGACAAAAATAAATGAAGGCCCACTTCTAAATAATTACTGTTAGATAATGAGAAGGGAAATATAAACTAAGAAGAATTTGATCTTCACCAGATAAAGAAAACAGAGCTAGAGAAGCTAAACAGACGGAAGTTTTGTCAGCATCTGATTTTTTAGTAACTATAGACGTACAATGTATTTTTCAATGTCCGAAACTTCTTTTCTCGCAACAATATTATGTACAATCAATAATTTCAGCGTCATAATTTTGCTGTATATTACACAACACAACATTTTTTTTCAACATTCAGAGATTGTCTTATTATTATAACAAAATATGTAAATATTTCTTCCCTTTTTATTGGATTTTGGCATTCTTGGATTTCTTCCCTTTTTATTGATCCCAATTAGTGAATTTGGTATACATATCTATAATGATTTAGCTCTATGAGAAAATGCAGTTGGTAATACCAAATTACTAGACAAGTTGCATTGTATATTTGATCAAAATAATTTTAATTTCATCAAAAAAGGTAATTCTCATTTCTGATGAACGTGTATGTCAAAATAGAAAGCGGGTTTTAAGCAGTGCATTGGCCAATCTAGGTAAAAGACATGGAAATCGAGCAACTTATTTTAGAATGAAGACATATTATGACAGAAATAAATAGACTTAGTATAGTTCTACGGGTAACAAAATTGATAATATTACGGTAAATGAAGTTAAAGATCTATAAAAATGATGAGTGTTTTACGAAATAGGTGACAGCGAAAGTTTTTCATTCCTCAATGAAAACTTTAATTTGATAATAATGAATTTCCACAATTATACCAGAAAAATAAAAAATTGAGAAAACCAAATTGGAAGCGTTACAGTCACTTAAGCTATTAGGTATTTATCGTAACAGTTTTTTAAATTTTTGTTCCCTTTTATGTATTTAATTCAAAATTACTTATAAAGCAAATTTAAATAATAAACAAATATGAAATACCATAAAGTAACACTCAAATCTATTAACATTAAAATCAAATTAATATGCAAGTTAAAATACAGTTATAATTAGTTTTATGGTAATTATTGTTTTATAATAATAAAAATAGGTCAAATGAGCTGTGTGTTTAAATTTAAACAAATTATTTTGTGCTATGTGCTTCAAATCTAAATTATAGTCAATTAGTTAAATTTTAAGAACTAGGGTTCATCGGGGTAATTGTGAATTGGGGCAATTGTGAACGGCGTCTATAATTTCTAAAATAACATTAATATTGTTAAAAATCAACTCTTAATATGTTTTTCTGTCCTTTCTTAATACGCTATTAAAATTTCATAACAATTCTCCAAGTATTAGTCTCTTTTTTTTATTTTGAAAAAACTCTTGCAAAATTTTATGTATCTTACTTCGACCAATCCTCAAAAAAAATTTTTTTTAAATACATTTTCTTTTTTTAAAAGGTAAGAAATGGTTAAAAGTACTTTTAAAGAAGTGGTCTAAGCCCTAAGAGGGTTCCTTATTAATTGCTAAAGAAATTGGACAATTTATTACCAATTCATAATTCGGAGTTGAAAATGTTGATGAAGATGGTGGTGACATTATTGTACAAGTTTTCGTTGTACAAAAAATACAAAAAGAAATTGTGTAAAGAGCGATATGTTTTGTGTATCAATCTACGAAATCATTGCTGTGCTCTCTTATCCAATAACAACTTACAAAAACAGAAAGATTGCTTGTTTTCAATGTTTCTGTGAGTGTCCAAGGGCGATAGAATTAACACAAAACCATTTTTTTTTTCGTTTACAATATTATGCTGAATAGATTGTTGTTTTTTTATTTATGTAAACTAAATATATAATTTCCTTGAAAAAGCCTTATTTTCCTTGTTTTTGTGTGAAACTCATTCTAAATAATTCTTCTGATGGCATTCACTTTTAAAACAAAAATTCATAAGATTTGCAAAACCGCACCGGGGGGATGTAAATGACTTATAAAATTTTTATTTTTCATACGAATTTGCTCAAAATTTGTGTGATCCATCCTGAATAATGTAGAATTAAAAATAAATTAACCATAATTGATATATAAAATAATAAAAAATACTTAAAACAACGCTTTTATCTCAATTCATGAAAATTCATTCACAATTACCCCGGTCAACCCTATAATTTTTTTGTTAAATATTGCATCCAAATTTGTTTTTCTATCCGAAAAAAAAAACATTTATATTTACTTTTTACCCGACTGCATCAGAAGGAGGGTAATGTTTTTCGAAAGTTTGTATGTATCTGCGCAACCTGCAGCCTAAACGGCTTGACGGATTTTGGTAAAGAAGGTGTCGCTGGATTCGTCTTAATCTGGGGATTGCTGTAGGCTACATGAAATTTCAAATTCATCCTCTAAATAGGGAATGTAAAATTTACATAGTAAATCATTGGGTCTAGAAACGTGAAATTTTGTAGACGAGTTCTTTATGTAACGTAGGGGAGTACTAAGAAAAGATTTTTGGAAATTCATCCCCTAAGGGTATAAAGATGGGGATGAAAATTTATGAAAGGTAAAATTTTGCATAGGGCCACAGAGGTCCTCTGATAATGTAGATGATTATTAAGAGGAAAAATTTTTGTAAAAATTTATCCATTAAGGGTGTAAAGTCGGGGATGAAAATTTATATAGAAAACCGCTGGGTTTAGAAACGTAAAATTTTGTAGAAAAGTTCCTTTAGTAACGCAAGCAAGCATCAAGAGTGAATTTTTAGAATTTCGTTTCCTAAGGGGTTAAAATAGGGGATGAAAATCTATATAGAAATTGTTGAGTCTAGAAACGTGAAATTCTACAAAGGGGTTCTTTATATAATATAGGCGAGCACCAATAAGCGGTTTTGGAAATTCATTCCCTAACAGGATAAAATAGGGGGTTAAAATTTACTTAAAAAACCTACCGGGCCCAGAAACGTGAAATTTTGTACAGGATTTCCTTATGTATCGTAGGTGAGCTCTAAGAAGGGATTTTTGAAATTTTATTCCGTAAAGATATAAAATAGGGGATGAAAATTTATATAAAAAACCATTTAGTCTAGAAACGTAAAATTCTGCACAGGGGTTTTTTTAGTAACGTAAGCGAGTACCAAGTGCAGATTTTTAAAATTTCATACACTAAAGCGGTAGGACAATGGTTGAAAATTTATATGGAAACTAGTTTTTATCCGACTGGATCAGAAGGAGGGTAATGTGTTTCGTAAGTATGTATGTATCCTCTGATTATGTCTGTTTCTGTGGCGCAGTCTACAGCCTAAACGGCTTGACGGATTTTGGTAAAGAAAGTGTCGCTGGATTTGTCTTAATCTGAGGAGTGCTATAGGCTAAATGAAATTTCAAAATTCATCCCCTAAATAGGGGATGAAAAATTTATATAGCAAACTGCTGGGTCTAGAAACGTGAAATTTTGCTGACGAGTTCCTTATGTAACGTAAGGGAGCACCAAGAAAACATTTTTGGAAATTCATCCCCCAAGGGTATAATGTAGGGGATGAAAATTTATGAAAGGTAAAATTTTGCACAAGGCCACGGGGATCCTTTAATAATGTAGATGAGTATTGAGAGGGAGAATTTTTGTGAAAATTTATCCACTAAGGGTGTAAAATTAGGGAGAAAAATTTATATAGTAAGCTGCTGGATTTAGAAACGTAAAATTTTGTACAAATATTCCTTTAATGACACATGCAAGTACTAAGAGTGGATTTTTAGAATTTAGCTTCCTAAGGGGTTAAAATAGCGGATGAAAATTTATATAGCGTTAATAAACCGCTAGGTTTATTAACGTGAGATTTTGTACAAAGTTTTTTTTAGTAAATTAGCAAGCACCAGTAGCGAATTTTCGGAAATTCGTCTCCTAACGGGTTAAAATAGGGGATGAAAATTTATATAGAAAACTGTTGAGCTTAGAAATGTGAAATTTTAGACAGGGGTTTCTTATGTAACGTAGGTGAGCACTGAGAAGGCTCCTTCGAAAAATCTGTCCTCAGGGGAGTAAAATAGGGGATGGAAAATTATATAAATGAAATGCTTAATTAAAAAAAAGAAAAAAACCCGACTGCGTAAAAAGTAAACTAAAACGGTGAAAACAAGATGAAAGAGAGAAAAAGAAAAATGTATAAAAAAGTAAAGTAGTCGGAAGCATCATATCATTTGTGTTTTATTTAGTACAATATGTATCCCTCCGGCTGCTTTACTTTTTTATTCATTTTTCTTTTTCTCTCTTTCATCTTGTTTTCACCGTTTTAGTTTACTTTTTACGCAGTCGGGTTTTTTTATTTTTTTAAAAGTATTTTATTAAGTTAGTTAAAGGCTTTCTCCAGTTTTTTCATCTCCTGTAAATTTGGTTATCGACACATAGAGCATTTTGAACTTCCAGCGACGATTTTCTTTCTTGTGTATTTTTGGCAAACCGTAAAGCCTAGACGTAGTAGCGTTAGACAATTGGGTAAGGGTAGGGTAGCAACTAAAAAAAAAAAGAACAAAATTACAAAAATCCTGTCTTATATTAATTATTGTTAAATATTATCAAAACGCACCTATTTTGCACCGATCGACTGTTAATTAACCAATGAACTTGAAACTTTGCATGATGACAATTTCAGAAACGTAGAAAGACGTATTTTTACCTGGGAAAAAATCTGATTACGGTGAGGAAATATTCGATGTTTGAAATTAATAGGACGGAACACGTACCGCCAGTACAAACAAATGGGTTTAGCCGATTAAGGGCTAAATAAATAGTCGCATTTTTACTGAGTATATTAAGAGATGTAGATTACAATTTAAAATTTAAAATAGATACAAAATTGGAATTCATAAAAGTTAATAATATTTTTCCCATTAATGTGTCTCTTTGAATAAATGTATTTATTACAACAGAATATAGACTTTCACATAAATGTATATGGTTTAAGAAAATAAAGTCAGTTGTAACAATATTACGACAGACTTAAAATATTATTATCTATTTATTTTAAAAGATCTTTATAAAATGTCGTACAAAGACATGCACAGTCACATTAAGCACTTATATGTGTTTTTAAGAAAATTTAATAAAAGAATTACAACAATGTAGGTATATTCCGACATACAATATAACATCCATACAAACATACAGATATGTGTATCTTACGTATATTATACTATTAATGTTATTATTAAGACTATTAAATTACTTTAGTTAGTGTATATACCTAGCTACTTTACTTACTCGCGATAACAACCATAGAATAACTACATACTCTGCCCATAACAGCCTTATTATGAAAAACTAAGAGATAATAATAAAATTATAAGTTTGTTTACGTTGCCGGATTACACTGTATGCATGCTACAAACATCCACCCTAATTCTAAACTCACTAGTTAGGGAAAAGTAGGCTGGATTGAAATGAACTGCTTTTCCTTAGTTATATGATAAAAAATTCCATAATCCATACATGAAAAATACAAAATCTGAACTGAAATTCGGAGGCTAAAATTTACTATTTTAGAAAGGTATAAAATCTATTGGAAACATTGAAACCAGTTGAAAAATGTGTAGCTGCCTTTGTGTCTTTTACTATAAACCCTTTCAGTGTCATGCTACTTCTCCATGATTTGTTCGAGACACCTACAGAAATTTATTATTAAGTCTAAATATTGTAACCAACAGATTTATAGGGAAAACTGAACCTATAGAAAAAACTGTGGCATTCACGTTTAAAACTTAGGATCCGGGCTTGCCGGTAGAATCTGACGGCCACCGGAAAAACAATTTACAATAGTTGACAATTACGATAATTTTATTTGAAAATTTATAAATAAAATTATACCCTCAAATTATATGTTGCTAGTAGTAGATTGCAGTGATGCTTATCACATTCAAACAGTTAAAGAAATAAAAAAAAATTAAAGACCTACTTACTTATTTATACAAAGAAAGCTGTAAATCCACCAGGCTGCATTTAGTGATTTTTTCTACTGCAGACGCTGGTGGGAGTACAGCTGCCGTGTGGTTTCCTCAAATCATGTATAATAATTTTGTAAATAAAGAAGATAAAAATTCTGTAAATCAAAGCATTTGTTATAATTCTCTACTTCTAATACTTCTTCGTAACGTTTTATGGGATAAAAATAACAATGATAATAACTGGCATCTCTTGCTTTCTTGTTCAATATTTTCGACATACTAAAATACTTATAAATATATCTTTCAGTAACGCTCAAAAAGCAGCAAAATTATTTTTTAAGCTTTTTGTTAATGTACGTTTATTTAGAATCAGTAACAAACTTTAGAATGTACTTGAAAATCTGTAAAAATAAGATAAGTTACTTTTTGAAATCGACGACGATATACGGGGTATAAATGTGTAAGGTATTAGCCTAGGCAGCGAACCTCTTAAATATAAAAAAATATTAACACGGGCTAAACCTACGTAGGATTGGGGGTGCTGACTTAAGTCTAAAGTCAGCCTATCCACCCCTATATCTCCGGACCTGCTGCACTTATTCAGATGAGATTTACGGGATATTTTTTTGCTAATTTTTGGAAATGCCTGGGCAAGGGCTGCTGCAAGAAACAATGGTGCTGCTAACTTAAATCTGAAGCCGGTGTAGCCACCACAATATCTCTGGACCTGTTGTACTTATCTAAATGAAATTTGCGGGATATTTTTTTGGTTTTCGAAAAGGAAGAGGTTGTTCTGATAATTTATTCACCTTAAATACAATAACTAGCATACACTTACGGTTACCGAAGCGTAAAATTTTCGCAATATTTAAGAGATAATAATAAAATTACATCTAAGAGATAATGATATATGCGAGATATTTTTTTGCTAATTAGTTGCTGTTCTAACAGTTGACTTGGCATTGCGAATTCTAATCCCTTGTGTGCTGTACTCCACTCCCACAACTTGTGTAATGATTGAATTGTGTACACGTAGAATACTTGTTCTTATCTAGAAAAAGGTTTTCTCAAGTTTTTGGCGTATTAATATGATTTCTTGCTATTTTTATCAGTTATTGGCGATTTTGGAAAAATTGTGAATGATGAAGCTAAAAAGACTTTAGCTTTGATTTGACGCATTGAAATACATGAAAAACATGGTTATTCCTCTTTTAAAAAAAAAGTTACTACGCTGTAAACAGAGTCCTAATCATCTTAATACACCAAAAACTTGAAAACCTTTTTCTAGATAAGAAGAAGTATTCTACGTGAACATGACAATAAAATAGTAAAACTGACCCATTGCAAGAAAAAAAAAATATAATTTTTTCAAATTTTTCTGTTTTATAAGACCACCTGGGGATGCTCCTAATCCCACGTTGGTTCTACCTTAACACGTAGTCTATTTAATGAATTATTTACCCTTTTTGATGACAAAATTTACACGTTATACAACGCTTAAATGTTTGTAATGGATACTAAATACGGTACTTTAATTAAAAGGATCTGAAGTTGGAAGTTCCAAAATGAAACCACAATTTTCTGGTCTACATATAGGAATTTTAAATTAAATATATAGTGCAAACCTTTTTTCTTTTTTTTTTTCAAATTTATTTGAAGGTGCCTTGACTACCATGGTCATTGGCACCCATTAAAGTTACAAACAAAATACATATTATTAGCTAAACCTTTCTTTATTTCATTGATAATGTTCCCCATCTTTCCCTATCTAATATAAACTTTCCGTGGATATACACTACAATCGTGTCGTGTATTATTACTCATTAAAAATTAACGTGTTCTTGTAGAATATAGTGTTTGAATACAATAAATATTTAACTAACCAATTTATAATTATTTTTTAATAAGAAAATTCATCTTGCCATTTTATCATGTTTTCCAATTTAAGTTGGACATAATAGACAAATTTACTGCAGATAATACCGAATGCATTTCTGTAAATATTCACTTATTGAATTTAAAACTAACAACAATTATGTATGACAATGTAAGCTTGTGTAGTTGTTTTATACGGATATCACTATATTATTTTCATTCCAACTGTGTGTATACCATGCCGAGGTTTTACAGTATATGATGTAATTAATGTAAACTCATAACAAAAAAGTCATAATAGAGTTATTGTTGTAAACTATTACTATGATTAGAACTTTAAAGAGTTACATAAATTGAATGTACACAGATTGTTCTCCTCTTTAGAACAGCTACAATTGCCGACAATATTACATTTTATATGTATACACTGTTAAAAATACGATTACAAAATGCGTATTCAACTATTCTAAAATTCTATACAAAATCAATTCGTTGCCAAACGACTCCAAAGTAGCCACATTCATTGATCGGACACCATTATTCGTCTGATCTTAGCTTTCAGCCTCAGACCCTCAAATTGAATCTGAAGCCTCAAAAATAACACTTTGGGTCTCGGTAATTACGATTGTTTTATATCATAAACAACTAAAAAATTTCAAAATTATAAAAATGTTTATTATACATAATATGTATGATATACATAAGTGAACTTCTAAGAATTTAAAGAAATTTGATGAATAAATTCTTCTATTCTGACATCATTTTAAAGATTTGTTCTTTACATAACAGTTTTAATATTTTAAATAAATATTAGTGATCAAATATTATGAAAATATTAAATTGGATATTATTTTCTTAAAATCGAAATATATTTACTTAAATATAATATTTGTGGAGAGTTAATATTTCACTGAAAATCGCATTTTTTAGGTAATGGTTATAAAAACAAATACATTTACAAATGTTTCAATAATTACATGTTGATAAAATCCGTACACACAGTCCCACACATCAACATTGGTATTTTCGAGGGCAGTCCCGTTCGACTTGATTAATTTGTCTATGTATTTCTCAATTTTGTTTGCTCAAAAAACTGGTATATGTTAATATTTCTACCAGAACCGACGCAAGGTTATTTGACGCCCTAGACGAAATATCTTGTAGCGCCTCCGAACTTGATAAACACTTATTTAGTCATAATAACAGTTAAAAGCCATACAATGAATCTTCAAATTTTAACGTGAAAAGTTTTCACAAAGTATATTAACACAATTAAATCATTACGTTGATGCTTATTTATTAACAATAAAGTCTTTATTAATCAATAATAAGAAAAAATAAGAAATCAAAACAATAAAGAAAACAAAGTATAATAAAACTGAAAACGAAAAGTCCAAATTTTAAGTTACTTTTCCTAGTCTTAAGTTTAGACAATATAAGTAAGGTTTGGACAATTGAGGGATCACCTCCACACCTCCCCCTTTTTTGAGCGACCGCGGGAAGTGGTAGTGCTACCGGGGCGGTTCTAGAAGCCTCCGGCGGTGGGTGGAGTAATGTGAACGAAAATGTTTTCTAACCTAACGGAACCCAACGGAACTTGATCTAACCTAAAGGAACCTAAGGAAATTTGGTCTAACCTAACGGAACCCAACGTAACTTGATCTAACCTAACGGAACCCAACCTAAGGAAATTTTTTCTAACCTAACGGAACCCAACGGAACTTAACCTAACCTAACGGAACCTAAGGAAATTTGGTCTAACCTAACCTAACCTAACCTAACATAATTTAACCTAACCGAACCTGACAAAATTTTTTCTAACCTTACCGAACCTAAGAACTGAAAATTTCCATAATAGATGGCGCAGCCATCTTTGAGCTCTGTAAATTCCAAGTTTTCACTACTAGATAGCGGTGCTCGTCCGGATACTAACGATCCCTGTGAGTAAGTTTGCAAAAATGTCAATAGATGGCGTGCAACGTCTAATTATTGTAAAATTAATACATTTTATTCTAAAATAAAACAGGTTTAAGCTTATATAAGTTATCAGCTGACGTCATTAGAAGGTATATAGGAGAGTCGCCTATATTGGGCCACTTTTGCCATTTTTGTTTGCAACAAGGAAACCAATTAAGATACAGCCCTCATTTTTGGTTGTCTGATTAATCAATCTTTATGCTATAAAATGAAAACATTAATTCGTCTCTAGTTGAATTTTAAAAAGACTCTACCTTGGGTAAAAAAAAATAATGTCATTTGGTTCAATTTACGACACTAGTTTCCTAAATTGGACCGATTGGTTCTTAAATTGGACCACCGTTGATAATAGCATAATTAAGCAAAAGCTGAAGCTCAAAAAGCTCAAAAATTATGATTTTATTCTATTTTTATTATAATGTATTACAACGGAATTCAATATTACATAGGAAAAAAATATATAGTTGAAACAAAAAGTACATAGCAATTCTAAGATTAAAAGCTCAGAAATTATTTTTTACAATAAACACAAAAGTACTTTTTCACTCTCTCCGAAGAAGTTGCACATTTTAAGTGATTCCATTCTTTGCACATCATGCACTGAATCATTGACTCAATTCTATCTTCTCCACAAATTCCACAGTACCAAGTTTCAGTTTCTTTGTTAGATTGACCACTATTAGCTACTGTTTCAAAAATCATTTCTTCTCCTTTATTAAAGCCTGAAGTGCTTTTTCTAATTATTCTTGCTTCCATTGGCCGTATTTTCCTCGTGATGTCATTCTAAAAGTAATAAAAATTGTAAATATTAAATGGTTCTTAGATTGAACCGGTCCATTTTAGGAACTTCTACTAGGTCCAATTTGGGGGACCATAATGTTTTTCTACAAAAACCGTTATCTACATCTAATCCATGTATATATTTTTATGATTATGTCGTTATAATAAATTATATATGACATAGATAAAACATAAATATAAAAAGAAAAAGTTGCACTTACCTATTAAGAGAGAGAACGGTAAGTAATGAAAATTTAACATCAATTTAACAATTTTTCATAAATTTGCGAGTTTTCAAAGACTGCTTACTTCACAATTACCTAAATTCGTACTAAAAAATAAATTCGAATATTGTTTAATATTTTTATTATTAGATGGCTAACTGTCTTTTAATTGCTTAAAACTGACGCGGTCCAATTTAGGAGCTGGTCAAATATAGCAGACTCTCCCCTACTGATATTAATAACGGAGATTTCTGTCTAATATGCAAAAATAAATTTTTTTATATGATTGTATATTTTTATCTGAAAACAGGTTTAAACAGGTTTTCCTCTAAATAAAAACTAATTTTTTTTATTTTAATAAATTTATTTAAAAGAAATATTTTACAATAAAATTAGTTAGCTTAGGTCAAGTTCCGTTGAGTTCCGTTAGATTAGAAAAAATTTCCTTAGGTTGGGTTCCGTTAGGTTAGACCAAATTTCCTTAGGTTCCGTTAGGTTAGATCAATTTCCGTTGGGTTCCGTTAGGTTAGAAAACCTTTTTGTTCACGTTACTCCACCCACCGTCGGAGGCTTCTAGAACTACCCCGGTAGCTTTACTACCTCCCGAGGTCGCTCAAAAAATCGAGAGCTGGGGAGGTGATCCTTCAACTGTCCAATCCTTACTACTCTATTTCATTAAAAGACGATGGTTTGCGCTAATTCTTGTTCAGTTGATATTGTCTTGGACTGCGTGATTTTTGTAGCCTGGAATTATTTCCGTCAATAACTGAAATAACATTAGATCGTGTAATACGAAATTTTGGTTCCCGAACACTTGACTGACCATATAATGTAGATAAATATCGAGACTTTTTTGAGCATTAAAAAATATTTTAATAAAGAATCATAAAACAGATTATTCAAAAAAAGGAGGTTTCTTAATATACTTTTCTAGATACAATGTATCCGATCAACCTTTTTGACATAAAAATACATAAATGAGAAAATTGTTTGGAAAGTGAATTTAGATAACAAAAACACAGTGCTTGCAAAATTTGTAATTTTTAGGTCCCCTCGATTTCTTGCTTCAGTTTTAATAACAAAATTACTTTAATTATCCACTTACTGCCACCGGTATTACACACTGACAAAACTTTTCTTAACCTTAGTAACTATACCTATACCTTTTCTTTAATTATTTATACATTATTATACTTAAACCCAAAGCAGTCGATTTGGCGATTTAACTGCATAAAGCATTTTCATTGTAAAATTTGATAATTGGATTAGATAGTTAAAAAGTGGGTCATATTTTTAACAAATATTTTAAATACGTACATTTCTTCGTGCCATGTATAAATATAATTTATTGTTAATAAATATTTATAGCGTACTTTTACTTTCATTATCCTGAGTGATGATCCGTGGCTTGGGATAGGTGTAAAATATTATATCAGCATTTTTAATTTATTAAAATAAAGTCTCAAAAATGTATTGAAACCTTTTTAAAAAAGAATTGTATTTTTAAGAAATAAGTAATTTTTTTTCTTTTCATTTCACATAAAAGTTTTTACAAAAAATTTCTGTTTTGATAATTAAGAGATAAATTTTTTCGAATGAATTTATTCATCCGTACATTTTCATATGAAAATTGATTTTTCATTTTTTCAATTTTCCATTTACGAGAATTCGTATAATACCTCGAATACCATATATTATATTGCAAAAAAGAGAAGGAATCTTATTAGGAATATGTGTATTAGATTTCTGAATATAGGTATACACACATACATATCCCCAAGTCCAATGGATATAGATATTTTATTTATTATAAGTTAAAATATATTTTACTGGAATAATAAAATGTTTTCATACTTTTCATGTAGTACCTATACCTACAGAATAAAAGAAAAAACTTTTACCTGCATTTTTCTTATATAATCTATTTTATTTTCAATTGTAAACGGTAAAGAGATAAAAATTTTCTTATGTTAAAGTATGTTTATTTCAAACAGAAGTAATAACATAAATCTATAGTTCAAATTTTTTATTTGATATCACATCGTCATACATCGTCGCACACGATTTTCGAATATTCGAAATTTGGAAACGGCAATGGAAAGAGTAGCGTTTGTACCTGATTATACATCTTTTATTTTTGTTTATATCCCAGAGAGTTCAGAAATACACGTTACTCTAAATTCTAAGTAGAGTGCATTTTGTTGTTCCGTGAGATATTCGAAATTTAAAAACGGAATTTTAAAGAATATCGTTTGTGTCTGGTGACACCTCTTTTCCTTTCGTCTGTACCGTAAATGGTTCGGAGATCTAGGATCCTCAGAATTCTTGGAAAAGTGAATTTCGTTACTTATTGTGATAGTCAAACTTGAAAAAAAACCAAGAGTAACATTTATGTATAGTTTCGTAAGGTTTATTGAAAGGATATTTTTATTCTAAATTTTAAAATCTGTTTTAAACTGAAATCTATTCTTCTTTCTGTCATATCATACAATCGGTCAAAATAATTGATTTCTCTTTATAATTTTCATTCAATATATGAAATTACTATTTCAAAGCTACAAATAGATACCAATAATTTGCGGTCTTGGAATTTGCACAAATAATATTCATTTATATAAAATAAATACACAAAAGACCCCTTTCCTATGGAGTCATTCACAAAGATTACTTTTGAAGGTCAAAGCTAATTACTTTTGCTATACCTACTGATTTTGTTAAATATTAGCTTCAAATTCGTATTAAACACAACAGAGGGAGGTAGAAAATTGTTAAATTGTAACACTAACGCTTGTATTTTTGTTTAGGAATTGTAACAAGAATATGTATATAAATATCGGGAACATAAGATTTTAAAATCGGAAGACGTAAGCCAGACTCATTGTATATTAATAATACTAGCTGTACCCGCGACGTCGTTTGCGCGACGCATTGTTAGTCGAGAAGTACGCAAGCTAAATGAGAAGTACCTATATAAGTGTAATAATTATACAGAACTTGGATAGAACAATAATTTTTGCGTAATGCATGCACATGTTTAAAATGATTTTTATATTTTACAAAGAGAAGGAGGCATTTTACCGTAGTAAAAAGTATCTTAGATGTTGACCCAGGTAATAAGTTAACACCTTACCAAATTTTATAAAAATCCGTTCAGTAGTTTTTGCGTAATGTGTGCACATGCTCAAAATGGTTTTTCTATTTTCCTGTGGGAATGAGACGTTTTCCTGGAGTAAAAGGTAACTTAGACGTTGACCCAGATAATAAGTTATCATCACACCAAATTTCATTAACACCCGTCCAGTAGTTTTTACGTGATGCGTGAACAGACAGACAAACAGACAAACAGACAAAAATTTTTAAAATAGCTGTTTTGATATCTACGTCGATAATTATTTACAGTAGCAGTACAATTTTCAAAAAATATTCCATGTACAGAAATGGTCTCGTTATAGTTTTATTATATGCGTAGATAATATACCTACATATTTCGATTCACATCGTAATAGACATTACCTATCATCATTTTTTTGGTTTCTCTAATTAGTATATTTACAAAACGATACAGTGTTTGAATTTAGCCAAAAATAATAATTTGTCCCGATGACGAAATTCAAATTTTATAAAAGCAAAAATTTTTTGTTAATACTTATAGAAGTTATTTTTTGTTCAATATGGCATAATATATTTTTATCTTATTTAACGAAGTATACCATGAATTTATAATCTTATATTACTCTCCACTAAAAGTATAATTCACAGACGTAAACTTATGCTTAAGCGAAACTAATACTTGACTGCCCGTAATAAAAAGAAAAATCAATTTTTATATTAGACGAAATTTCTTTTATTCTCATTTTCTTCGAACCGTATTTATTCATGATCATTTATTTTTATATTTATAACTAGGATATTTACTTAAATCTGTTAAGAACAATACTTAGATATTCTTTTACAGAAGTATATATTTTTTTATAACATGTCACAAACTATACGTATTTCATGATATATGTACCGACATGACAAATTTATGTGCTCAATATGTAATATTTTCGTTCATTTTGCAAGTAAAATATTAAATGAATGCAAACACAGTGACATAAAAATTAATAGCCGTTAATTTAAAAATAATGCGACTTGAGCCCGGAATTATACTTATGATATAAATTTGTTTTGAGGTCTCTAGAAACTGAAAATCAGATTCACAAAAACTTTATTTATGAAATTGGAGGAAAAGTTGAAAGCCACTAATCGTCGGATGAATTCTTTAGCCAGACACGTCGGATGCCCGAAACATTGTTTTTCAGGCATTTTTCGTGAAAAAAATAAGTTTTTGCCAAAATTCTCCAAAGTTCAAAATTTTTACCACATTTTTTACACAGTTAAATAGTCAAAAAGTCACATAAAATAGGTTTTGGAACTATTATTGTATACACAGTGGTTTCTGAGAAAATCTAATTTTTTTAAACGGAAATTAGCTATGTTACGCAGAATGCTGCTGGTATTTTTAAAATAGCCTTTTTTCTCTATTGTGTTGCATTTTATTAATTGAAATGAATTTAGCTGACGAAAATAAATGCAGAAATCGTGAATTTGCAGCTTGTTAAACCGTAATCCGTAACACTATTCATTACGGTCTTAAAATTAATTTTCAAAAAATTTTTATATGAAGCCAGTAGAGGATATCACCATTGGTTGGTGTTGTCAGGGACACCTTAAATGCATGTGTGTATTATATTGATTTTAAGTAATCAACTCAACCTTCTATACCTTCAACTTATACCAACAACGACTACTTCCTAAAGAAAAAAGACAATAAAGTATTTAGAAATGAAAAAAATTCATATTTGTCTAAAAAGTATTATATCTATATGTGTGCCTAATTATCTAGTTTATTGGGAAAACTAATCAAAGTATAACATACTGTCGATGTTTGCATATTCTTTCATAATATGAGTAACATACTTGTACATACATAATATATTAAATCCTCGTACCTACCTCTGTTTAACACATTCTTCTAAGAATTGTTTATCTTTTGCAATATCGTTGACGTCAATCAACATCACACTGTACGTCATTGTACGAGACGAGTAAACTCATCAAATATCAATTTCTCATTATCTACAGAGTTCCTATACCCATCTCATATTTTATTTTCATGTAATTAAATTTATAATTTTCTAATAATCATAAAATAATTAAAATAATAACATAAAAGCCCTGCTATAAAAATTCTTGAAATAGAAATTTTAAATATAGTACAAAATATCTGTAGGTATTCGTAGATATTGAATTGTGTAAGTCTTGATGATTATAAAGAAGACAACTTGGAATTTAGGAAAATTATTTAAAAGATAATTATTAGTGACGTTTGACTAATAAATTATTATACAAATTAAAATAGTCAAATTCATAAAATTTCCGTTTTGCAGTAAAAGAAAAATGTCTGTATATATCCATGTATACGTCACGAACTAATTCCAGCCGATCTTCTCAAGTTAGAATTCCACCACTATCATCGAATAAATTATATTAATCCCAATAAGAACCTACGTAATTAAGTTAACGGTAATGAAGTTCGAACGTTGTGTCCTATAAAGAAGAATTTTAAAATTTTAAGACATCTGATACTATTTCTAGTGAAAAATTAAATTAGGTATGTATGCTAAATTGGAAAAGAGAGCAAAAAAATTATTTTTATATTATTATTATTATTATTATTATTTATTTAATGTTTAAGTACATTTGTACATAACATAGATTGGCAGCGTAAACACAATACATATTATTACATACTTAATTAACGTTTTTATGTACAATTAACAATACTTAATAATAATTTAATTAATATACTAAGTCAGTAATATTTAACAATATATAGGTAATTCAGTAGCAATCAACGTTGAGTAATTCAATAAATTTCGGCAGTTAACAATTCGACAATAGATAATTCAACAGTATTCATCCATATTTAAATTATTCAACAATTTTAAATAACAATAAAAATTATTCAACAATATTAACCATTAAATAATGCCACAATATTCAACAATTAATAATTTAGCAGAATTCAACAATAAATAATTCAAAGATTTTAACAATTACCAGTTTTAAAAATTTAATATTTTAATATCAATATAAATTATAATTTAGTATCATTTAGTGGAACTATGATAACAATTTTGTTAATCTATTGGTTACAAAATTTGGGCAAGCAAAATAACTGAAAGAGTTGATAGTTAGCTTTTAAAGTATTGGTTATATACATAGGTATGTAATAGAAACTAAGTTCATTCATCTAAAACAAAGCTCCTCAGCTTAAAAGCACTAAATGTATAGTGGAACACGTCATTTAATTGATTTTGAGTTTCAATATTGAAAAGTCTAACACGGAAATTATTTTCATTTATGCCATCCAAGATGTATTTATTTAAATAGTGTGTACGATAAGGTTGATAAATTGGACATTTCATAAAAAAGTGGTACAGATCATCCTTTTCCCTAGAACTGCAGATGGGACATTCTTTGTTTAAAAGCACTTTATTCTTTGTTTAAAAGCACTTCTTTATTGTCTATAAATTATTTTTATATAAAGAAATTATTATTCATTAGCACGTTGATAGTTATAACTTATAACCAACCTATTATGACGAGATACTCAACCGGTACACTATTTTGAAAAATAATACACTTTATATGGTATCGCAGTTGCAAATATTACTTAGTTATGTATACTTGCAGAGGCGATTTTATGATTTTTATTTTTTCATTCTGAACAAGCTCAAATTTTTGTATTGTACATTTAAGGGGGTAGTTCAAATAACAAAGCAACTTTTTTATTTATGATTATTTTGCTTGTTGAAATTTTTTTTCAATTTAGGGAGGGTTTCAAATAGAAAATTTTGTTTTTGAAACATTCATTACTCTTCCCTGTGGGGGTAATGGGCCCTTCTTCGCAAATTTTTAAGCGTTTACAAGGAACGCCATATCTCAAAAAGTAATGAATATTTTTTAAATATTATTTCATTATTTTATTCCTAAAAGACCTGTCCATAAAGCTGAGTATGGGTTTCAAGTAATTTTAAAAATTAACTATAAAACTGTAATCCCAAACTTCTAAAAATTATAAAACCCAATTTTTTATTAAAAAAAAATGTTTAAAAATAGTTACAATTGTTCAAATGGAAAAAGCATACTCCACTTTATGCGCAATATGTTTATGAACAAAATTAAAAAAAAATTAAGTCTCTATCTTTTCTAGAACTTGAGATATGATTTTCCTTGTCGAAAAAAACACAACTTTTGGTAAACGGTAAAAAACAAAAATGATAACAAAAGAAGAGGTTTTTATTAAAACGTCTACAAAGGCATACAAATAAAAGAACATTATCTTAGTGCATACTATAACTCATGTACACACCAAAACTAAATATTACTGATCAAATCGCGAGGGGGGGGGGGGGGCGAACGTTGTCTGCAAAGGAGCAGCAACTTGGCTGCGCAGCGGCTCACATATAAATATTTTTCTACTTTGAAAAAAATTTTTTTGGCCATGTTTTATATAATTTACCACATTACTTTTCCCCCCACTTCTCCCATTTTTACTTCGGAATTGAATGCTATTGTTAAATGTGTTTTAAATGCATTATGTTTATTCTCAATACAAGCAGGCGAGTAGTAATTTTAAAAAATTTAAAAAAAAGTGAACTTACTTTTATAACAAATGAAATACATACATATTAAGTAATTTAAAAATGTTGTTAAAGTCACTGTTTATTTATAAATTAGGAATTTTGGATTTTTATTATTTATAAAATATAAATTTTGGATTTTTTTGGAAAAAAAATATCTTCATAAAAGCCTTCCAATTTTACTATTTAAGTTCCTTTTTTAATATTTAAAAATAAAACACAAAGGCAATTGGCGGATAAGCATGGGTAGGAATGCCCTCGTACGAATTGTTTTGGTTTTTTCCCTGCTAACTGCTATCGGCACAAAATTGAAATTTACTGAGATTCAGCCGTTAAAAACTTAAAACCTTTTTTAAAGTCCCGATTAACCGGACACTCATCATCAGTTTTGAAACCACCAAAATGACAAATCGCTTGTGGACTTTCAATTACATTTCGCTTGTAGACATTCAATACCGAAGACGAAAGGAAAAATTCGACTTCCGTGATGGGGCCCCGCTGCTTACGGCGTTTTTTATCATTACAGTAGCAATAGATATTTATATTTGCTTTATTTTTCAAAATAAAAATTAACTAACTTTTCAAGAACAAGTCACCACCGATGTTGAAAATTTGTTCCTGTTAGAGCGCTAAACTATTTTAAATGGATTTAGGTTATATTTGATGATGTCTGCAAGTGTCCGGGGGTACCAAACTGCCAAAAGTAAAACTACACAACCGATTTTGAAATTTTTTTTGTAATTTGAAACTGTAATTTGTTTTAAATACATATATGCTATACTATATGAGATCCGCCAGGATCCTGCACGGAGAAAAAAATCCTATAATTTTTGTAGAGAAAATTCGAGATAAATTACCATGCTGTCTTATAATGCGTGCGCGATCGACGACCAAAATAAAAAATATATTATAGCATGGTAAAATTTAATGTGCGAACACAATTTCTATCTCACTCTTATGCATATATGTTATAGTTTAATTCTTGTTCACAATGATTGGCAACAAATATTCTAATACTGAAGATAATAAAGTAACAAAATGATGAATTAAACGATAACCATCCGTCCTATAACACATTTTACTGAACACTGCTGCTTCGACATTACACAACACCGTACCAGCCACGTACCAGCAGTGAGCCGCCTGGTTGCGACACCAGTGTGGCTATGTGGCCTTCATTGCTTCATATAATATGATTGTGTTGATATCTCCTGCAGCCTGGCTCGCTATGTCACAGCGTTGATACCGTCTCTTTCTTTCTTTCTACTATTAGCTTCTTTTCTTCTTTTCTACTTTTCTACTATTATAAGACAGCATGGTAATTTTTGTACGAAAAACAATTAAACTGTCGGCAATGGAACTTTTTATTGTACTGTTTTACAAATTTTACGGAGATAATATTACGGAAAGAACATTCTATCCTTTAAATTTTCTATGATTAATTATATTTTTTATACTTTTACCGTACAAAATTGAATATGTTCGCCTTTTACACGTCGATTGTAGTGTTAGGCACAGTAATTTTTATAGGAATTTTCTCTCTGTGTGAGGACCCAAAAGCGTCAAAAATTAACTATTCAATCGATTTTGAAAATTTTTTTACGGTTAGATAGCTAAACTATTTTAGATGGATACAAGTTATTATATGAAATCCACCAGTGTCCAGTCTTTGGAAATTCACTATGTGATGCAGATGCTGCGACAGGGGTATTTTAGAATTTACAACAAAATTCCAGAAAATATTAGAGTAATTAGGAATTGATAGAAATCCAAATTAGAATTAAGAAAGCTGTTGTTAGATTTTTAACAAATTATTATTTACGTTTAACAGATTGTATTATCCCCATTAATAAAACACAGTAAAACAAAAATCAATGTTCCGCTTGACGCTGTACCGCGTCCGTGCCCGTCAACGTGTTAATAATAATGATTCAGAAATATTTCAGAGAAATTTATCTGACATTGTCTACCTACACTGACATAAAAGAACCATCATAATAAATTTCGACAGTTTTTATGTAGCAGCCATAACGTGCTTAACAATGTTTTCCAAACTTTCTTTACAATGTCGTCTAAGAAATTTGTAAGTTTATCGTTAAATTTAATTGCCTAAATAAAATTAATTATTTTTTAACACATCATCTGAATAACAACGCCATAAATGGTAACATAACAATAATGACAATAATAATGGAATTTAGCGTCTTTTTTTCAGACTACTAGTCTATAACAAACGTTATCCACATCATCACTTTCCTAACATTATATAATCATGCATTGTAACTATATATATATTACTTACTAGGTATGTAGCTGCAGCCACCTCTCTTAAATAGCTATGTTTCTTAAATAGCGATATTATTTTGGAATTGTAAAGATCAGTTGCAGAAAACCTTCACAAACATAATCGGTTGTGGGAAATAGTGGGAAACGAACTCATACCGTACCAATCCGTAAGCATCAATGTCCATAAAAACGCTTAACGCTTCGACTGAACACGTTTGTAGCAATACGGTCTTGCGCTTAAATCTCATATATGGTAAGATATGCATGCAATCGTACCTACTTATAAAAAAAAAAAAAATAAAGTTTTTTAGCATATTATAATTTTTAAGCCAGAAAAAAAGAAAATTGAAAAAATAGTAATGTTAGTTTAAACATTAAGATTTAATTTTATTGTTGAAAATCCTAACGCCAAGAAATATCATAATTTTTTATGAAAAACAAACACAACTAAAAAGCTATGCTTTTTTATTCTATTAATTTAAAGCTTAATTAATCATTTTAAAGTAGAATGACAATTTAATTATTCTATTTTAAACAAAGGTGTGTATGTAATCTTCAAGTGTTGTCAAAATATTGTCGCGCAACAATAAGTACTCGTATGATATTACCAAATATTTCATAATGTTTATATACCAAGCATGGATATCCCGAACATGTAAATATAAAGGCCGCTGCAGCATAGACGACGGAACTTACTCTGTAATGAAGCCAGGTCACATTCCAGACACTTAAACATTGTTTGTAATATGATCGGCTTCGAATAACATTTTTTTACCGAAAACGATTGCAATATAAATAACACTCACCTGTGATGCAGCCTGATACGCTCATTTCTTTTGAACAAAGACCGCTGAACTTCAGTCAATGGCACGTGCCATTGGGCCATATACATAATATTTAATTAGTTTATCTCTGCAAGAGTCATTGCATGCGTGATAATTTTGCAATCGTTAAAAAAGTTAAAACTATTGTCTCTTGATAAATAATTTATAAGGAAAAATTAAATTTTTTTTGAGTCCTTTGTGGTTTATATTTTATATTGAATTTCTCAACTCATAAAAAGAATATTTTAATGCAAAAATTCAATGTAAGTTGCTAGTATTCGTACACGACTCCAAGAGAGGCAATACAGACCGCTGTGTTGCAACTAGGTCTGGAAAAACTATTCCTGCTGTAAATAATTCACGAGGTAATGCCAGCACAGGCTATGGATGTCTGTGCTCTAACCGCTTTTGTATTTACGCAGCCAGGACTATATAACGGCCATTGAATTAATTACCTATATCAGTAAAGAATGTATCAAATTAAAGATTACAAAGTTATTTTTTGTGTGACTTAATATTACTTTTAACATTTATACAATTTATATACTCGTGTCTATTGGTAAGTATGTTAACTCTACTATTCGAGGATAAAAGAAATACGGTAGTTCATGTGGTACCTCACTAGGATATTATATTCACCGAGAATTCAAAAATCTATCGAAAATGGCAAAATTAAACAAACATGCTTGCTTTGAGAGATTGTTTGTATAAATTGCCATAATAATTTTAAAATAAATACTATGTGTTCATATTAAGAAGGATTTGGACTTCAACTAGATACAGAATAATTGCTTAAATAAGAACTTTTAATTTTTAAGGTTATGGTGTAGGTGGAAAATGGCCGAACTTTAGCTACCTCCTTTCGTTAAATTACTATTCGAATACATACACGATGAGTACAAAAATTTTTTGCAATTATTTATTTGTAATTAAAACTTATTTCATTTAATACTGTTATTCAAACCCATTTAATAACGTTTGTATAATTATTGCTTGCATGAAGCTGTCTTTCCATAAAATTTGTTGAAGGGTTTAATTTAAATTCGTACAAGTATTTAAATCTATTACAGACATTTTTTAACTTTGGGCCAAATTTTTCTTGTTGGAAATGTCTGGGTAAAAAATTACTCTTATGATCTGTTATTTTCTGTCATTTGTTTTTCAAAATTTTTCTTTACGTTTTAACATTTCTATTCCGAACTCCTGCCTTTATATGAAGCTCAGATATAATGCGCAAGAAACATTGTAATGAAATGAGATTAAAATATACAAATTACGTTGTTGAGATTGTTGTGTACAATGCGACAAACAGAAACAAAGATGTCGCTAATTGTAAATGAAACAGCATAATTATATGTAATTAAAAATTCTATATACAGTTAAATTGCAAGAAAATGTGCTAATTCGTTCTAAAAACTGTATATACATACAACGGAAACGGTGAGATAAAAAAAAAGAAAAAATAATGAAAAAGAATTCAGAAAGAATAATATAAATTTTCTTCATTCATTTCCGTTATGAAAAGTAAAAATTATTTTTGCAGCTTAAGAAATATATTTTTTTAATGTTTGCAGGATAAATTGTTTGTTATTTACATAGGTAAAAGGATGTTTTTCATGACTTTATGAATTTTGAAAGGGTAATTTATTGAATCCAAATTATACTAAAGAGTTTTTCTTTTTGGGATTCTTAAAATATTTAGAAAGTGTACCGTAAAACCGTCTAGATCCGGACACTTTTTTATATTTTTTCGGTTATTATAATAATTATTACATTATGGAATTCAAGCCCTAATTTTTAACCCTAGAATTATACGTACTCGTCAAAACGACGAACGAACTTCTCTACCTGCTCCAATACTGTGACTTGTCGGTACCTGCTCGCTGTGAAACTTCTGTTATCTAATTTATTTGTTATTATAACACATAAGACATATAAATTTTGTTTATAGCTATTGTCGTTTTTTTTATACTGAAATAGTGTGCGTCAAAAGGACGACGATGTATGATTAACCTATATTTTTTTTTAAAGATTTTGTACTCCACATATAAAAGTTTTCCTAATTTTTCTAAAATTTATTAAAGATATGGAAGTTATAATTAATTTATTCAACGATTATGATAATGTGAAAGATGATTACAGCTGTTTGACTTATAGAGACGACATAATACTGAAGTTTGAATATATTGAATCGAAAACTAAAGAATGCGTTTCGAATGACTAAATAAAAGATTAACAATTTATTTTGTGGAAAATATTTTAATTTTTATTATTTTTTGAGATCTTATTCGAAAAATTACTAACAAATTTTAGAAAATTTACAAATGTGCCTAATGGGGAAATAACTACATATCTATAGGAATATTTATGACTGAGAAATTTGACATTATGTAAAGTCACACATGTCCACTGATTCATAATAGTTCATAAATTAATTATTACAATTGATGTATTTATATGTTTTTTAATTTTTATAATGAAAATATGCTTTGATAAAAAGATTAAAACAATTAATAAATATTTACATTAAGAAATTTTTCCAAATCCAATTTTTTTTAAATATTTTGTTCGCTTTTGTAGTATTGTTATGTAAAAAAAAATGTTTTTTGCAAATAAACTGCAAAACTCCCCGTAAAAAGTCCATTCGTCGAAACGACGCCGATGTATGATTAACTTGACTCGTAGACCAACGTATGATTCTAGGGTTAATAACATATAATACAGAAGAAACCAAACGGTAACGATTAACTAGAAAAATTACCGTCGTCCTTTTATCGTGCTTTAGTAATATTAATTGCCGAAATTTCCTTTCCTACTAAACTGATAAAATATAAAACAAATTATCAACATAAGAAAATAATAAATAACTTCATACCGTAAAACCGTCCAGACCCGAACATTTTTTTACATTTTTTGGCTAATTTAATATTTATACATGTTTCTTTCATACATATCACCAATAAAAGTATTACCATTAGAAAGAGTGTATATTATTTGTTATATCCCTGACCTATTTGTTTCATTATAAGCAAAAATAAAAAAAATAAATAATAATTAGTATGTGTCCGGGTCTATACCCTAAATCGGTCTTGACCCGGACACTTACTTAAATATTGTAATAACATGCAAACTAATCTCTCCTGTCGGGGTTAGGACAGTGTTTTATATCGTCTGATGTCTTTGAACCTGTCAAAGGCTTCAAAACATTTTTTGGGAAGGGAGAGGGGTCAATGCTTAGCATGCCTCGCTATGAAGTAAATATGCGATATGACACCAGAAGGGGGCATAAACCGCGTAATTCTGGCGAAAATATAACGTATGGATAGTGGAAATTACAGCCAGTGCGAATCGCGGCCATAGTGTAACAAACTGATGTGTCCGGGTCTAAACGGATATATGTATATAGCATGTATTTTTTTATATATACATCGAATATAACTTCAAACATCATTAAATGATGCGCGATAAAATTCTGAAGACATACATATCAAAACTAAAACAATATGACAATTATGACGAAAATTACATGTCTAAGTTAGACACACATTTTATTTCTTTGAAAAACTGTAGGATAGAAATCCTGTAAAATGAGATAGTAAAATATGTTGAAATCCGTAGTTTTTATTGGTACAGCTGTTTAGAGGATGTTTTTTCTCTCTCTAATGACGTCAAGAACAAATGTTTATTGTTGCAGGTTAATGTAGAAATTATTTACTTTGAAGATTGGTGCAAAGTGTCCGGGTCTAGACCCCCTGTCCGGGTCTAGACGGTTTTACGGTATACACAATTGCCTTTAAATTTATTTTCTGTTTTTTCTAAACGTATTGGAAATACAATCCTAATACATATTATCTTGATCTTACATCTATTTTTTTAAATTTAGAGAATTCTAAAATAAATAGGCTTACATGTGACTCCTATAGCAATATTCGTCCATTGACTAATGTTAAATAATGGATTACACAAATACGCAAGCGAACACTTTTGTATGGGGCAGTAATCGATAGTTGCAGTCATATGTAATCCCGCTAATATATAAATTAACGAATTATACTAATTATAAGAGGCAGAAATTCTCTTCCTTGACAATTATAACAAAGCTGAATTATTGCACTTTTAGTTTAAAGTTTGAATTTTTGAATTTTTAAACTCATTTAGATTTGCCTATTTACGATGAAAAATTTGAGAGTTTTGACTTTAGCACCATTTTTCATTGAAGTATAACTAAAAAGGTACAGGTAACATTGTTACACATTATAGTTCATTTTGTCTAAACTCTGTCCAGTTTTGTTGATTCCAAGTCGTGTTCATTATATCTTTCGTACCAAACCAACGTCCTTAATGAACGCTTGGTATAAAAAAGTAAAAATATCTTTAATTAAAAGAAAAAAAAACTTAATGATTTTACATTTCCCTTTGTATACATATTGTATGTCGATATTTTGATATGAACAACTTATCGTCAGGTTACGCATGTAAAAAAAAGTGTAAAAGAACAACATATTAGGAGTAGTCACTGAGCACTGAATCTAACATATTAACATATGTTTCCTAGAGATACCACAGGCATTAAATTTTGAAGCTTGACTCCATTTTAGTAAGCCCAACTTGTAACCACGGAGACTTGCTTATAAATATTAGATAAACCATTAAATTAATGGTTTGATCGCCATTAAAGTAATCCCATCAGTCAATTTTTTTGGTAACGTCAGTCAATTTTTTTGCTTCAATTTCTTAATGTATTTGTAATACACAGCATTCTCTCTAGTCGATTCTCTCCTCAATGGGAGTAGTATACATAGACAATAGTAACTATGGAAAAAAATTAATATTTATATAATTGCTAGCCGTATACCCGATGGGATTTCCCATCGACAACATCTTTTTATTAGGTACTCATTGCTCACTTTCAATGTTTTTCATAAGCCTAAATACCAATTTCCACGTTTCTAATATTTTAAAAACGACGAACTTCCGATACGAACTTTTATTTCCTCTTTTAGCCCCTTAGGGAATGAATTTCCAGAAACGTTTACACAACTGATTTTATTTATAAGTAAGATCAATGGCCTAAAGATCAATCTTCATATCTTCTGTGGTAAATTTCGTCCTTCTAAACCCGACATTTTCGGCTGTACGTTGTCTGTCAATTAAGTATATAAAATATTATTTATTTAAATAGTCATAGTAACATATTTTTATATATCTAACTTCAAAAATGACGAATTTCAATAAAAATTTGCATTCCCTATTTAACCCATTTAGGGGGCGAATTTTCAAAAATCCTTTCTTAGTGGTCACCTACCTTACATAAGGAACTCCTGTGCAAAATTTCATTCTTCTTAACTCAACGGTTTAGGCTGTGCGTTGTCTGTCAGTCAGTCAGTCAGTCAGTGTGAGAAATTTATTAAGTAGATGTATTTGTTATTTACGTTACTGCGTGTGACATTTAAAAAAAAATCAGTGGGGTGGGTAGACAAGCGTTGTCATTAAACGGTATAAAAAAAACGGCTCTACCGATTTCGATGTGTGTGATATTGTTAGAATCCTTACGTTAATTTTTTTTCTGTATACAGGTGTACATTTTGTGCAATAGATTTCCTACTACAAATAAAAAATGCAGCGCCCCCTAAGTGCTAAAAATTTAAAAACGCCCAAAAAGACGCGCTGGTGCCCCGGTTAAAAATCACTGATATGTGAATCAAAAAATGTTTCATCATACACAGTTATCCTAATATCGAAATTGAATGTCTGACATTTTATTCACTTTAATTTTACCATGCGTTGTTATACGTGTTGTTCAGGTTGCCTACTCGCTGTTGCAGGCAGTCAACCAACTTGACCAACTATGAACCCTATTTTCATAGTTTGTTATCTTGTTTTCTGTGCACTGGTATTTTGTTTACTCGTTTTTTCGGGAGTTTTTCCAATTTTTTAACCGATTTCCGTTGACCGTTTCTCAATTATCTTGAATCGAACACGTATATTCTTACTTAAAATAAATTTTTAGTTCGACTTCAACTCAAAGTTAGCTCGTAAAAATAAAAGTTGACAAAATAAATATTTCACCGTAATAGGAGAATAGTTTCGTTTAGGGAACATGATGAGTTCTCGGCCTATGATAAAACTTCTGCGATACTTTGTTTTTGTCATTTTAGTTTACTTTTTATCACGGAACATGCTTTTTTTGCAAAGAAAACTCGAAATTCAGTTATTACGGCCACTCTCATGACGCAGTCTGAAACCGAGACTATAACAGAAATATGTTTTGAGGGCCCTGGAATACGAAAATTATATTCACTAAAATTTATATACCATGTGAGTTTTTTGAGAGTTGCTATTTCTATTACAACCAAATTTTTATGATAGAAATGGTACTGGAAAAGGTTCTTTTCTTGGATGTAATGGAAATATAACCAAGAAAAATACTATCGGTTTAAGTAGCCTCAAGTACATATGCATATTTTTACCGCCTAACTGATAAATTAAAGAAAAATTAAAAAATTAAACTTGAGTAAAAAAATTTTTTTGCTCATTTATGTTGTTAATTAATGCATTAGATCAGTTTTATCGAAAAATTAATATATAGTTCCATTTAAAAATCTATAAGTTTGTATCATAGCTCGAAAACCATAAGAGCTATAAAGTTCCCGACTATAGCAATCGGTTGCCCCCGTCGATATCTACAACTCGTATTTGAACAATTTTTCGATTAAATCAACCGTTTGGCTGTAATAAAAATGGCAACTCTCGAAAAACTCAGACAGTATATATGGGTAGTTCTACAAACGAGGGAATTTTGGACGGCCCAACGCATTTTGTATATTAATATTTTGAAAAATACATTTTTTCTAGATGGAAACTGTAAACCACTACTGCATCTAACTAGTCACTCAAAATAGCCCGGTTTCGAAATATATTTTTTTATAAAATATGACACTTAAAATGTAAAATTCTTAGTCTCCTGGTATGTCTCCAAAGTAAAACATAGCAGACTAATTATTTTTTCTGAATGTATAAAAAAATTTATACTGCAGTAGTAATCTATAAATAATGGTACTTTTTTATTGTAGGGTTGACCGGGGTAATTGTCAATTGGGGCAATTGCGAATGGGGCGTATAATTTCTAAAATAACATTAATATTGTTAAAAATCAACTCTTAATATGTTTTTCTTTCCTTTCTTAATATGCTATTAAAATTTCATAACAATTCTCCAAGTATTAGTATCTTTTTTTTATTTTGAAAAAACCTTTGCAAAATTTTATGTATCTTACTTCGACCAATCCTCAAAAAAAATTTTTCTTAAATACATTTTCTTTTTTTAAGAGGTAAGAAATGGTCAAAAGTACTTCTAAAGAAGTGGTCTAAACCCTGAGAGGCTTCCTTATTAACTGCTAAAAAAACTGGACAATTTATCACCAATTCACAATTACCCCATAATTTTAAAATTGTGGGGTAATTGTGAACTTCATTCACAAATGCCCCCATTCGGTCAAAAATTTCACTAGTGTCCTTTTCAGAGTTGAAAATGTTGATGAAGGTGCTGGTGACCTTATTGTACAAGTTTCCGTTGTACAAACAGTACAAAAAAAATTGTTTTTTATTCATGAAAACTAAATGTATTTCCTTGAAAAAGTCTTATTTTCCTTGTTTTTATGTGAATACATGTAATTTTTTGATTTTTTATATGATAAAATGACAAAATATCATCAAAATATCATTTTTAGCTTGTAATAAATTTGATCCTCCAATTTTTGTAATTTTTCATTAACCTTGATTTTTTGTAGAAATTTGAGGTATGCGTAACTTGCATTAAACAAAGAGTAATTGTGACCGCTAAAGTATGATGAAAAATTTGAAAGTGGAGTAAATGTGAAGAATTTGAGTTTGGCTTTACTCAGACGTACCACACTTCTCCGGTAATCCATTCTAAATAATTTTTCTGATGGCATTCACTTTTACCCCGAAATTCATAAGATTTGCAAAACCAAACCGGGGAAATGTGAATGGCTTATAAAATTTTTGTTTTTCATACGAATTTGCTCAAAATTTGTGTGGTGCATCCAGAATAATGTAGAATTAAAAATAAATCAACCATAATGTGATATATAAAATAAAAAATACTTAAAACAACGCTTTTATCTCAACTCATGAAAATCTATTCACAATTACCCCGGTCAACCCTATTAATAATTTTTCAATTTTTTTATATTTTCTTTAAGAAATATTCTATTGAATTTTGTCTCCCAAACTTTTCATCATTTTCCTATCAAACCAAAACACTTAAAATATAAAAAATTTATATTCCGCTAAAATCATCCTTTGTCATAGTAATTAACTGAAATATAATAAATAAAATAAAGTACATGTTTTACTTAATTTGAGGCTGTATCAACTAATTCAGTTAACATTGTAAGTAAGATTGTACTCGGTCCAGTCAATTTCTCAGTATCCTGGTCACCATTTTCGTGAAAAATACTGTGGATATAATAAATTTTTCAGTTGTACGGGCCTGTTATAATATATAATATATGTATCAAACTGTCGTAAATGACTTCAAATTTTTTTTAATAAATAATAAATGCCCATCTTTTTTATTTTTTTATTTATTTATTTATTTTTAATTTTTTCTTTTAATACATATGCATATACACTGTTTAACTACTAATATATATATATATATATATATATATATATATATATATATATATATATATATATATATATATTTATATATATATATATATATATATATATATATATATATATATATATTACTAATATAATATATAATATACATTAAATAAATAATAAATTGCTTAATAATTAAAAATTTAATAATAAAAATAATAAAAATTGTTTAATAACAAAAATTAATAAATTTTTTAATAGTTTAATAAATTGTGCTTAATAATAATAAAAATGAATATACGAAATTCTCTTTTGTTAATTTTAGTTTTTTACTCATTTTCTCACCTTCCTGGATGTCTTTTTATTATAGTGGCCATAAAATTTATAATTTTTAATTATTTTACCGGCCACTTTCAAATAGTGTAAAAAATGTCATTAACTTGAAATAAAACTACTTTCCAAAGCTTATGCATGAAAAAATGTGTGGCGGGAATTAAGTCCATTTTCGTCCCTGGTTTGAAGCACTACCCATATATATATATATATATATATATATATATATATATATATATATATATATATATATATATATATATATATATATATATATATATATACGATATATGATATATGCCTACCCATATATATATATATATATATATATATATATATATATATATATACAGGCTGGTCCAGAATTATGTACCGTAATTGCTGGAGCTGATAGTATGTTAAAAAAAAATGGTACCTTTTCATTTACACTTTTTTCCAAAACTCAATAATAAGGGAGATAAAGCAGAGGGGTAAAATGTAGAGGGGTGGAACGAAACTGACTTATTTTTTTAAAAAATTTTTTAGGCGCTTTTGATTACTGGATTCATATTCTAGGGGCGCGTGTGAACATTAAGATAATTAAATTTATGGTATCAATTATTCGATCACTTATGATTAGGGGATAATATGGAAATATATACTTCTACTTTGAATTACTCGAAAACGGTAATATTTATCGGAATGTAACAAGTATACCTTTTTTGTGTGAAATTGTCTGAGGAATTATATTATCAGAGATTTTGTTTAAATAATTGCAAATTAAAAAAGAAAAGACGTGATAACTCACACCTACCACCCAAAACCACCCCTTAGTCCTGAGTGGTGGAATAAGTGCTGACATAAATTTAATCCTTCTAACGCAAAATAAGTACCGCTAAAATATCAATCCGTTATTCAAAAGTGTATGGAAAATATTTAAGAAATAGTGGTTTTCGTTTTACCCCTTTACAGAGTTGTATCTCCCTTATTATTGAGTTTTGAAAAAAGTGTACATGAAAAGGTACCATTATTTTTGAACGTACTACGAGCTCTACCAATTACGGTACATAATTCTGGACCACCTTGTATATATATATATATATATATATATATATATATGTTCCCACGATAATGCTCGAACGAAAGGTCTAATGCAGGGGTGGCCAACCCAAATGATCTTGCGGGCCACTTTGGAAGTGAATCATAACTCCGCGGGCCGCATGTAAATTATGTGTTCCCATAAATTATGTATTTTTTTTTCGTACGTTAGTTTTCACTACCTTGGTCATTATAAAATAAATATATTTTGTATAAGTGTGATGAATCTCGCGGGCCAAAAAAAGTTCAAGGCGGGCCACATGCGGCCCGCGGGCCGCGGGTTGGCCACTCCTGGTCTAATGCTTATGAAATATTGTGTGCGAACTGGTTTCCGAATTGGCTCGGCTAAGTTCGTTAGCCAGACAC
Organism: Brachynemurus nebulosus; assembly: GCA_035578155.1. Lineage (NCBI taxonomy): Eukaryota > Metazoa > Arthropoda > Insecta > Neuroptera > Myrmeleontidae > Brachynemurus > Brachynemurus nebulosus. The sequence continues at coordinate 6,023,496 of JAPWDM010000020.1, read as the reverse complement.
GTCGGAAGCCGAGACGTAGGTTTTTCTGACCATTTTTTATCATTCGATCCAATCATAAGACTGCTCGATTCTTACATCGTTGAAAAGGAAAAAACAAATTATGAAGAAAATGTACTTATTATTTTCTTTCTATCTTAACTAGTAGTTTTCGAGAAAACTGTAATTGTTCACTTTTGCCTCAATTTTGCTCTCTTTGTCAGTGTGATAAGTAATTTATATTTCTGTCTCAATTCCTTATAAAATATAGAAAAATTTCATTAAAACAAATGGTAGTTATTCAACATCTAGGTATTATAAATACAATATGACTGTCTCAACAATGTCATTGAGCAACATTGGAGAGGGGGTGAGTCACCCTCTTAAATTACATATTAGTTAACATACACTCATTTTTAATATTAACACACTGACAGTGGGTAATAATGTCACAATAAGTGGTTCTGAAGTTGGACTGTCGTATGTAAGGTTTGTTTTTTAATGGATGTTGTCGAAAGTTATCGATACCGAAAATAACGGGATTTTGAAAATGAATGGAAACCTAATAAAAACCTTACATACGATAGTCCAACTTCAGAACCACTTATTGTGACATTATTACCCACTGTCAGTGTGTTAATATTAAAAATGAGTGTATGTTAACAGTGAAAATTTTTTCACTGTTAGAGAGCTAAACCATTTTAGGTAGATGTAGGTTACCTTATGTAAGGTCCGCTAGGGTCCGTGGGATCTGAAAGTGTCAAAAATAAAATACCCGATCGATTTTGAAAATGTTTTCACTGTTACAGAGATAAACAATTTTAGATGGATATAGTTTATATGTTTTATGAGATTGGCTAGGATCCTGGCATCTTAAAAGCGCAAAATAAACTAACTGACCGATTTTGAAATTTTTTTCGCTGTTAGAGAGCTTAACTATTTTAGATTGATAAAGATTACGTTATGTTAGGTCTGCTAGGGCCGATGGGATCCAAAAGTCTCAAAAATAAACTAGCCGACGATTTTTGAAGATTTTTTCACTGTTACAGAGCTATGCTATTTTAGATAAATATAGATTACGTGATGTAAGGTTCGCCAGGGTCCATGCGACCTAAAGTATCAAAAATACAATAACCGACCGATTTTGAAATTTTTTTCGGTGTTAGAGAGCTAAAGTATTTTAGATAGATATAGATTACGTTATGTAAGGTCCGACAGAGTTCATCGGACCCAGAAGTTTCGAAAATAAAATAACTGACCGATATTGAAAATTTTTTTACTATTGCAGAGGTAAACTATTTTAGATAAGTACAAGTTATGTTATCTGAGATCCACAACTGTCCTGCGGATACAAACGCGGCATAAATAACTGTACAACGGATTTCAAAAATACTTTTACTGTTAGAAAGATAAAATATCCTAAATATATATACATATATATATATATATATATATATATATATATATATATATATATATATATATATATATATATATATATATATATATATATATATATATATATATTAATGAAGTCCACCGGGATCTTGCAGATTCGGAAACACCATAAATAAGCTACTGAACCGATTTTCAAAATTTTCCTATTGCACAAAAACTAAGTTATTTTAGGTGGAGAGCACTATGCTGTACAAAGTCCGTTCGGGGTCTTGGAGCCCAAAAATATCAAAAATAAATCACCCAGCCGATTTTGACTAAACTATTTTAAATGAATATATGCGCCCATCGCCTTATGCGGAAAAGCGCCAAAGATTAACTACTCAACTGATTTTGAAAATCTTTTCACTCTTAGAAAGCTGAATTATTTTAAATGGGTACATGTCTTAGATGAGATCCGCCAGTGCCCAAGATTTGGAAATTCGCTTTGTTATGCAGATGCTGTGACAGGGGTATAATTTTTCAATATTACATATTTGGTTTTTTACAGATTTGCAGTGTTATACTCGTATATTATTCACTTTTGATGAAAAATATGAATAAAATACACGATCTTTTCTCATTTACTAAACAAATATTTACATCAGTAAATATTCATCTGTAATTCTTGGTAATTCTGTACATAATATTCAAATTGTTTCATATTCAGTCCTGTCTTCATATTATAAGCGAGTGAATATTTATATTTTATATACAATTTAACATCAAACAAGTTTGCTGTTCGTTTTTCTCAAATTATTATTATTATTATACTCAAATAAAAAATTTAAAATTAAATAGATTAAATAAATACATTAAATATTAAATATTATATTTGTGTATACGCTAAATAATTTTAATTTACTGTAATATTAATAAGGGAAATAATTATTTGAGCAGTCTTTTATACATTTGGTCAGTTACCTTGGTCAGCTAAAAATGTAAACGGTCAGTATTATATTTTTTTAGCAGTATTAAATCAACTTGAGCAGTAAAACGTGGTCGGTAATAAAAATGAATTTGGTCATTTTTTTTTTCTTACAGTTGTCAGTAAGATAACTAAACGGTCAGTAAAATAAATAAATGGTCAGTAAAATAATTAAATGGTCAGTAAAATATCTAAACGGGCAGTTAAATAAATAATTTGCCAGTTCCCAGAATACAATAAAAGTCAAACGTTATTTTGGTTGAAAATAGTGTGAAATTTGACCCAAAAATGATGAATATTTTGCGATAGCGCAGCGCGAAAATTAATGTTTGTTATTTTGTTTTATGAAAAATGCAATTAGGAGGCTAGCAAAATAAGATTAGTCTAGGCATACTTACCCTAAAGGACCTAAAAGAATTATATTTTCAATGAAATATATTTCAATTATATTATAATATATTCAATGAAATTTTATAATTGAATTTCAACAATTAAAATTCTAGTTCTTTTACCGTTATAGAATTTTGTAAATCTAAGTTAACAAAATATGGTTGAAAAGAAGTTCATATACAGAGTATTTCCAACAACCAAGGACACATAAATTTTAACATAGGGAAAACTTGTTATAATCAAAGAGAGCTATACGACAAAATAATGTTCAAAAATAATTTAAAACCAATAACAGTAAATTTATTGAAATAATTGTAAATGAATCTTAATCTAAAATTGAAATGTTTGTTAATAAATAATACTACTTAGGGAGCGTCCATAAGCTACCATTTTGGTTAATTTTTGAACCCCTACCCCTTCCATGTACACTACAGGTGACTTTTGCCCTACCCCTCCCCCCTCCCCCAATAATGGAGTGTAGGTTTTTTTCTTACCAATTCCAAAAAAAAACATTCAATTAAAGTAATAACCTTTTTATTATAAAATATGAAAATTAAGGCACTTTTTGGCAGCTTATTCAAATTTCCTTAAAAACCACGTTCTCTGACAGTAAGAATTTTAATGTAAAGATTGTGTGACCACATGGTTACATAATTCGCTTGAGGAAGTATTGTTTAATTCAAAATATTCAAAATATTAAGCACCTCACAAGTAATTCAAGATTACCTATTCATGAATTTTCACATTCAAATTCATGTTTGTTTAACTTTTCCAAATAATACTATACGTAACTGGATTTTGACTCTCCCATTTCCACAGGTAATCCAGCGTAGCTTTCGATAAAATCATTTTTTTATTTTGGTTTAAATTAAGGTTTCTTTCCAGTTAAAAATGTATTTCGGTTTTAAATTATTTAAATAAATCATTTTCGTAGTGCATACTTTCTTTATTTCACCCAAAATCTAGAAGAAAACGAAGATGTTAAATTATTATTTTTTAGGTAAATTACTTGGATACAACTCTTTATGTTTGTAAAAGTTTACATTTTTTTTCTAAATATCTATTGTTAGCTTCAATTTTAGTAATAAAAATTATTTAAATATTTTTTACTGCTTTGGTATTTATAAAACCACCTATTTCAAAATTTTTAACTGACCAATTTCGATTTAATAACTGCTCACAAGTTACTGACCAATTATTAATTTTACTGACCAATTGAATTTTTAACAAGCCAAGTATATATTGAACTGCTCATTTCAAAATATTCTACTGTCCGTTTCTATTTTTTTACTGCTCACATTTTACCGCCAAATCTGTTATTAAACTTACCGTTTATATTTTCTTACTGACCAAAACTGTAATTTTCTACTGACCATTTAAATCATAGCCTATTAATAATAACCATACCGCACATTTTAATTAGTTTTTCTTTTAATTTTTGTGTTTTTGATGCAGAATACAGGCGTGTCGAAACTGGTATATTATTCTTGATTTATGACGAATAATATGACAGGGACACCTAAAAGTTACTTTATTCAACAGATTATTAAAGAATGCGCTTTCTCTATGCTGATTGGCCTTGCGGTGATGTTATCTGCTAGTGCTGTAATGGATATATGACAATCGCCCCCAATGACAATCACCCCCAACTGAAAAAGTGCGACAATCGCCACCAGCCCATAAATTTGTTTATACCTGGCTGTATTACTCATTATATTTGACCAGATGTTAATCACCACCAGTGACAATCGCCCCCAGTATATTAGCTTGTTTATACCTGGCTATGTGACTCACTGTGTTTAATCCAAAAGTTTAAAGCGCGACGCCGACGTGTAATAAACTTGGATGATAATACTGTGTGTCGGTATGTAAGAAAAGCAAATATAAAGATTCCAATAAATTAACTTTTATCTAATTGACGTCATTTAAAAAGTTATACAGAAATATCGTCAGCTGAGTATTGGTTTGTACCAAGTCAACTTTTTAAACATTTTTTCTAGATAGTTGTTTTGTTAGTTTTCGGCATTGAGGAAGCCGAAACCACCATCAGAAAATTTTTTTTTTAAAAACTAACTTGGTACAAACCAATACTCAGCTGATATGTAAAAAGAAATGCGGCTTCCTGGGCGCCATAGTTAAAGCTGCAACATTTTTGAACTTATAACATTTGTCCGACATTTGTAAGTAATTCCACATTTCGTTCCTTGTATGGATTAGTGATAATTCATATAAACATTCAAGTAAAAACATAATGAGATTTCTGTTTTAAAAAATTTGATACATTTTTTAATATCATATTTTGTTCTAGTGTAAAACTAACTTGTAAAATCTTATTACTAGTGTCCTCTCGTTAAATAATATGTAGGGACAAGTTTCTCTCTACAACAACCTAAAATAATAAAACTGGGGGCGACTGTCAGTGAGGGGATTGTCAGTGGTGGCTATTGTCCGGACACCCTTTTTACAACCATCGAAAATATAAAACTGGGGCGATTGTCAGTGGGGGCGATTGCCCGGTCACCACTGTAATAGTGCAAAATGAGTTATGAAAATGTGCGCCCTATATGATGCAAATTAATTTAAACTCGGGTCTACGTTTTGTTACTAAGACATTCGTGGTGTCCATTTTTTTAGTCTTTTTTGACTCTATCAATAAAGAAGTCTATAAATAAAATCTCAGTATTTATTATATCTTTTTTACTGACTTCAATATTTACATTTATTGAAAAAATTCAAATATAATAGGTGTTCTCAATAATGCCATCCCCCCTTCACCTCAGTAAGGCTTATACCTAGTGATGAACAAAATCAGTTTTGGTCTTGCAGTCTTTTCTCGATGACACATATTTGGGAAATATAATTGTAATAGGTACTCATTTTCGGGCAAATGGTAATTTAATAGTGAACTCCAATTGTAAATATTTACCCTTTGTCTGAAAATGAGGTTTCGATGGTGCTTCCTCTTCTATTAATTTTCAAGTTTAACAAGTTTTCCAGTTTTTCCAATATTGGCATCAAGTTCTAATATTTTTGCAACTATCTCCCTGTAATACCGAACATTTAAAAAAAAAAATTACCAACTTTCTTTTAAAATCACTGCTTTTATTAACATTTTCCATATTTATGTATTTCGTGCAGGTACGTATTTCCCCTAAGTGTCGCCCGAGGTACTATAAAAAATGCCGCCCTTGCGTTTTCGTAAAACAAAAATTTTTTAAAAATTCTTGATATTTTTCTCACTTTTTTTCTTTTTCCTATCAAAAAATAAGTGACGAGCAAAAAAAAAAAACTCATTTCTTATTTTCCTATCAGAAACAAGCGAGGAGCAAAAAAGAAATCCTTCGCCGGCCCTAAAATTTCTCGCTCTAGGGGCGCACCTGGTCCGTCTTATGACAAATACCCCCCTGATTTCGTGTTATATAATTTTCATTTAATATGTAACTTTCATTTTATCATTTAATAGTATTTGACACTTACTTTATAATAATAAAACAGTTATACCTACAAACAAACGACACATAGGTATTTTATGTTTCCTGTATCTGAAACGCTATACAAGCGATAAAAGTAAAAAAAAAACTAAATCCAGTTGTTTTACAAATCGGCTAAATGTTTAATCAGACGGATCGTAGAATACGAATCATTATTATAATTTGGCGTATATATCTAAGTTCAACCGTTTTGTAAAATGGCTACGCATTTTGTAATTTAGCTGATCTTACAATCTGATGGCGACAGATACAAGTAATTTTAACCCTAGAATGACAAGTCGATGTCATACATGACACCTACGTTTTTTGTTTCAGCGCTGTAACTTTTGATAACGTAGAAGTTGACAATAATCTAATAAGTTTCTTTTTTGGTAAAAATTTGAATACCATCTAGACAGATAGACGTTGACACTGACATCAATTAAATATCGATTTGACACACTAGAACCAGTATATTATAGGTATCATTTATGACACTCACTTGCTAAATTTGTCCCATAACAGAGCCTTATCGTTCTAGGATTAAAAATATCGGAAAAAACAGTCAATTGTATTTCTAAGTTTACTTTTTAGTCGAATTTTCTCCGAAAAATTAGACTTATACAGTCTATACGATAAGAGCTGCGAGAGGCGAGAGTAGGGGCGCTATCCGTTTTCGGACCCGTAGAACACGAATATGTAGAAAAAAAAAATGTCTGATATATATATATATATATATATATATATATATATATATATATATATATATATATATATATATATATATATATATTTTCCCGCCACCTTTTAATTTGTGCAGGGCCCCCCTATGGAAGTTAAGAGATGAAATTTGGTAAATGGGGCTCATTTTCGAGGCACCTCATACTGTCAAAGTGGGGTCAAATTTTGGGCAAATTTTTTTTCTGACCCGACCTTTATGGGGGTGGTGGGGGGCGGAAAAGCAATAAAACTTTTCCAAACCGGTTTTAAATAATGTTTCGGTCAATTATCTACAACATATCCAAAATTCAGCTTCCTAGGATGATATGGTGGGAGTAGAGGGGGGAAAAACGATTTTCGCTGGATCTAACAGGCCCCCAGCCCCCCAGAATTAACGTAGAGGGTTGAAATTTGGTGTGTTGATAAAGTTCGGACCTAGGTTGTGCTTTTTGGAGGTTTTAATATTTTACCCCCACCCCCCTCATTTTTAAGCTACAATTTCATGCATTTTCGACGTTTTCGAAGTTTGTACCACTCGCACAGGCCACCCGAATAAACCTAGAGGGCTGAAATTTTGTATTCGGATTGAGTTAGTATCAAGGGGGTGCCTTTTGGGGGTCTCGACTTTTAACCCCTACCCTCACCATTTTTATACCCAAAAGAACATGATTTTTCTTGTTTTTTAACAGTTTCGTTCGGGTCAAAATCTCCCCAAATAAACCTAGAGGGCTGAAATTTGGTGTACAGGTTAAGCTAATAGCCAGACACTGTTTTTTGGAGGTTTCAACTTTTAACCCTTACCCCCACGATTTTTACGCCAATATTTACTTAATTTTTTTGCTTGTTTTCTAACACGTCTAGAGACTCCATAAGGAAACCTAGAGGGCTGAAATTTTGTACGTGTATTCAGTTAGTATCCAGCTAGTACCTTGTAGGGAGTCCGCATCACTTTTCCCCCCACTTCTCCCATTTTTACATCGGAATTGAATGCTATTGTTAAATGTGTTTTAAAAGTATTATGTTTATTCTAAATACAAGTACGCGAATAGTAATTTTAAAAAATTTAAAAAAAAGTGAACTTACTTTTATGACAAATGAAATACATACATATTAAGTAATTTAAAAATGTTATTAAAGTCACTGTTTATTTATAAATTAGGAATTTTGGATTTTTAGTATTTATAAAATAGAAATTTTGGATTTTTTTGGAAAGAAAAAATATCTTTATAAAGGCCTTCCAGTTTACTATTTAAGGTCCTTTTTTAATTTTTAAAACTAAAACATAAAGGCAATTAGCGGATAAACATGGGCAGGAATGTCCTCGTACGAATTGTGTTGGCTTTTTTTCTGCTACCTGTTTTCGGCACAAAATTGAAATTTACTGAGATACAGCCCTTAAATACTTAAAACCTTTTTTTAAAGCCTCGATCAGCCGAACACTCATCACCAGTTTTGAAACCAACAAAATGACAATTCGGTTGTAGACTTTCAATCACATTTCGCTTGTAGACATTCAATACCGAAGATGAAGGGGAAAATTCGACTACCGTGATGGGGCCCCGCTGCTCACGGCGTTTTTTTATTTATTTATTTAACAAAACATAATTCTATTAAGTTTTTAGAAATAATCCAGGTAGAAAAGACAGTTAAAAATACTTCTGTGCATAGTATATTATACCAGGTGTCCGATTTGGATGTATATATACGATTTACATGTTAATTTTTAGGATGTGGCTATTTATACATACAGTATGTATAACTAATTGGCTATTTATACATACAATATGTATACGCAATTGGCTATTTATACATACGGTATGTATACGAAATTGGCTATTTATACATATATAGTGTGTATATGAAATTAGCTGTTTATACATAATTATGTGTATACTGAATTGGCTATTTAAACCTACAGTATGTAGTTATGTACTACCTAAAGTTAAACTGTATACGCAGTTGGCTACTTATACATACTGATTGAATGCGCTATTATTACAATTAGGTAATATTTTTTTTAATAACTATTCCATTATAATAACCGAATACCTCCGATTGAGCTGAATTATTTTTTTAAATAATATTTTTGGTTTAAGAAGTTATCCCCTAAACGGATTTTTGGCGACGAGAACCGGAAGTGTATTTTTCAACTCTTCGAATGTCAAGCCTAAGGATTACTAAAAAATGTTTTCCGTTACCATAGCAACAAAAATTAAAGATCGATTCTTATGGAACTTGGTGAGTAGCACAAAAAAGAAACAATGAAGTTTTTCGATATTTTGCTTAGTTTTCGTGATATTACGTGTCAAATTTGAAAAGCTTACTATATTGGATAGACAATTACGGTAGGTATATTACGGCTTGTATTGATAGAAGTAAGTGGAAAATGGACCGGACAACATCATTGAAACCTCATTTTCAGGCAAAGGATAATTAAATAATTTTGAAGTCATTACACGCCGAGACATATTTGTAAATAATTACCCTTTGCCCAAGAATGAGGTTTCATTGGTGATGTCCCGTTCATTTTCCACTAATTTCTATGAATAAAAACCCAAATATACCATTCAAAAATTATATTTAAAACTGAGTTTATATCCGTAAAAATTGATACTACGTATATGTGTATGTGTGTAATATACAATTCATTATCTCATTATAGTAAGTTTTAGAAATACAACACACATTATCTCGAAAACTAAACAGGATATCGAAAAAATTTGTTCGTCCTTTTTTGTTCCATTGACCAAATTCTATAAGAATCTGCCTCTAATTTTTTATTACCATAACAAAGGAAACCTTTTTTTAGTCCTCAGATATGCAACTTCCGGTTCGCGTCGCCAAAAATCCGTTCTTAAGCTAAAAAGATTATACAAAATTCAATCGGTGGTACGCGAGAATTTCGTTATTATTAGAATCGATAAATTTGTTATTGTAAGTTATTTTACTGTCACCAGTGGAAAAGTCCATTTTAATACGCGCACCACAAAATTTTGACGATATTTTTGGTCCTCAATGTGCGCATTATACATCAGAAATTACGGTAATTCTGAATAAGTAGTCAACTGCGTATACATACTGCATGTTTAAACAAAATATTCCATATACATACTGTATGTATAAATAGCCAATTTCGTATACATACTGTATGTATAAATAGCCAATTGCGTATACATACTGTATGTATAAATAGCCAATTGCGTATACATACTGTATGTATAAATAGCCACATCCTAATTTTTAACATTGGATTCCCAATGGGAAAAAATTATATCACAAGAAGGCTTTGAACAAACTAATAATACTAATTTAATATTATAAACATTGTTACTATAGCTTTAATTAACAATAATAATGCAGTGAAATAAAGAAATGAATATTGCAATTTTCAAGCAATTCACATTTTTACATAATAAATATTTGTGTCATCTGCTGTAAATTCAAAAAGGCATTTTTTTATTTTCTTGAAAATAAATATTAAAATAATAAAAATACCAAAAAAATATTCTGTTGAAGAAATAGTGCAGATAATTTGGTGAAAAAGAATTATTTTTTAAAAGAAAATTACCAAAAATAGGAATATGTTTATCCAAAGCACTCTTGTGACATAACTTTTTCCTTATGGGACTCCAATGTTAAAAATTAATATGTAAATCGTATGTATACATCCGGCCGGGACATCCAGTATACGGTATGTCTATAATTACTGTGTACATGTATTTCATTAGCTTCATTTGATTTCTGTAAACATTTTTTGTATCAAATTCAGATCCAGTGATATAATGTAAATAAATTTTATTTTCTGATATTTTTTTTTATTATTTACAAATAATTTTCCTTTAGTTTCGTCTACCTTCATATTATGTAGGCATATTTTACATTAATTTCACTACGTTACAAATGAAAAAAATAATTGCCTACCCTCTTGAAATTTGGATATTTATTCCTCTATATTTAACGCATATTAAAAATATATGTAGGGTAAAAGCCCCCTTTGTGGAACGGTATCTAATAGTGGAACAGTTTTGACACTTACATATTTATTTCTTTAATTAAGTAAGGAAATTTTAAATGCGAGGTGAATTTAAACTGAAAAACAATCATTCTATTAATAATAATTTTTGTTATCAGACGTTTCTTTCAGAAATAACTTCATTAATATGTAAATGTTCATAATTAGATACCGTTCCACAAAGGGGGCTTTTACCCTATGTACCTATATTTTTTTGCAATACGTACCGGTTATTAGTTTCTATAGTGAAAAGAATAAAAAAAAATGGTTGTGAAATATATTACGTTTATTAAAAGCTACTTGAAAAGAACCGATGACAAAATTTTTTAGTAATATATTGTGGTAAAAAAGAAACAAAATTATAAAATTAAAAAAAAATTTTGTTCGTAAAATAGAAGGAATCTTTATTTCCTCCTTTTATGTTTGGGAGAATCTTCTCGCTTCAAATGCCATTAGTTGCGAAGGTTACTTTTTTTTAGTATTCATGATAAAAAATCATTAATTCACACTTATAAAGAGTTGGTTATAAAGGCACTAACATAGAAAATAAGAATATCATCAATTACCTACTTTCTGAAATATACGTAAAATGAGAGTATTTGAAAAAGTGATGATCGGCGGATACGTCAAAAACTAGACGTGATACTATTATGTACAAGCTGTAAGTAATATATAGTAAACTATTGGAGCCATTTGTTTTAAGGGTAAGTATTGATACAGTGTTTTAAAATCAAATATTTTGCTTATATGTATGTGTATAAAAGTTGTGTAGGTGCTCACCACAATGTTAGGCCATTGTCAAACACATATTCAATTATTGTACTGAAAAGGCACCCCATTTTAAATCAATAATCATAAATATTATTTTGTTGACTATAGAGAATTTTAGCAACCGTTTATAATTTGTGTGAATACAAATAACAGACAATATTTAATATTATTATCACTAGTAATACAAATACTATTGTTATAATTTTCCCCTTCGCGTATTTTCATAAATTTACGATACGAATTTTCCATTCAAATCGTGTAACTAGGTATTGTACTGTGTGTAGTGTATAGTCTGTAGAATGTTGTACGGTTGAAGTGATCATTAAAATCTAACCTTCTATGTATATAGGGACAAAATAAAATATTCGAACAATTTAAAATTAAAATTTAATGAAATATATTATGATCATATACCGGATGTAGAAATTTAGTTGAACCACGATATTTAGTAATATAAGAAAATACAGTACCCTCCCTTAATACCGTCAGCTACGCACACGACGGAAATATGTTTTAACGGAAAGTAGTAGTTTTACTATCGCTTCATATTTCATTCCAAAAGGATGTCCGATTTTTTATGGGCTTAAAATGGGGGAAATGACAACATTTTCTCGATTTCTTTCAACAGTAAAATAAGTATTTATTTAAAAACTGTTGACAACATCGATTAGTACATGTTTTGAGATATTTATTAAATTTTTTTCATAGAAAAATTCATAGAAAATCATAGCAGTACTATATTTGTATTCCAGGAGCGCCTTTTTTGACATCACTTAAAATGGACATAATAACTCGAGAACGGTTCATCCGAAATCAAAATTTCATAAACATTTTGAAGAAAGATTTGTCAAAATTTAAATTTTTCTTAAAATTGCAACGATTTTAACAAAAAGTTTATTTTTTCAAAGTGTTAAATTTTCGATCCTTTCATTCTAAAAACGTCATACATTTCAAACAATACAATTGAGTAGCGAAAGTCGACGTACCGCTTATATTATATTATACCGAGCGACAACTGCATAATTTAGTAGCAGTTGTTCAGGAATAGCCGCGGGCACTACTCGAGGTAGTGCGCTATAAAAAGCTATAACTGTCCAATCCAATGCTCCGATCGTTACAAAATTTAGTGAGGGAGTATTCTTGAGGTAAGTAACTAAGGAATATGCAATAAAAAAAAATTTTCCGACCATTACAACTGGTATATAGCTCCTTCCATTATATACACTGTATTGTAATAAATAATATTATAACATTGTATTGTATATAAATAATAGATCATACTTTACAATTTTTACATGACTGCGGAAAAAAGTATATTTTTATTGCAAAGGAAACGTTTTTGTTATTTTTTCAGATTTTAATTGGTAATGAATGGTTTAACTTCATGAAATAGTTGATCAAATGAATCACGTAGCACATTCTGAAGTAATTGAAAAATTTATTTTTATCTTAAAATAAGATGTTTATAAATTTAATAATTAATCTCTGATAAATTATAATATATGCATTTACTATCTAAAACTGCCACAACGATTGTTTCGTCAACTGTAGAGCACAAAAGCATTAATTTAAACAGATTGTGGTGTGAAGGTTTATATTCGGTTTGATGTTTAAATGCCGTACTTAAAAAGATAAACCATACTCGTTGATGGCGCGTTTTTAGGAATCGAAGAAAACTGCCAAGCTGAAAAAACTCTTAGTCAGTGCCTAGCATGAACATATTTTCGGAAATAATCGTTACCAGAATCGTATTAATAATAGCTACCTATATATTTGTTGAATTCGCAACAATTTTAATTAGAAAGTCCACGTCAGTTAGTAATGGTCAAATGTGTATATAAAGACAGTGCGTCTATCCAAACTTCTATACATAATAAGGCAATCAAATCAAAATTTTAAAATTGCTATTGTTATAAGAAGAGTTACACCTAGTTTTAAGAAAATACACGAGTACCTTAAATTTTTTGAATGACATTTTTGATTATTCAGGAAAATACAATTACGTTACAATATTTTAAGAGAAGTTGTTGTGTTAAAGTCTTATTGTGTGACTAGTAGGAACGGAATATAATTTAACAGTGTTATTGTCTATCTGAATATTATTGTAAGTTAAAAACATGGTGATGTAAAAATTTTAAATGGCAACTTTTAATATAAACGTTCCTCTTTCATCACAACGTTTATTCAAATTTAAAATACGAAATTGGTTGCGTAATTATTTACTATTTTACAATTTTGTTTTTATTGTATTTTCTATCCTTTAATTGATGATTTGTAGTTACGTAAAATTGAATCATATAAAGTGTAGTTATGATCTACCTAATGAATTTTTTAATTGACGATTATGCAAAGTGAAGGTAATTTTAGTTCTGTAACTGATGCTTGTACGCAAGGCCGAATTTGCAGTTCTGGCGTCTATGCATTCAAGAAAAAAATCTAGGCACTTTTATTTTTTTAAATTGAAATAATCAGAGTAGAAGTTATGAGATGTTCCACAATTCTTCGACTAAGCTTAAAGTTTAAACCTGAATCCCTTTGATTCAAAGTGGTGTCTATATTTTATACTCAAAATTTTATTTTCGATTAGCGGTTTCCCGTCAGAGTATATAAATTTTAAAATTTTGAATGGAAGATCGTAGGGGAAGGTCGCCCAAAGCGGGTACCCCTCTTAAAGCGGGTAAGCGCTTGTATATCGTTGTATCGAATGTTTTTGTCAGGTCGTGCGTATACCGAGATTAACCGAATACCAACCAATGTCAATCAGTTGCACTTGAACGCTTGTGTCGTTTAATGTCCTAGTTAAGCTTCATCAAATTTTTTTGTTGGTTTTGTTAAAAATTTTGACGATAAATATTCTGTGACTAGTCACAAGCCTTTTTATTTATAATCTTTTTGGTATTACCATATTATGCTATCATCATTTGACTTTTAATGTCGAAAAAGGTAGACATGTATCGGCTTTCATTTTGAAATTATTCTAAGTTAACAAAATTAAGTCTTTTTGGGCAAAGCGGGTAGACAAAATAGAAGCATCTTAATGGAAAAACCTGTTGGAAGAGGAAAAAAAAATAATCTTCTTTTTACGACGGAATGAGGGAAAAAGCTTAAAAAAATATTTCTGCCTTGTTTGTGGTGATTTTGATGTGGAATCACCTGAAGTAATATATTCCAATATGGAGGTTGTAAAGAAAGTTACAGTTAATTGTTATAAATTTATTATTTTTGTCTTTTTTCAATTTTTTTACTTAATTATTATTATTGTTAAGTTCTATATGAATAAGAAAGTTTATATTAAAAAATAATAACAGTATTTAAATACATAAAATACTTACCCGCTTTGCCCAAAGGGGGTTACCCGCTTTAGGATACCTATACGGGAAAAGCGGGTTTTTGCAGAGGTTTTGTATTTTCTTTATTAAAAATAAATATCGTATAAACATTTCTTAAGCGAAGTTTCATTTTAAAGTTCGATAACTATTCTATCTGATAATATAAAAAAGATCTGCTTATCTAGGTTAAAAGTCACCTTTTTGGGCGTTTAATCTTAGCTTACCCGCTTTGGGCGACCTTCCCCTACTTTTTCCTGTGAATATTGATTTGATATTTTCTTTCAACCTTAACACCTTCAGGATGTTACATATCTAAAATTGGAGAAACATATTCAATATATGATTGAAATTCACTGTAAAAATATTATGTTTGAACAAAAACTTTTTGAAAGGGTGTCTCTAAATGGAAATTTCTAACTAGAAATCAAATTCCAGTACAAAATGATATAGAACTGACACCATGAGGTTCCCCATATATAACTAAAGAGACAGGGTTAATTTTCCACGTCCGCTGGTCTTTGAATTTTTTTCGTCAGGCCCGGCATTTAATTTTTATTTACAATTTACACGTACGTTTAATAATACTTTAGAATAATATTCTTCAAATCCATATAATTTGGTTAAGCTTCTAAAATGATCAACCATTTATTTAATTTCCTACCCAATTCTACAGTTTTTAAGGCGGTATTGTACCAAACAGTGAACAGAACCACTGTAGAAATCATTAATGAGTAATTATTTTTTTAGTAAACTAAGTGAACAGTATCCAGAGTAAAGTAGGTCAGAAAATACAATAAAATGAAGTAAAAAGATTTTATTTTTTTTTTAAGTTCATCCGATAACATTTATGTTTTACCTGTAAATTGTCTGCCTTTAGAACCATATACAGCAAAGATTCTTTTTACAATACACCCTGATCAGATAGAAATGCAATTATATTGCCATCTCTTTTTAAATACAAATTCATAATATACAGGTTGAAAACTGTGACTTGCGATTTCGATGTGTATAGAATACAAATGTTTATGATAATTGTTTGAAATACATTTTAGTGCAAAATATTTAATAATCAGTTAAAAATTTATACTTTTATAAAAAATAAATGTATTTCGTATTAAAAATGCATTTCATATTTAATACATGAAACATTCTGTATACAAATTATATATTCGTAGTACATGTTTAAATGAATAAAAAATATATTCCTTTCTTTCTTAAAAAGATTACGAAATATGTTACTTTTTTTATTTAAATTTATTTGAGAGTGCCTCAACTACAATGGTCATTGGCACCCATTAAAATTACAAATAAAATACATATAATATTATTATTGCAGCATAGAGTAGAATACCCGAATATTTATAAGTACATAATTATATTCTATGGTAAATGGCAATATCCTTAATAAAACGAATAGTTTGTATTATTTGATTTCGTTCTGGATGCAGTATGTCCTGGTGCGTGTTGGACATTTTATATTTATTTCGGATCGGATCATGTTGAGGGCATTCGATGAGGATGTGTTTCACCGAGATTGGAACATTGCAGAGATTGCAGCGTGGTGGTTGTTCCTTATTGAATATGTGGGCGTGTGTGATCAATGTATGACTCAAACGAAGTCGTGTGAGTGTTATATGTTCCCTTCTGGTTAGTGTTTTATTTAGTTCCCATTTTGTTATTGACGGTTTCACTAGTTTTAGTTTGTGATTGCTGCTTGTCCACTGTTGTTGCCATTTTTGGTTTATTTTTTTGAGATCAGATTAATCAAGTCTTGAAAATATATACCAGGTATGATGCTCGTTGGATTGGTTATTGCTTGACGAGCAGCACTATCTGCTTCATCGTTTCCTTTGATGCCAGTGTGAGTTGGAACCCAGAGTAATTGTGTTATGAATCCTGATGCAGTTCTTTGGGTTATTATATCTTGAATTTGTCGTACGAATGAGTTATCTGGGTATATTTGTGATATTGATTTCAGGGAGCTTAGGGAATCAGTAATCATTAGGATGTCTGGATAGTTATGGAATTGGCATAGTTTTAATGCTTCTAAAATAGCTGATATTTCTTTTGTGAATACAGATGAGCCTTTTGGTAGTCTGTATCGGATATTTATATTTTCGAAACATACGGCTAATCCGGCTTCAGCCTCATAATTTCTGGATGCATTAGTATATATTTTGTATGAGTTAGGGAAGTTTCTTAGCTGGGATAAAAATGCTTACTGAATGATTTTTGGATTATCTGCGTTTTTTAGTAATTCTAATAATGTTAAATGAATTAGAGGGGGGTAGAATATCCATGGTGGTATAACTGAATATTGATTTTGAGTAACGTGTGTTTCGTCTATATTTAATGAATGTAAGATATTCCGTATGCGGATGTGAAATGGTTGTGGTATTGTGGGTTTAATTAAGTATTTACTAATGTATCTTTTAGAAACGACGTTAGGGTATGAGCAGTGATGTTTTAGGGCAGAAACTTTTGCATAATATCTTGTAGCTAGATATTGCCTACGTAATTTTAATGGTGGCTCGGATGCTTCACACATAAAACTTTGTATGGGCACACAATAGATGTGCGAATTGCACTATTGTGTATGGAATCTAATATTGATAGCGTAGAAGGCTTTGTTGAGGCGTATATTAGTGAACCATAGTCAATGATTGATCTTACTAGCGACCTATAGATTTTTAAAAGCGTATCTCTATCTCTATTAGATTTAAGTTTTTTGTACACCGACTACATATGAGGTTTCCAGGTAGGTTTTTTGTCAAAAATTAGTCCTAAGAATTTAATATTATTTTCGTATTGTATCGGGATATTATTTAAAAATATTGATGATTTCTTAATTTAGTGAAATTGACTAGTTTAGTTGTAGTAGGAGAGAATTTGAAACCTGTAGTTTTATTGTAATTTGTGAGAGAGTTAATAGTATTCTGAAGACGTGGTTGAATAGTTTCAAGATCCCGTCCCCTACAGTAGAGTACCAGATCATCCGCAAACAACAGTGACTTATTTGGGCTTTTTATTTGTTTTACAGTATCGTTTATTGCAATTAGAAAGATGGTAACGCTAATAGGTGACCCTTGAGGGACTCCGTTTTGTAGTGTAGTTTTATTTGGTAAGTATTATTTAATCGAACTTGGAATGTTCTGTTGTTTAGAAAGTTTCTAATAAAGTTAAACATATGTCCTCTAATATTCGATTCATTTAGTTTCATTAAAGATAATTCCCTCCAAGTCAGATCGAAGGCCTTCTCCAAATCAAAAAAGACGGCAATCATATTTTCTTTATTTATAAAAGTGTTATGTATATCCGACTCTAGATTGATTAAATGATCAAAAGTAGAATAATTTTTCCTAAATTCAGCTTGATTTGGAACTAGTAACGCATTATGTTCCAAATACCAAATCAGTCGGCGGTTTACAATTTTTTCTAGAAGTTTGCAAAGGGTTGAAGATAGGGAAATCGGACGATAGTTTGTGGGTTTGGTTGGATCTTTATTAGGTTTAAGTATAGGAATAACTATTACATTTAGCCAAAGCTTAGGAAAGATATTGTTTGCCCAGATAGCATCGTAGAGTTCGAGTAAGTATATTTGAAGCGATTCGGAAATATTTTTGATGAAAATATATAGGATACCATCAGGACCGGGTGATGAATAGATTTTTGTTGATTGGAGGCATGAATTAAGTTCAGTCATTGTAATTGGAACATTTAATACGTTGTTGGACTGTGATGTTTCGTTGTTTGCAACACGTACTTGGTTTTTATTGTTTAGAGATCCGGATCTAGACTACTGTCAGAAGAGGCAGATTCGAAGTGTTGTGCTAGTATATGTAGTATGTCATTAGTATCAGTATACGTGTTGTTGTCAATTGTCAGTGCGTTTATGTTAAATTGTGAACCGCAGTTACTCATAGCTTTTATATTATTCCAAGTTTTTGTAGTAGAGAAATATAGTGAAAAATTTGTAACATGATTTTCCCAACAATCTTTTTTACTCTTTTTTATAGTTTTTCTAAATACAGCTCGAAATTTTGTAAAAATAATTAAGTTATCTATTGTACGATGGCGACGATAGTAGTTTAAGGCTTGTTTACTACGTTTAATTGCTAGGTTGCAGTCATCGTTAAACCATGAAACTCTATATTTTACTTGTTTAGGGTTGATTTTTTCTAGGGCTGTATTAGCAGCATGAATTATTTTATTGGTTAAAAATTCAACAGCCTCATTAAGATTTATCGGGTTAGGTTTCGTGTCATTAGTAATGTCGGTTAAGGATTGAAATAATGGCCAATTTGCCGTCTCAAATTTCCACTTTTCTGGTGTTTTAAATGCAGTTGATTTTTTTTGGAATTTAATTGTTATCGGGAAATGATCACTGTTGTAGAGATGATCTAGAGTATGCCAGGTAGCTATTGGAGTCAACGTTGGGGAGGAGAAGGCTAAGTCGATGGCAGAAAGGTTCCAGTATTTGCATTAAAATGTGTGGGTTGACGGGTATTTAATAAGTTAATTAAATTATCATCCATATATTTTTCTATTATACGGCCACGTGGATTCGTGTAGTTTGAACCCCAAATTGTATTATAGCTCTTAAAATCGCCTAGAAGTATGTAAGGTGTTGGAAGCTGGTGCAGAAGTTGTTTAGTTCATTCAAGTCGAGTGGAGAATCTACTGGTAAATACACGTTACAAATTGTGATCTTAATTTTTGTGTATATAGTGACGGCAACAGCTTCTAGATTTGTAATTAAAGGTATTTCTATGGCATGATAATTATCACTAACTAATGTAGCAACCCCTCCGCTAGTAATATTTTTGGTTACCCTATTTTTATAAAACACACGGCATTGGTTTACTTTAGGATTTGTATTAGGTCTGAAACGAGTTTACTGAATACAGACTACGGCCGGATTTTGATTAAGTAGAAGTAGTTTTAAGTATTCCAATTTAGCATAAAAACCGTTTATGTTCCATTGAATAATATTTACGGATTCGGCCATTATAACAGCTGATTTTAATGATATTCAGGTGTTTCATCGTATGATGATGATATGGAGGAAAGGTCACATTCTATTCTTTCATTATGTAATTGTTTTTCAATGCGATTGGCTAACCGAGTGAACTTTGCTTTAATTGTACTATCTGTGAGTAAAAGTCTTGTGAAGAGAATCATAAGTTTTAATTCATGCACTTTATTGGAATACAATTTGGCTACATTTAAGGCGTCTTGGGATTTTAATGCCTGTGGAATAAATTTGTTAAATTGTTGGTAGTGGAGGGGGTACTCCGAAACTTTTTCCGCAATGTGTTCTTGTAATGCTAAAAGATTTTCTGTTAGTGTATTTTCGGGAGTGTTTGTTTTATATATTTTACAAGTTTTAGATTTCGATATCTGAGTTGGTTCGCGGGTTATGTGTTGTTCCGAAGTTTCAATAAGGGTTATCTGTGTTGCGTCATCTGTTTTCGGTATATCAGCTATTTGATTGCTACTGCCTGAACTAATGGAAGGAGAAGCAGCTCTTTTCATAGTTAAATTAAGAGTTTTAGGGGATGGGAAATCTTCATTAGGGGTTAGGTTGGTAGGGTTTTGTACTAGGTTTTGCGTAGGTTGATTTTGTAAGTAGATTTGTTGATTGTTATGTTGTTCTGTGACGTGAGATTAGTATTATCGGTATCCTGGGCATCACTATGAACTATTTTTCAACATTTTTCTTTTACGTGACCAAAGAGCTTACAATTTTGACATCTATTTTCATCCGTGTTTATAAAATTCTACATTGTTCTGTATCATATTCTAGCAAAAACTATCTGGAATTATTGTGTCAGTTTCTAGTTGTATGTAAACTTGACGACGCCCACTATTTATGTGGGACATTCTTGGATCTGAACTAAATTTGATGTGAGTGATTGATGTAACAAGTTTTAGTTTGTATTCGTTGACGAGATAGTCAGATAGTACACTATGATGAAGTACATAGGCTGGTACAGAAATTACTAGACGTTTAGTTGGATTAATTAGTTTGCGGATTGGTATTCGACGATCTTTCACAATAATGTTTGAATATTTTTCAGTTATTTCATCGAATGGTTGCTTTGTTTTAAGATAAGTGCATACTCGATTGACACTCATCGAGTACGCGTCTGTAATGTTCTTTAAATCTGTGATATTTTGCATAGCGAGTATATAGTCTGGTATTTCTAAATGTTCAAATTTTTGAAGTACAATAGCTCGTTCTTTAGGAGGAAATACTTCAGTTTTGAGTGCATTTGAGTATGATAGGTTATTTGTAGTTTTTGAAGATGTTAGTAGTTCATTTAGATTTTCCATTTTTCTTTTTTAGGTATTTATATATTCACGAAATTAATTAATTATTTAAAAAATATTGTTGTTTCTACTCACCGAAGTGAGCAGATATGGTTTAAACGTTGTTTGTGCACTTCACTGATAAATTTATTTGTTTAACTTAAATAAATTGAATAATTAATTATGTAATTTTTAATAAAAATAACAACAATGAACGTGTTTACTGTATGTATTATAGAACTGGAATGTATGTTTCTTTCTTTCTCGCACGTGTATTATAAAAACAATCACTACTCTAGATAGATAAAATAATTATCGGCCATAGATTATTAATTTCAAAACTAAAATTTTGACATTGAAGGTTTACTTACAAGGAAAGGTTCCCAGGTGTCCACCTCCGATTTCAATGCCGCTGAAGTATGTTATTTTACGTCGAAATCTAAGAGACACGTATTTTGTTTTATCGGCGGAAAAACAGTTTGAAGGGGTGAAATCGCCCTTCAAAAATTGGGGTAAAAATTTAATTTTTCAGTTATCTTGAAAACAGTAAGAGATAGAGCAAAAGTTTAAATTGGCGATATTGCTCTTTTTTAAAGAGCTATCTATTGATATACAGCTTGTTCAATTTACATCAACAAGGGTGGTTGGGGGTTAACATTTGGGCGTTAATTTTGCAAGAAGGGGGTGAAAGTTAAAATATATAAAAATTTTGTTTACAGATTTGAAATCTACGTCAAAAACTCTAATTGATCTGTTTTTGCTCAATGTCCTAATATTAAGTCTAGGGGTAGTTAACTAGAGGGTGACTGTGTCGAACAGTCGTACTACTTGGGTAGTTCAAGAAGTTCTTCTTCATGGAAAATAGTTTAAGACAATTAGAATAATGTAGAAATGAAATTTTATATTTCAAAATTCAGTTTGAGTAACACTGGAGAGGGGGAGAGTCACCCTCTTAAATTATATACTAGTTTACTAACACTCTTTTGTACTATTAACACACTGACAGTGGGTAATAATGTCACAATAAGTGGTTCTAAAGTTGGACTATCGTAAGGAAGGTTTTTATAAGGTTTGTTTTTTTTAATGGATGTTATAGTTTTCGTTATCGAAAATTATCGATACCGAAAATAGCGATATTTTCAAAATGAATGGAAACCTAATAAAAACCTTACATACGATAGTTCAACTTCAGAACCACTTATTGTGACATTATTACCCACTGTTAGTGTGTTAATATTAAAAATGAGTGTATGTAAACTAGTAAGTAATTTAGGAGGGTGACTCACCCCCTCTCCAAAGTTGCTCAAAATGAATTTTGAAATAAAAAATTTCATTTCTACGTTATTCTAATTGTCTTAAACTATTTTCCATGAAGAAGAACTTCTTGAATTACCCAAGTAGAACGACTATTCGACACAGTCAACCCCTAGTTAACTACTCTTAGACTTAATATTAGGACATTGAGCAAAAACAGGTCAATTGGATTTTTTGACGTAGATTTCAAATCTGTAAAC
This sequence comes from Brachynemurus nebulosus, assembly GCA_035578155.1. NCBI lineage: Eukaryota > Metazoa > Arthropoda > Insecta > Neuroptera > Myrmeleontidae > Brachynemurus > Brachynemurus nebulosus. The sequence continues at coordinate 6,000,640 of JAPWDM010000020.1, read as the reverse complement.
AAAATTTTTATAAATTTTAATTTTCACCCCCTTTTTGCAAAATTAACGCCCGAATTTTAACCCCCAACCACCCTTATTGATGTAAATTGAACAAGCTGCATATCAATAGATAGCTCTTTAAAAAAGAGCAACATCGCCAATTTAAACTTTTGCTCTATCTGTTACTGTTTTCGAGATATTTAAAAATTTAAATTTTTACCCCAATTTTTGAAGGGCGATTTCACCCCTTCAAACCGTTTTTCCGCCGATAAAACAAAATACGTTTCTCTTAGATTTCGACGTAGAATAACATATTTCAGCGGCATTGCAATCGGAGGCGGACACCTGGGAACCTTTCCAGTATTTGATTAATTAATAACTGATGTTTTTAATTGTAAAAATAAACAAAGAATGGGCTGTTCCCATTTTTAAAAATTCTGGCCTTACAAACATTGTGTCCTATTCTTATTCATGTAGTAAGCCGTATTAGCAGTGGCAGACTAAAAGAAGTCGGCAGAAGCGATGTACCTTGGATCAAACACCGAATAGAGGAGTTCAAGTCCATATGTCCAGTAATAAAGGACACAGAATCATTGTCAACTGTAAAAATTTATCATTTTTTTTATTTCCGCTATTTTTGATTTTTTATTATTTTATTTGTTATCGAATTTTTTAATCGAAAATTCAGCTATTACAGCCACTCTCATGACGCAACTTGAGCTCGAAACTATATATATGATAGAAATTTGTTTTAAGTGATGATCAGAAACTGGCCTGTGCAATATATAGAATATTTAAACAAAGGATATTTATTTATTATTACACAAACTAATTTCTGAAGTAGGTAATTATTTTGAACTACGTAACGTCCTGTTTTAATTTACATGAAATAAACACAGTTTTCATTTCTTTTAGTGGTTAGTTCATTAAAAATATTTATCGAATTAGATAGGAAACGATGTTATTTATCACTTTTTCAATTTTCTTTTTTTCCTGCGATTTTGTTTCATTTTGGTCACATTATAAAATTAAAAAAAAAAAAAAAAATACAAAGTCACTTTAAATTAATGAACTGTACAACACAATTAGCAGTTCCTCGTCAACAATTAGTTATAATGAAACAATATGGTACCTACGTACTTACTCCATCTTGATATAGATAGTATTTATTCCCCGATTTGTGGTCAGAATACGTAAATAGCTGTTAAAACAAGCATCGAACAGAACTATTAAAAATCCCCTGAGATCTCTGGTTTTACAAATCATCGAGGTCAGTAAATAATTTATTATTCCACTTGCATTCACATAACTCAATTTTCGAAAATTTTTTCAGTGACCAGTGTTCGATAGCAAGAATTGTACGAACTAATACGTAGATAGGATAAATTTAAAAGTATGAAATTTTTGTCGAATGATTTTATCACTTAATATTACACGAGAGGTTTATATTTTTTCGAATAAATTTGGGTTTGTCTAACGAAAATTTGTTGCATAGCAATTCTTCGAGTTAAATTGCTGTTAGGCAAGAAATTTGAGTTGTAGAAAACCCAAATTTATTCAGAAAAAATATATAACTCAAGTGTAACACGGTAAGATAATTTAACGAATAAAATAAATTAGTATAATTCATATTATAATTTAATATATTGTTACTATGATTCTGAAGCCAGTAAAATTTTTTTATCGTGTTTATCTACAATGAAATGACCAATGAAATGTTTTGTACCATTTTTATCGCTCTAAAAGCCTACCCTAACTTTTTTCCATGATAAAAGTGAAAAAAAACTACAATATTCTTATGGGACTCGATACACATGAGTTAAATTATCGATGAAACTATACCTAATTAAAACTTCGTCAAGTGTTAAAAATATAAAACAGTTAAATTTAAAATAGAAAAATAAATTCAATAAAGTAATTCAACAAAGGACATGCGTAATTAATATTTCTATGATGATTAATTAAGACAGAAATTTTCAACCTGTGGTACGTGTACCCCTGGGGGTACGCGGCGAACGTCTTCGGGGTACGTGAAAATATTATTGATAATGGCGAAAGCTACAAAAACATAAGAGGCTTCAATTAAAAAGATATTATAATTTAAAAAGGAAAGTGGATGAATTAGAATGAAAAAAAACTTACATACTCTAAAAATCTTCAACACTAACATTCTTATTCAAAGAAGATTATATATATATATATATATATATATATATATATATATATATATATATATATATTTCTCCAAAACTGGATTTTGTTCAGATCTTTACTCCAAACTGGATTCTTTTCAGTTCAGATTTCAGCTGATGATGGTTCAACCGAAAACTAGTTTGTGATAAATAATATATCCCTATATTTAAGTGAAAATTTGATAAAATAAAAATTTTGTTCACCATAAGTATACAAAAAAACTTCAAAAAGTTCCACATTTCGCAAATGAAGATATACCTAATGACATCCCACAGACCTATACCTACATTAAAAAAATTGTCATCACCAAGCAACGCAGAAAAGAAATGAGAAAGACGGTTTAATTAAGATTTTTACTTATAATATATACGCACAGAATTTCATGTTCATACTTCCCAAGATAGACTGAGAAACGAGACAGAACTATAAGGGTTCCGGAATTTATTTCTTCTAAACCCTAAAAATCAGTGGTTATTTAACTTTTTCTTTATTCAAACCTATGATTCAAAGCAACTTAGAACATTGTACTTTGCGCTTTCATTAAAAATGAAGGAGAATAAGTGTAAGAACGTTTGATGAATATCTAGAAGAATTTCGTAGCATCGTTGAAAATGTAGTGTATAATGAAGAAAGATTTTAAGTTAATTTGCTTTTTGTTGTAAAAAAGTGCTTCGTTTAAATGCAACAACATAACACGCTTTTATAACATTTTTCATCATCTAAAGTCTTGAAATTTTATTATAATGTTATCATACAACCCAGCAAACCGCTTGAGGGGCAATATACTTATGTTTCACATATAGTTAGAACGTAATTTAAGTTTTTTGTTTAATTAAGTTGTCGCACTACAAAAGGAAGGTGAAATACAAAGAATAGAGGTGGCAATTTTTTTCCTAAATGTAGCTTTATTTCTCGTTTAGTTAGATTTGCTTTTTAGAGCTGTAAATGTAGGCACTTGTTTACAGTGTATTTATAGGAGTGAAAGCTAACCTTTTTATGGTAACATTTAAAATTCCAGTAATGTAATTTTTACTGGTGTATTGCTCAAATGTATAAAATTGACCTAGTACAATCAAAATATCAAAAATCCTCTTATTTATATCCAAACTGAATCAAAAAAAAAAAATTGTTTATCTAAAATTTTTGATCTGTAAATTTATCAGAATACAAATCTCGGAAACAATATATTGTATTTAGAAATTTGGTTAAATTGAAATTTGTCCTTACAAATGGGAGAATTGGTTCAGTAAGTAACGTCATGGACTACAGTACAGTAATTGACTCATTTCGATAAATTAAATTGAATGTTGGCTTGCTTTCGATTGTGTAGTTTGAGTACATTATTTTCTTACAAGGAGAAGGCATGACCTGGGAAATTGACTTTCGGGATGGGATTTCGCAGGATTATAGTCTCTCCAAAGATTAATTAATTGTTAAAATATAAAGACCCATTGACGAGTCATTTTCGAGAGAAACGCTTTTTAAAAATTCTGCTTCATTTACTGAATGTTTATATATAAATTACTGGTGTAACAAATCTACGAATAGGTAACGCAGACAATAGCGTGCTAGACTGGCGAATAGGGTGCATGGGTTCCATTCCGACTGACTGTAAATATCATTATATTTTTTTTTTTAATTTTGTTAATTAAATATTAAAATTAACAAATTTCAAAAACAAATAATTTTTTCTAACAATAGATATCATAAATTAAAATATAATTGTATTTTTTTTAATTCGTAACCATTTACTGAATACTTTTTTAATAAGTAATTTGATTTTTTTAAACAGGTAAATAATAAAATTACCAAAACCATTTTTAAATTAAAAAAATTAAGAATTTTATTCATTATAAATTTACTTATAATAAGGTATATACAACAATCGGAATGATAATTTTTATGTTCGTGTACAAAATCGTCTTTTATCAACTGTGCAAGATGCGAAAATATTTTCTGTTATGAATGTTTTTATAAAAATTGTCATTCTGGGTCTTGTATATAATTATAAGTAAATTTATAATTAAAAAATGGTTTTGGTACTTTTATTATTTACCTGTTTAAAAAAAAATTACTTACTAAAAAAATATTCGGTAAATGATTACCAATTAAAAAAAATACAATTATATTTTAATTTATTTAATTTATGATATTTAATGTTAGAAATAATTATTTATTTTTGAAATTTATTAATTTTAATATTTAATTAACAAAATTTTAAAAAAATTAATAATAATAATATACTTGCAGTCAATCGGAATCGAACCAGTTCACTGTAGTCGCCAGTGTACCACGCTACCGACTGCGCTACCTATTCGTTGAACCGTTACACCAATAATTTATATATAAACATTCAGTAAATGAAGCTAGAATTTTGAAAGCGTTTATCTCAAAATTGACTGGCCAATGGGTCTTTATATTTTATCAATTAATTATTCGTTGGAGGGACTATAATCCTGCGAAATCCCATCCCGAAGTCAATTTCCCAGGTCGTGCCTTCTCCTTGTTAGATTTGGATACTTTTTTGTATTAATTTCTACTTACAGTTTTGCAGTTCTGTAGGCACATTGTGTTTATTAGCCTTATTAATAATATTTTAATGTGCACAGTAATTTTTTAATTAATATTAAAATTTTCGTTAAAGCAAATCCTCGTTTTATGCCATCCTTTTTCTACACGATTTTGCTTAAACTTGATATGGGGTACTAAATCTGAATTCAAAATACTCTTGTGACAGCATTTGGCCCAACTTAGCGAATTTCTAACGACTTACTTTTTTTTAAGAAAGTAACCTCCAGCCACATAGAATATGTACATATTTCCCTTTCAAAATGTAATAAATATAGTATTTTTTTGTTAAATTCTGATTCCAGACACCAACATAAATTTCTCAAACAACTGTTACTATCAGACGCCCGTTGTAACAGCGAAACTCCCAAATGGAGTTTCGCTAAAAAAAGGCGTGTTCAGCGAATATTTAATACTTAAAACGAGTCCTAGAACTTGATATATTATTGTACTCAAAATTCATAGTCAGGGAGACGCTACATATTTGTCACCTATTGGAAAAAAATTGGGGTTTGCACGTTTATTTTTTTTAAATTCTTTCTATTTAATCAATTTTTAATACTATACGGCATCATAATAATTTTCCTTCGATATTTTAACTTTTACGCAAAAACATTAAATAAGCAGTTTAGTATTTATAGTTAGGTATACAATAAATTTGGAAATAAAATTTTATTTCTCAATTTACCATAAAAAATAAATACGTAGGGTAGAGCGGGGCTAGTTGAGCATAGGTGTAAGTTGAACAATCGAAATATCTCAGAAACTATACATCGCACGCTAATACATTAAATGGCGGAGTGAAGCGGGCAAGAGAGAGGAACTCATTACGCGACTGCCAGTTGCAACTTGTCGGTCGAGTGATGTATGCGCACGCTTTATTTATTTTGCGTATAAAAAGTAAAAAAATTTTGTTTGTGAATATTTCTTCTATACGAGGCAATTATTATCTATGTTAAATCAAGTAAGTGTTAAACTTTTATAAATTTAGTATATTTTTGATATCTAGAAAGGATTTGGTCCTAATTGAAACAGTTTTTTTCATAACCTCATTAGTCGAATTTTCTCCGAAAAATTAGACTTATACAGTCTATACGATAAGAGCTGCGAGAGGCGAGAGTGGGGGTGCTATCCGTTTTCGGACCCGTAGAACACGAATATGTAGAAAAAAAAAATGTCTGATATATATATATATATATATATATATATATATATATATATATATATATATATATATATATATATATTTTCCCGCCACCTTTTAATTTGTGTAGGGCCCCCCTATGGAAGTTAAGAGATGAAATTTGGTAAATGGGGCTCATTTTCGAGGCACCTCATACTATCAAAGTGGGGTCAAATTTTGGGCAAATTTTTTTTCGACCCGACCTTTAAGGGGGTGGTGGGGGGCGGAAAAGCAATAAAACTTTTCCAAACCGGTTTTAAATAATGTTTCGGTCAATTATCTACAACATATCCAAAATTCAGCTTCCTAGGATGATATGGTGGGAGTAGAGGGGGGAAAAACGATTTTCGCTGGATCTAACAGGCCCCCAGCCCCCCAGAATTAACGTAGAGGGTTGAAATTTGGTGTGTTGATAAAGTTCGTACCTAGGTTGTGCTTTTTGGAGGTTTTAATATTTTACCTCCACCCACCTCATTTTTAAGCTACAATTTCATGCATTTTCGACGTTTTCGAAGTTTGTACCACTCGCACAGGTCACCCGAATAAACCTAGAGGGCTGAAATTTTGTATTCGGATTGAGCTAGTATCAAGGGGGTGCCTTTTGGGGGTCTCGACTTTTAACCCCTACCCCCACCATTTTTATACCCAAAAGAACATGATTTTTCTTGTTTTTTAACAGTTTCGTTCGGGTCAAAATCTCCCCAAATAAACCTAGAGGGCCGAAATTTGGTGTACAGGTTAAGCTAATAGCCAGACACTGTTTTTTGGAGGTTTCAACTTTTAACCCTTACCCCCACGATTTTTACGCCAATATTTCCTTAATTTTTTTGCTTGTTTTCTAACACGTCTAGAGACTCCATAAGGAAACCTAGAGGGCTGAAATTTTGTACGTGTATTCAGTTAGTATCCAGCTAGTACCTTGTAGGGAGTCCGCATCACTTTTCCCCCCACTTCTCCCATTTTTACATCGGAATTGAATGCTATTGTTAAATGTGTTTTAAAAGCATTATGTTTATTCTAAATACAAGTAGGCGAATAGTATTTTTAAAAAATTTAAAAAAAAGTGAACTTACTTTTATGACAAATGAAATACATACATATTAAGTAATTTAAAAATGTTGTTAAAGTCACTGTTTATTTATAAATTAGGAATTTTGGATTTTTAGTATTTATAAAATAGAAATTTTGGATTTTTTTGGAAAGAAAAAATATCTTTATAAAGGCCTTCCAGTTTACTATTTAAGGTCCTTTTTTAATTTTAAAAACTAAAACATAAAGGCAATTAGCGGATAAACATGGGCAGGAATGTCCTCGTACGAATTGTGTTGGCTTTTTTTCTGCTACCTGTTTTCGGCACAAAATTGAAATTTACTGAGATACAGCCCTTAAATACTTAAAACCTTTTTTTAAAGCCTCGATCAGCCGAACACTCATCACCAGTTTTGAAACCAACAAAATGACAATTCGGTTGTAGACTTTCAATCACATTTCGCTTGTAGACATTCAATACCGAAGATGAAGGGGAAAATTCGACTACCGTGATGGGGCCCCGCTGCTCACGGCGTTTTTTTGTATCAAATTGCCTGAGTGAGGTAAGTTGAGCAATAGAACTTTCATTTGCATTAGTTGTAACATTGACAATGATGATGAAGTTCTTAATATCTACTTAATGTTTCTCTTTTAATTTAAATTCTTTTTGAATAATTACTTAAATGTTAAAGTCTGATATTAAGTAGAAAGATTGAGTATATTCCAAATGATTATTAAGTTTAAGATTGTAGTTTAAATATTAAGTTGAAGTTGATTTTTTGTTAATTTTATTTTCTGTATTTTTAGTCGAATTTTCTCCGAAAAATTAGACTTATACAGTCTATACGATAAGAGCTGCGAGAGGCGAGACCAGGGGCGCTATCCGTTTTCGGACCCGTAGAACACGATTATGTAAAAAAAAAAGATGTCTGATATATATATATATATATATATATATATATATATATATATATATATATATATATATATATATATATATATATATATATACATATATATATATATATATATATATATATATATATATATATATATATATATATATATATATATATATATATATATATATTTTCCCGCAACCTTTTAATATGTGTAGGGCCCCCCTATGGAAGTTAAGAGATGAAATTTGGTAAGTGGGGCTTATTCCGATGCACAACAATACTATCAAAGTGGGGTCAAATTTTGGGCAAATTTTTTTTCGGACCCGACCTTTAAGGCGGTGGTGGGGGGCAGAAAAGCACTAAAACTTTTCCAAATCGGTTTTAAATAATGTTTCGGTCAATTATCTACAACATATCCAAAATTCAGCTTCCTAGGATGATATGGCGGGAGTAGAGGCGGGAAAAAACGATTTTCGCTGGATCTAACAGGCCCCCAGCCCCCCAGAATTAACGTAGAGGGTTGAAATTTGGTGTGTTGATAAAGTTCGTACCTAGGTTGTGCTTTTTGGAGGTTTTAATATTTTACCCCCACCCCCCTCATTTTTAAGCTACAATTTCCTGCATTTTCGACGTTTTCGAAGTTTGTACCACTCGCACAGGTCACCCGAATAAACCTAGAGGGCTGAAATTTTGTATTCGGATTGAGTTAGTATCAAGGGGGTGCCTTTTGGGGGTCTCGACTTTTAACCCCTACCCCCACCATTTTTATACCCAAAAGAACATGATTTTTCTTGTTTTTTAACAGTTTCGTTCGGGTCAAAATCTCCCCAAATAAACCTAGAGGGCTGAAATTTGGTGTACAGGTTAAGCTAATAGCCAAACACTGTTTTTTGGAGGTTTCAACTTTTAACCCTTACCCCCACGATTTTTACGCCAATATTTCCTTAATTTTTTTGCTTGTTTTCTAACACGTCTAGAGACTCCATAAGGAAACCTAGAGGGCTGAAATTTTGTACGTGTATTCAGTTAGTATCCAGCTAGTACCTTGTAGGGAGTCCACATCACTTTTCCCCCCACTTCTCCCATTTTTACATCGGAATTGAATGCTATTGTTAAATGTGTTTTAAAAGCATTATGTTTATTCTAAATACAAGTAGGCGAATAGTAATTTTAAAAAATTTAAAAAAAAGTGAATACAATTTTTTAACAAATGAAATACATACATATTAAGTAATTTGCAAATGTTATTAAAGTCACTGTTTATTTATTTATTTAATTATTATTTAGGAATTTTGGATTTTTATTATTTATAAAATAGAAATTTTGGATTTTTTTGGAAAGAAAAAATATCTTCATAAAAGCCTTCCAGTTTACTATTTAAGTTCCTTTTTTAATATTTAAAAGTAAAACACAAAGGCAATTGGCGGATAAGCATGGATAGAAATGCCCTCGTACGAATTGTTTTGGCTTTTTCCCTGTTAACTTCTATCGGCACAAAATTGAAATTTACTGAGATTCAGCCCTTAAAAACTTAAAATCTTTTTATAAAGCCCCGATCAACCGGACACTCATTATCAGTTTTGAAACCACCAAAATTACAAATCGCTTGTGGAGTTTCAATTATATTTCGCTTGTAGACACTCAATACCGAAGAAATAATTTTTTTTTTATTTTTTTTATTTTTTATTTTTTATTTTTTTTTGAATGAAAAAATATCTTTATAAAGGCCTTCCAGTTTACTATTTAAGGTCCTTTTTTAATATTTAAAACTAAAACATAAAGGCAATTAGCGGATAAACATGGTCAGGAATGCCCTCGTACGAATTGTGTTGGTTTTTTTTCTGCTACCTGTTTTCGGCACAAAATTGAAATTTACTGAGATACAACCCTTAAATACTTAAAACCTTTTTTTAAAGCCTCGATCAGCCGAACACTCATCACCAGTTTTGAAACCAACAAAATGACAATTCGGTTGTAGACTTTCAATCACATTTCGCTTGTAAACATTCAATACCGAAGATGAAGGGGGAAATTCGACTACCGTGATGGGGCCCCGCTGCTCACGGCGTTTTTAATATCCAAAGAAAATTACTTTTTGTTTCACTATTATGTCACTAAAGCATTATAAATAAAAGACTGACTGTCAAATAATAATTTTATTTTATGTCTGTTAAACATCTAAGGCATGGTTTCACAACATTTTCTAATTGCTCAATTTACCTCGTATCCTTGCTCAACTTACCTCACCTATGGGGTACGTTGAGCATATCGGACTTCTTTCATTTTAAACAGCTGTATCTTTTAAATGAGAATTGTTAGAAAAATGTTACTATGGTACCTGAGAAAAGGAAGAAATTACCTACACATCAGTATGCGTAACAATAAATTTGTACTTGCGGTTGAGGAGCTATGACCGATTAAGTGAAGAGTGGCTCAACTAGCCCCGCCCTACCCTATTATGCACGTTTTCCTTTTTTTAATAGTAATAAGTGATATAATCATGCCTCTGTAAAGAAAAAATGATATTATTTTAAGATAGGTACTACTAAAAATAAATTATCCAAAAATTCAAGAAAAATAAAATAAAATACATTATAATATACCTACTTCAAGTATATACAGACACAGAGGAGTTACGACGGTATATTTAATATAGAATTTATTGCCTCTACGAATATAGTTTACAGTGGCAGATGCAGTATAAAAGATTTCCGCCGTTAGACGAGCAAAATATATTATTACATGGTAATATTTTCTTGTTTTACCAGCGTTTCCATTCACTCACTAGGTATGTAAGTATACGAAGGCAATCTAAGTACATATGTAGGTAGGTTAACGCGTTAACGCTACCTTGATAAAAATGTTCAAGGAGTATATATTACACGGAGTAAGTTCAAGAGGAGTGTAATTGCAAAAAAGCTTTTTCTGAATTATTGATATGTTATATTTCGTGTGTAACATGATCCTCCTTTATCGTTATCCGAGTAACCACCATTTAATACCCCACGCAAAAAATAAAAATTACACCATACATTTTACCTAAACGATTCAGGAACTGGTTACCAAAAACAGTACAAATTAATCTTTTGTATATATAAAACAAAATTGATCATCCATGAATTTTGTAATGCTCCAATGGTTCTATACGTTGAAAAGATCTTAATTCGAATTCTTTTATATTTTAACAGTACTTCAGACATGAATAATGAAATAATCTACATGTATAGTGAGTGGAGCTTAAGAAAAACATCGACAATTGCAAGTTGTACGTGCGTAAATAGTGTTCCGTGCACTAAGTTGCTTTTAAACATGGATTTGATGTAACTTGCATAGGAATTTTTCCGTCTTGATAATTTGGGTTAAATTGACATCTCACTCTTAAAGTTCATGATTTTTCTAATTTTTCTGTGCAATTTTTAAGCGTTTTTCTCAAAAGAACTTTAAAAAACTACATAGAAATTACATGATATTTATATAGGTATTGATGAATTCAATGTTTCAGTGTTTCAATAAACTTTCCTCTAACACCTTACAGGACGCCCTTGAAAAATTGTTTCCCGTGTTTCAAGTTATCCTCTAAAATTAACTGCTACAGTTAATATCCAACTTTTTATACTTCGCATCTATAATTGGTCTGCCACACACAATCTCTATTCTAAATTTCAAATATTTACATTGAATAGTTTCAGAGAAAATCACCTGGGAGAGAGGCACAAATGAACGGATTCCGGAATGGTTTCATATGTGCTCCATTCTACCAGTGTTGGTCGAGAACACTAAAAATGGAAATAATGAGGGTTAATGACAGCCGTTTTTCTTGGCATACTTATGGCATAACTTACTAAGAAAATAATAAACTTGGATCGTTCCACCAATTTATTACTTTAATGTTTATAGATTACAATGAATCAAACATTGCACAAGTTAATAACAATTGGATTTGAAAGCTAAAGAAGTCAAACTCACCATTGGGAAATTATCGAATTCTGACGTATGCGTTCAAACTTAAAGTCTACAAATATAAAATTTATATAGTACAATCAGATCCCCTACAACAAGGCATTCTGACAATACAGTACGTATAGCACAGTGAAAAAATTGTGCCAGTTCTATAACTCTGCATTCCAGCTAGAACAACTACATGATTTTGACATACTATTATGACCTATAAACAAAATTTAAACATTATACCTTTCCAAAACACAATTTTCATAAGCCAGGCAACCAATTAACCGTGTTAAAAGAGAATTAACTGTACTAGTTTGCTTCAGACGTCTTATCTCTTCAAATTCTGTAATAAAAAAATAATAAAAAAGATAAAAATGGAAATAAAATTGGATAAAGGAGGTGAGTGGGTAAAGGTCGGTCATTCTTCGACTACGATAACCAAAAAAATTAGAAGTACGTATTCAAGTAATTATTCTGTATCAAGTCAAAATTTTAGTCTTTTTCTTTACATGTACATATAGTATTTATCTTAAAATTATTACAGCAAGTTATACAAACAACTCCTCAGACAGAGCATGTTTGTTGATTGTTTACCATTTTCGACAGGTTTTTCAATTTTCGATAAGTATACCCTAGTGACGTATCACGCTGCAGAAGGAGTGTATATGTTTTTTGTTTTTTTTTTTTAAATAATATAAAAAAATGTATTTATATAAATTTCCTAAAAAAAAAAAAAAAAAAAAGACGTAAATTACAAGTAAGTAGGTAGACATATATGCCTTAATTCGTCCTTTTTTCTAAATTGACTTAATCATTCTTTAACAATTTTACAAGTGGATGCTGTTGCCCATCCGACGAATTCATGAAATCGGCTAATAACTCAAACGACAGCTCTTGTTCTAATATTTGTCTGGTATGTGGATTATCGTAACAGCAACCCAATAGTGTTGGATACAAAATTGCGGCTAATTTTGGAACGGAGAAGTAGGGAAATGGTAAGGAACAAAGTTGTTGAAAGACACTTGGCGCATAACCGCTTACCAGGAGCATCTGGTTGTCATAGTTCTTAAGTGAAAAGTAACCAACAACAGAGATAACTTCGTGTAGAAGTTCATCGGCAGCACTGTCAGCGTCACCACTACCGGCCGGCGGTGATCCACAATTCCACAGTAAATGTCCAACAATGTGTCGAAATTGTAAGGAAACACCTTCAGCACCTAGTGAGGCGTCGCATGAACCACGATAGTCATTTTTTTCTGGAATAGCATAGTTAATACACTTGCCAAAAAACATTTACTTATTTTGATACATAAAGCGAATCTGAAAGTCAAGAACTGAAACGTGCCTCGCACATGCTCAAATGTATCTAAACTTACGTCGATAATTGAATTTACGCCAGATTTTCACTTGTTTAGTAACTAAAGTGCTATTTAATTTAGTTATTAAATTTTGCGATAGATATTTTTGTTATTTAGACAGTTAGTTATATTTAGTACTCGTTCAAGTAAGAAATTTAGTAATCTTTTTAGTCAAGTACGTCTAAAGCTGTTCTACTTACTTGTGCAAGTAGCTTATCCCCAGTTATTTTTTTTACGAACTTCCTATTATTTTTACGGACGTAGGCACATTAATATACTAAAGTGTATAGAAAGTTTCAGCATACACATAATATAAGCAAGTAAATATTATTATCTTAAATTTTATTTACTGCATTTTTTATAAATTTTTGTATTTATTATACATTAATATAAATTGGAAATATCAAGAGTAAATTGCCTTAGCAACTAAACAGGCGTAAATTCGGCATAATTATGAGTAGATCCAATTAATCAAAAAATATTTAGTTAAGGGTGCATATTTTATCTTCTTCACAAACTTCCTCTTAACAAAGAGTATTCTTAACTTAAATGTTACTGTTAGCAAAGCTATGTCTTTTATGTTCCTTTTAATGTTACTACTAAGTTAATAGGGAGTCTATCATTTTGAGTTGGATTTTGACTATAGATATAATATACGGTTTACAATTTGGGTATTTTAAATCGTTTTCATAACCAAACATTTTGTGTAGGGTTGAGCGGGGTAAAAAAAAGACACTGCTCGAGCGGGGTAAAAAAAGACATACTTATATTAAACTCAACAGTGTTAAATTCAAAAAATAAAAAATATTGCAACAAAAAATTATTTTTAGGAACGGGCTTTGTAACAAAAAAATTTTCTCGCAAACCTCAGTTATTCATGAGAGAAAAACTTGCATTCCGCGACGATAAACTTCTTCACTAAGTAAAAATTCTGATAAGATACAGTGCTGTATTTTTTTCTCGTTATTCTACATGCTTTAGTAATGTAAAGTACAAAGTTTTATTTAAATGGTCCGACTGTTTGTAATTTTTTTTATATGTTAAAAAAAAGAAAAAGATGGGGTCAAAAAAAAGAAAAAACAAGGGGTTAACATTTAGAAAAATTAAAAATTATTGACAAGGATTTTCATTTTAAAACTAGATAATGGCATGTTTATGTATATTTTATGGATTAAAAAAATACTGATTCTTCAACAAAACAATTTTTTTGTTAGTGAGCAGACGGTTTTCATGGATATTAATTTCAGCTGATTCGAAAATTTGTATTTTTGACCCATGAAAATTTATTTATGTTTTTATAATGTATAACTATGCTTTACTGAACACATTTAGTATTTTTAACTAATTCATAGATTATTTTGATTTATTTTTTTACTTTATGTAAAGTGGTGTAAAAAAAAGACAGCCTCAAATTAACATATTTGGTATTTTGATGAGCTACAATAAATTTTGTGTTAGTTGTACGTTTGTGAAATAAAAATTATTTTAATATCTAAAGTCCAAAGAAATTTCCTGTGAGTCAAGCTTTTGCATCAGTTAACTTTTTCTGACTTTTCTTACTGCTTAATCTTAGCTAAAGTTTTTGGTAAAATACGTAAAATTTAAATAAATCTATAAAAAATTTTGTAGTAGAGATAGAGTTATGAAATAAAAAGTGTTGTACTGCTAATTACCCAAGCTGTCTAGTTTTTACCCTTCCAATTATGTACTTGCAGTATCCTACTAGTTAGAGGTCTGTCTTTTATTTACCCTCTACTGTCTTTTTTTTACCCCATTTGGCGGCTAAAAAAGACAAGGTTTTTACTTTTTTATAGATTTATGCCATTAGCTTGAGTCAAAAAATAGGCAAAATCTTAAAATACAAACAATTTAACATCATACAGTATTTTTTTTTGTCTAAAAATTCAAATATTTTCTACATGAAAAATGAAAAGATTTGATTTTGTCTTTTTTTTACCCAGCCCAACCCTAACCATCGAGTTCGCAGATATATGCAATACACAAGAGTACTTACTTGTTTGCCAAAAACATGTATTACGTCACTCTGACGTCATTTCATGTTGAAGTATGTACTAAAAATTTTAATCCCTTTGAACTATTACGTAAGTTGTTTGTTAACTTGCATCTCTTTAATTCAAGTTTAGCTTTTGAATATTTTACAATATTGTTAACTTTTAATACGATATTTATATTGTTAATTGTTAAATATTTGTTACTTAATAAAAAAAAAATATTACTTAAATTTAAATAAATTTAGATTTAAGCTTATTGCTTACTTGTTTTTTTTTTTTTTTTTTTTTTACATACACGCCATATTTTCAGAAAATTACTTTATTTTCAGGGTGAAACCGATTTGTAAAAACACTTAGATTTTTGGCTTTACTAACAACATTTCATTTCATATCGGCGTTATACCCTCCTGGTGAAGTGGGCCCCACCAGTTTTAGTTATTGGTACGCTACCCCCTATAGTTATCAAAATTTACAATTAAATTTAAATAAGTAAAATTGTCAGTAATCACGGGTCATCGACTTTAGTACTGGAGCCGAGCACCCTTGTAGTCGACGAGCCCTGCCTTTAAATATATTTTTTTTTATTTAATTTCCAATGTCACAATCATCAATCAAAATTAAATTATTTTTCAAACATTTAGTATTTTTTACATATTCTACTCTATTTTTTGTGACACTAGTTACTGTAACTAAATTTCTTCTTCATTTTTTTCAAATTTTAATCGTAAAGTATGGTAAACTTACATGTCTGTACAATACCTGTTGTAATATGGCACCAGTTTCCTAGTAATGATAAACCATTTTTCGATCAAACACAAAAAACCCTCTTTGACTCTGACATACATGAAGATACAATTAGCTCCATATAGAACTCAAAAATCAAATCAAATTATATACACTTGAACCATTTGAACGTGCATTTGAACATGGACTCATAATTTGTACACTAACCCCTATTGCTAACTACGTACCAGATACTTCAACTGATTGTTAAATTATCTTCCTGTTAACTTAAATTTAAGACATAGTAGTAAGTTAAAAGACAACAAAATAATATAACAAGGAGATAGGAGCAACTTTAAGACAAGAAACAGTTTAGGAGGAACATAAAATACGCAGGCTTAGCTACTAAACGCTTGTAGGTTCGGCATTACGAGAGTACAGGCATTGTATTATATTATTATTGTAATATTCAAGTTGACTGATATTTATTCCAAACCTGTACACGATTCAAATGCATTGATTTCCAAAACAAGAAAACTATAGACTACTCTGTAATTGTACAGTTGTTGAATTCAATATATGATATATTGCCAATGTCCAGAGCATTTATTATTGAGTATATTTCTTACCAAAGTTTTTTTTTGCACTTAGTAATGCGGTGAAACATAAAAATATTTCAGGTTCACAAATCTCCTAGGAATTGTATGTACACTTTACATTTGAGAATACGTACAACTATAATATGGTTCATGGCACAGTGGTACAATGGCACATACATGCCATGCGATCACATACATTACGTATACCGTACGTACCACCATATAAGTGTGTACACATTAGTAGCACAAGTGTGTAAGTAAACGTTCTTTTCCTACTATCTGCTCTACATATATTCAAGTGATACTTTAATATTGAAAAAGTACTGTCATCAGCAAAAGATGTTAGCTACTGTAACGAATAAACAAAGAAAAATATTATTTTGTAATGACAAGATACAGTAACTAAAAAAGACCATTTTTTGAAATATCTTTGAAATATGAAATACAAAAATTAATTAGTTTCGAAAACCCACTTATATAGAACAATGGTTTGAAAACGTATCTTATGTGATCGGAATTAAATTCTTAAAATCTAGAGATTCACATCGGGATTAGAATTAGCAAATAAATTGGTATAAAAACATAGAAAATAAGGGATCGATTATTAATATGAATTTATTTTTACATATAATGTGATGCTAATTATTGGTTGTATATTGTACCTACAGATAGATTGTACAATTTAAAACTGTTCTGTCTTTTTGGGAAATTTATTCCTTTAAGTAGGAGAATAATTTTGGTTTCATGAAAATGTACGTGTTAACTGGATGACTAGGTTCAGTTTAAATTTTATAATAATTAAGATCGTTTTCATAATTGAACTCATTTGAAAACTTTAAGTAAGATCACTTTAAACCGTTGCCTTTAAATTGTAGTAGTTCATTTTCATAATAAATTTGTTATAATATTCATTTTTTCATAAGCTATAACTAGCTAATATTCGTTATTACTAAGCTAATATTCATTTTTTCATAAGCTATAGAAAATAAATAATTGTGGTAGTTTCTTATTCAAGTAAGCGTATCGAATTGTATAAAAATCCCGATCTCGAGATCGTGTTTGACTGTTAAAAATTCCAAAATCGCGAGGTTGAAATTTCAGTACCGGGATTAGTGCCATAGTTCATAATCGTCAGTGGTTTTTGGCTCATAATTTGAAAATCTTGAGCTAACATTTAACTTTTTCTTGATCATTAATATATATTTATACATACTTATAAAATATTATTAATGTAAGCAATTTCGGGCGTTAAATATTACATACAACTATTTGCCATTTACTCTTGCTTACTTATAATTTATTTTAGTGTTAGCTAGTTTGAATCAAAATACATAAAATACTTTGTTCGGAGTCAGTATGTAATTTTATTGATAGCTATCTACAAATTTTATTTTCTCAATTAACTTTTCAACATTGTAATATAAGCTTCAGATTTTTGTCCGGCATTGTATTAAACAAGCACAATTCTATACTCTTATATTATGTTAAATATTTTACGATGTCTAAATATTATACATACCACACATACAACATTTCCATTTAGCTCGCCTGAGTATTGCTTATTTTTCGATAGTGAATAAAATAACACATCTACAGATTCTTTACAGTTTTATCAAATATAAGCATATTAAAGAACGGGTGCAAGCAAAGTAAAAGAAAATATAGATATTATTTACTGACACGTTGGATTCTTTGTGTAGGTACCTTAAACGTTGTTCACACCTAAGTAAGTAGATTAGTAGTCAGTAGATAGTAGAACAACTTAGTAACTTACAAGTAAACGTCCCGAGGCCGGACCTATCGATTTTGGTGAAACTTAAATATGTTGTAGAACACTAAAAACTAAGGGACACGTATTTTTTTTATCTGCGGAAAAACGGTTTGAAGGGGTGAAATCGCCATTCAAAAATTGGGGTAAAAATTTAATTTTACAAATATGTCAAAAACAGTAAGAGATAGAGCAAAGGTTTAAATTGGCGATATTGCTCTTTTTTAAAAGGCTATCTATTGATATGCAATTTGTTCAAATTACATCAACAGGGGTGGTTGAGGGTTAAAATTTGGGGGTTAATTTTGCAAAAAGGGGGTGAAAAATACACAATATAAAAATTTTGTTTACAGATTTGAAAGCTACGTCAAGAACTCTAATTGACCTGTTTTTGCTCAATGTTCTAATATCAAGTCTAGGGGTAGTTAACTAGGGGGTGACTGTGTCGAATACTCGTACTACTTAGAAGTTCTTCTTCATGGAAAATAGTTTAAGACAATTAGAATAACGTAGAAATGAAATTCTCGATTTCAAAATTCAGTTTGAGCAACACTGGAGAGGGGGTGAGTCACCCTCTTTAATTACATACTAGTTAACCTACACTCATTTTTACTATTAACACACTGACAGTGGGTAATAATGTCACAATAAGTGGTTCTGAAGTTGAACTATCGTATGTAAGGTTTTTATAAGGTTTGCTTTTTAATGAATATTGTAGTTTTCGTTTACGAAAATTATCGATGCCGAAAATAACAATATTTTCAAAATGAATGGAAACCTAATAAAAACCTTACATACGATAGTCCAACTTCAGAACCACTTATTGTGACATTATTACACACTGTCAGTGTGTTAACAGTAAAAATGAGTGTATAAAACTAGTAGGTAATTTAAGAGGGTTACTGACCCTCTCTCCAGTGTTGCTCAAACTGAATTTTGAATTCGAGAATTCCATTTGTACGTTATTTTAATTGTCTTAAGCTATTTTCCATAAAGAAGAACTTCTTAAATTACCCAAGTAGTACGACTATTCGACACAGTCACCCCCTAGTTAACTACTCCTAGACTTAATACTAGGACATTGAGCAAAAACAGGCCAATTAGATTTTTTGACGTAGATTTCAAATCTGTAAACAAAATTTTTATATTTTTTATTTTCCACCCCCTTTTTTCAAAATTAACCCCAAAATTTTAACCCTCAGCCACCCCTGTTGATGCAAAATGAGCAAACTGCATATCAATAAATAGCTCTTTAAAAAAGAACAATATCACCACTTTAAACCTTTGCTCTATCTCTTACTGTTTTCGAGATATTTGTAAAATTAAATTACCCCAGTTTTTGAAAGGCGATTTCACCCCTTCAAACCGTTTTTCCGCAGACAAAAAAAAATACGTGTCCCTTAGTTTTTAATCTTCTACAACATACTTAAGTTTCATCAAAATCGATAGGTCCGGCCTCGGGACTTTTACTTGTTAGTAAAACAACTTACAATTAGTAACTTACAAGTAACACTACCCAAGTGCCAAACGCCAATCTTCTTGAAACTTTGCTGGTGTATAGAATAGGTAAAAATAAGGGACCTCTATTTTTTTTTATCTGCCGAGGCCCACGTTCACGGGGTGAAACCAACTCTTAAATTTTGAGTTCAAATCGTATTTATTAAGACATCTAGAAAACAGAAGACATCTAGATAGAGGAAAACTTTGAATTTAGGAAATATTCTTCTTTAAAAGACCTATTCACCTATATAGGTTAAACCAGGATCGGGTGTATAAGAGGGGCTGGAGGGATGAAAATGAGGGTAAATTTTATTGTACGCCCTAAGTGGTTCAATGTATTAAATTTCTACCAGCATAATTGGAAATAGCACCAAAAATTAGGGGATACGTGTTTTTGCGCTTTTCCTAAATATGTGTTGTATTCAATACATATTAGGAAGGAAAAAATAGGATAGATTATATTGCATTATTATTTATTACAAATACCTTCCATATTTTTTTAATTTTATGTTTATTTTTCATCATGAAAATATAAATTTTTACTTTTCGATAATGATTCGTGTATTTTTCAATACTTACTGAATTGGTAATTTAATCATGTGCATTTTCGAGATATCTTAATAAATACGATTTGAACCACAAATGTAAGGGTTGGTTTCACCCCGTGAATGTGGACCTTGGCAAATACAAAAAATACAGGTCCCTTATTTTTACCTATTCTACACACCAGCAAAGTTTCAAGAAGATTGGCGAGTGGCACTTGGGTAGTAAAGAATATAACAATAGGAAAAAAATTTATAGAAAAAAATATAATAGGAATTCGTCGATCTAAAATAGTAAAAATATATTGCCTGCAATAAACTTTTGTGTATTTGTATTAAATATGCTATAGCACAAACATCTACTTAATAAATTTCTAAAACTGACTGACTGACAGACAACGCACAGCCTAAACCGTTGGGTTTAGAAGAATGAAATTTTGCACAGGAGTTCCCTATGTAACGTAGATGAGCACTAAGAAGGGATTTTTGAAAATTCGCCCCCTAAGTGGGTTAAATAGGGAATGCAAATTTTTATGAAAATTCGTCACTTTTGAAGTTAGATATATAAAAATATGTTACTATGCCTATTCAAATAAACAATATTTTATTCACTGATTGACAGACAACGCACAGCCTAAATTGTTGGGTTTAAAAGAACGAAATTTAGCACAGAAGATATGAAGATTGATCTGTAGGCCTTACTAATTATAAATAAAAGTCAGTTATGTAAACGTTTCTGGAAATTTATTCCCTAAGGGGTTAAAACAGGAAATGAAAGTTCGTATGGGAAATTTTTGAAATTAGAAACGTGGAAATTGGTATTTAGGCTTTTGAAAAACATTGAAAGTGAGCAGTGAGTACCTAATAAAAAGATGTTGCCAATGGGAAATCTCATCGGGTATACGGTTAGTAATTATATATTGTTAGGTAAAAAATAAACAAATCGTCAAGTGCAAGTTGTACTTCCACAAACAATATTCCGTACAATCACTTGTTTTTATGGATTTAATGTAGTAATGTACATATAAATGAAAGTATAGATAAAATATTTTTCTTGACGATTACATTTTATTTCTAAAATAAACCATAATTTTCGATTTCAAAACGATTTTATCTTTATCTCGGTCTGATTACAAGTACCAAAAATAAGCAATGATATATGTACTGGATGAAATATTTATTAGAACAAATGTTTTAGAAATAATGTAAGATGAATTTTTTAAGAGTTACTATTTTTATTGGTAGTTATCATGTCTGTCATTATATATATATATATATATATATATATATATATATATATATATATATATATATATATATATATATATATTTGGAGTGTAGAGTCCCAATACTGTCTAAAATAAGATCGGGTCACGAATTTTCATAGTTCGCCATTTTTCATCATAGGTTCATCTAAAATAAATGGGAGTAAAATAAAGTATCGAAAAAAGTCATTTAATTCAACGTAGAAAGAATGATTAAATTAAAAAATTGGAATTGTTCATTAACACATAACTTAGTAACAATAATTATGTACTCAAACATATGATAATTAATTTTGACATTTATTTGATGAAAAATGGTTGACATGTCCCAATTATATTTAGTATACGGACTATTGCAATAAAATATGACAATAAAAATTCATCTTTGAAAACAAGTGGCAGGGACATGGTTTTTATCAAGTTTTATGTCAGACCAGAAATGAACCATTCATGTATGGCAGAATCAAAGTTATCTGATTAATTTTTAGAACATAGATGTCACGACTAAAGTTCTCTAATTTTTAACCGGTTTACGGTTATTGACGGTATAACACGTGCGCTAACGACCATAACTAACTCAGACACGACGCGGTAGGACGTCAATAATTCCACACAAAGTGTATTAGCTTTATACCTGTTCAAGTTATTTCTTAAAAATAAACCCTAAAAAGGCTATTCAGCTGCACATCTATAATTGGGCGACCACACTCTAAATGCAAAATTGGGGCATTTCACGTGAAGCGGACAACGAAAATAATGTCAGATTCCAAAATTGGCTCATAATTGGGTTAATTATACTTCTGTATGCCCTGAATGTAAATACGCAATATTTTTTTTTCTACGAGGCCTAATTGTCAAATTACGGGGTTCTAAGAAATTGACAAAATATTAGACAAGGTATTTTCGAAAACTGTTGCTGGTATTAATCAATGCTATGTTTTTATTTGTATATAACGTTTTATATAGAAAATTGACAGCTCTTTTTAACTACCGAATCAAATTCTAAATTTGAATTTTTTTCGTGTACAAAACCGAAAATAAATATTTCAAATCAAAATTTATGTAAGTTCGACCATTTTTTTAAACATTATTTTTATCACAGAATGTAGCTTGTAGCTTATAGATAATACTTACCAAGTTTGAAAATGGGATCTCCATTCGTTGAGGAGACAGGAGACATTTAAAGTACAAAGGTGGAGCACTGAACCCCATACTGGGCACCAGTTTGGATCCGCTGTTTAACACATAATGACACAGTGAAAACGCTACGATATCAGTACTTAACTGTCTAAACGTAGTACTGGCGTAATACTAATTAAAATTTTAATTTTTCAATACCCCTGTCGCAACATCCTGCGTAACACAGCGAATTTCCGTTTAGAAGAATTAATTTTTCTCGGAAACTAGTTGATATAGAATAACAGTTTAAGGACCTTTTTTATGTGATTTTTTCTCCTCTTTTTAATGGTGTAAAAAAATTTCGAAAAAATTTTTAAATAAGTGGAAATGTTTGCAAAAAATAATTTTTTTTCACGAAAAATGTCCCAAAAACCATGTTTCGGGCATCGGATATATCTGGCTAACGAATTTGTCCCACGGTTTAGGACTTCCAACAGTTTCACCAAATTTCGTAAAAGTAGGACACTTTGTTTGAGAGTTCGTTCGAACGTGTCTGGCTCTATATATATGTGTCCGCCCGATAACTCTCGAACGAAAGGGCCTACGTTTACGAAATTTGGTGAAGATGTTGAAGGTCTCAAACCGTTGGGCAAGTTCGTTAGCCAGATACGTCCAATGCCCGAAACATGGATTTGGGGCGTTTATCGTAAAAAAAAATTACTTTTTGCAAAAATTTTCACTTATTTAAAAATTTTTGCGAAATTCTTTTACCTTATTAAAAAGAGGAAAAAAAAATCACAAAAAAGATCTTTAAACTGTTATTCTATATCAACTAGTTTTTCTATAAAAACTAATTTTTCTAAACAGAAATTCGCTGTGTTATGTAGGATGCTGCGACAGGGGTATTGAAAAATTATAATTTTAATTAGTATTACGCCAGTACTACGTTTAGACAGTTAAGTATTGATATCGTAACGTTTTCACTGTGTCATTGTGTTAAACGGCCGATCCAAACTAGTGCGCAGTATGATGGGGTTCAGTGCTCCACCTTCGTACTTTAATTTATCTATCTCCTAAACGAATGGAGATCCCATTTTCAAACTTGGTACGTATTATCTATAAGCTACAAGCTACATTTTGTGATAAAAATAATTTTAAAAAAATGGTCGAACTTACATAAATGTTGATCTGAAATATTTACTTCCGGTTTTGTACACGAAGAAAATTCAAATTTAGAACTTGATTCGGTAGTTAAAAAGAGCTGTCAATTTTCTACATAAAACGTTATATACAAATAAAAAGATAGCATTGATTAATACCACCAACAGCTTTTGAACAAACCTTGCCTAATATTTTCTCAATTTTTTAAAACCCCGTAACTTGACAATTTCGGAATCTGACATCATTTTCGTTGTCCGCTTCACGTGAAATGTCCCAATTTCAAATTGTTATGTCGAATAGTTTCACAGCAAATCGCCACTGATAGGCGGATGGACAGTAAAATTATTACATAAGTGTTCCATTTTGTCATTTTTGGTACGGAATACTAAAAAGGTGATAAAAGTTCAATCAGTGTATGAATTTTGTTTAGATATATCTACATTGTTAAAAATATTTCCAAAACGTTTTTAATAGTTATATCACAGTTTAAATAATAGTTTGTTTCACAAACAGTTACGAAACGAGATGACGAAAGAGTGTCATTTGGAATTCAAAAATTCCAAAGGATTATCCATGTTATGTACCTAAATAATGCATAACATTATGCAAACTAATACAGTGAAAATATCATCACTAAAGTAAATTTAATTTAGAAAAATAAATTTGCAGGTCAAATTATTTTGTGAAAATTCACAGTTGATAATTATGTAAATTATTTAATTTTGTCTAAGATTCACTGACTTTGTTAAAATTTTTAACAACGATGGCAGTGGAATATTAACTGTCATTACATTTTTTAATTTAAAGCTTGTCATCAGTTATTTTTGATATTTCCATGTAATTTTAGTGTGTTTTGTGATCTGTAAAATATTTCTGATATGTATTTAATTATTGTGGTGGCTTAAAACGTCTGGTGATAACTCTTGTGCTGCTAAATTTTGTTTAAATCCTTTAGAACAAAATTTTAATTTATGTTTTTTCTGAGTGCCGTTTGATGCAAATTTGTAAGTATTATTATAATTTGAATGCTTATGTAAAAATACGTTAAATAATAAATAATTATTAATATTTTATAATAATTCACTTAATATTTTCGATTTCGACAGTGATTGGTGCTAATAGGTCGTGACGATTTAAATTCTCGTGTTGAATACTGTCATCAATTTCGCGTTTGCTCAATTCATATTGAAAAAAGTTGCTCTTAGTTGTTCATATAATTTAACATGACCATTATCGACCCTCAATCTCACATGTACAAACCCATACAATGGCCTATGAACGCCACATCCAATGTGACGTAAACAATTCTAAAAAAAAAAAAAAAATCTATAGAAACACTTAAATTAGTAAAGCTAGATAGAATGGTTATTTAAATGCGAATAACAAGGAACACAAACATTTTAATAATCATTTTTGATGTCACTAAAAAGGGCAAAATTTATCATATTTTGATATGAAAATCTGAAATTTTCCTTAATAAGAAAGCAACCAATTTTTATTCGTGAAAAATTTAATTAAAGTTTTCATTGAAGATTTTATACAATATGACATTTATCGGTTTTCAAGATAAAAATAATAGAGTAGGTATTTATTTTATACTTAGGTATTTGTATTCTAAGTAGAGACCGAAAAGTTTTGTTAAACATTTTATTAATCTTTAATTTAATAGTACAATTATGTATTTACACTAACAAAAAATGTTATCGCTGAAATCTTCATGCTGTCTCTCTCCTTTTTTTTATACTTTTGTATGTGACTACTTGGGTAGGCTTAGGAGATGCTTCCCTCTCTTCGGTATTTGGGGTAAAATTCAGTTGATAGAGAAAAAGTTTAAATTGGTGTTGGAACTTCCTTTAAAAGAATTATCTAATGATGTAAAATTTGTTTTAATTTCATTAGGTTCTGGAGCAGCGAGAGGTTTGCAATTTGGTGATAGAAATCATTGTAAGGAAATGAACAACATTTGAATATGTAGCAATTTTTAGATTAATAATTCTCGTGACATTCAAGTAAGTTCAAGATACAACCAGTGGTCATGTTTAACGTTCCTCATAACAACCTTGGTCATCGATTTAAGAATTTTTGTGTACTAATAACATAGTATTACCCATATCTCGTAACAACATGAACTATTATAAATGGACAGAGCTCTTTTCTTGGTAGATGGACTCTAATGAAATCAATTTTGTTACCCAAGAGTTCAGAGAATCACCAGTGAAAATCCAAATAAAATCCATTCGAAAACTTTTGTGTGATGTGCGAGCTAACAGGTGAACAAAAATACCAAAAATTTAGACAAAAACATTATTTCATTTTTTTACAATCCGGATCTGCTCAAATACCTTAAAAAATTCTGTAGTGTCTCCTAAGTTCTAACGTATTTCTATTTGAGTATATCTATATTAATTTATACTATAATATCTTTTTATTATTGCTATAAAAGTAACCAATTTAGCAAATTTAATAAGACAAAATTGTCAATTTCAAATTAGAATTGAATAATCTTGTGTCATTTTAATATTTAATATATTGAGTATGAGCAGAAAAGATGACGATAAATATGTAATATTTTTCCATTAACAATTTAAGTTCAATAATTATTTAAGTGACAAATAAACAAAATTTAAAATTTATAAATTTGTAACTGGAAATACTTTTTCTAGTTATTAACAATTACTACGATTTACTATTATCAAAATTTTTAAATGACAAAAAGAATTTTTAGAACTGTTCTGAGGGAAATTCGATTTTTACACTTATGCCATTTTTGCACTCAAATGGGATCGACATCATCTTCTTACCTATTATGTCTTTTATATCTAATCTACCCGTTCATACATTTTCCACCGAAAATGAAATTCAATATTTTAATGGATTTTCAGATTTTGAAATATTCACAATCAATTCGCCACGTTTCACTTTAATTGTTCATAAAATTAATATTATTTTTCACATGGAATGAATATTTTCTGTTATACATACTTGAAAAGTTATCATTATATTATAATTAATGGAAAAGGTAATTTAAAATTTAAATTTTTCATTTTGAAATGAAAATGTAATAATTTTTAAATAAAAAACGGAATTTCAAGATGCTAATGTTTCAAATACGATGAAATACTGAATGACAAACAAAGGAATATTTATATGAAAATTTGATTTCCCTTTTTGTTCTACACTGCAGCAGAATTTTGGTGAAAACTTTATACTCTAATGTATATTATGTAACCTATAAGACAAGCGCGTATACAGGGGAGAAGGGGTCATGACACCCCCTACTCCTCCAAGCATTAAAAATATATTCTAGATATTATTTAATTTTAAACACCATACTGGTACGTTTACCAGTTGACGTTTTTTTTTTTTTTGGTCATCAACGGTACACAGTAAAAAAATTTGTGTTCTGCGTAAAAAAACTAGTGGTTAAAATTTTTGTGTTAAATAAGTAACACAACCCTGCGTTAATGTAACATTTTGTGTTTGTGTTAAATAAAAATATTACCACAAATGTCGATTTAACAGAATAAAAATGTTAACCTGTTTTGTACAACAAAGAAGTAACATAATATTTGTGTAGAGCAAAGGATGTTATATTAAGTAAGTAAAATTAGATTAGAATATATATCTACCAAAATATATATAATAAAAAAGATGAGAGTACTTCTTATTATTAAACAAAACCGAAAAATTATAAGTTTTTTCATTTATTGACGAATATAGTTTTATCAAACGTTTAAAAATGAAACAATTTTCTTACATTTTAAGGTTATCTTGTTACAGATTCAGTTAAAAAAATCATTTAAGCTTACTTACATATAAGATTATATATTATATAATACAATCTGAAATAAGCTTATGATTTTTTTTAACTGAATCTGTAACAAAATAACCTTAAGATGTAAGAAAATTGTTTCACTTTTAAACGCTTAATAAAACTATATTCGTCAATAACTGAAAAACTTTTTCGGTTTTATTTAATAATAAGAACTACTCTCATCTTTTTTATTATATGTACTTATATATTTTGGTAGATATGTATTCTAATCTGATTTTACTTGCTTAATATAACATTCTTTTGCTCTACACAAATGTAGTGTAAGTGGGTAAGTGGGGCTGACAAAATGGGGCAACAATACTTTAAAAGTGGGGTCAAATTTTGGATCCGACCTAACCTTTAAATGGGTGGTGGGAGGCAACAAAGCTATAAAACTTTTCCAAACCGGTTGAAAATAATGTTTCGGTCAATTATCTTAAAACAGTGAAAAATCGACATACGTGGTTCTAGTAGTAATCGGCCGATACGTATTATTAAATTTCCTACATTTGATCCTAAAAATTGTGAAAAATTAGCTATTGACCATGTAACTGTGATAATGCGTGTCCGGCACGCACTTGGCGACCTTACTTTTAATCAAATAATAGATACCATTGGAGGTATCTACATTTCTATATTAAAACCTTGATGGCCATTAACGTCATAAAATGTCAAGTGAAACTTTACTGTCAAAGTAGTGTGCTGGTTGGTCATTTCGTCATAATTCGTCATGATCGTTATCGTATTAAAAATTAGAAAACTTTTAATGCGATATCTATATTCTAAAATCTATATTACCAGCATTTGTAATAATTTATAATTAATTTGTTATTTGTTATCTAATGGTTATCTATGACAGTGTAATAGCGGCCTCAGTACCTATACAAAGTAATAAACTACACTAAAATATTATCAAGTTTACTGTAACAATATATTCTTCTAACGTGGTTTCTATATGACTCAATACGAAAATTGCGACATTTCTTGCACATGATATTCAGAAAGATAGAAAAATATTATATTAAATAAATGAAAAAAGTTTAATAATTTGAATATGAGTAATGTTATTTCTTTATTAAATTTTTTTCCGAAAATAAAAATTTAATTTATCCACTGTGCCATGGCTTATATTCAACTACTATAATCACATATGTAATATGTATGAATCGTTACTTTTAAAAGTGGTATGAGTCCATTTTTGGAAATCAAATTTTTTGACGGTACCTTTAGTTGCATATACACTGTATATCACTGAAAGACACTGAGACCACCATTAATATTTTTTCGAAAAGTGGGTTTATACCACTTCCAAAAATAACGATTCATGTATATGTAATACATGATCGACAGGTACGTAACAAGTAACAAGCATAAAAATACAATTACCCCATCAGCTTTTCCTTTTACGAATATCAGAAATCGATCTGAATATTACGTTTTAAATATATATTTACTGACTAGAAGATGAAAAAATATATTAGATATTTTCCAGGTCGCAAAAACTGGTAATAAATTTTATACTGATATATATATATATATATATATATATATATATATATATATATATACACCCGAATATATATATATATATATATATATATATATATATATATATATATATATATATATAAGAAAATATGTACTGCATGTACTTGAGTACGTACAATCCACTTCAATAAAAACTGGCAGTATTGAAACTGGTTCCCGTTAATTTTTGCGCTTATATAAAGGGACTTTTCTTATTTTAAAAATTTTCCCACTGGCAAAAATTTTCCACTCATGTGGAAGTTCTGGGTGTAAAAGCTATTGACTTTCTAAATGAGTAAGACGAGTTAACTCGTCTTGCAATATGGCGGCTCAAAATGCTGTAATATGTATATACTCACTGGCACAGGTGCCGCCATTTGTGACAGATTTTTCAACATAGTTTAGTATAATTTATATTTTACAAATTCCTAGGGTTCACTTTTTTGATGTCTTGTGTCTTGATGTCTTGATCTTTGATTTTTCGCTTTTTCTTTTTTTTTTTTAACGTTATCTATTGTACTTATCACTGGCAGTAAAATGTCCGGCATTTTGAGACAAAAAAAATTTCTCTGTGATTAAAATAAAAGGGTTAAAGATCTTTTAGTTTTTTTTTCGGAGAATAACGTATTATTTTAAACTCATCAAGATCGTTATTATTATGTTTATTTTATTTTTTTATTATTTTCAATTAAGCATTCCTTCCTAAGGATTTGCAACAATAATTGTGTAACTTTAATTGTATAATGTTCAGACACGGGCTAAACGTTTTTGAACATGCCAATCCATACTTCCTAGATTATGTTTTTGTTGTTGTTTTTAATGTTTTATTTAGTAAATCTAAATGTTATTCGAAATATTATTTATTAAATATTAAATTATGTGCAGTACGTACATTTACATAATATAGTACACGGAGAGAAAATTCCTATAAAAATTACTGTGCTTATACTACAATCGACGTGTAACAGGCGAACATATCCAATTTTTGTACGGTAAAATTATAAAAATTACAATAATATAACTATAATTTTTATAATTTTACCGTACAATATTGAATATGTTCGCCTGTTACACGTCGATTGTAGTATGAGCACAGTAATTTTTATAGGAATTTTCTCTCCGTGTATACTTACGTGTATGAATTCATACATATTATGTATGAATTTTAAATGGGAAATTGATATATGTATATTTTGATTTGTCAGTTTCAAATAAACAAACAAATTAAATAATCATCGACATGGATGTCTATATATTCCCCTGGGAATCAATCCATATTCCAATTTTAATATTATCAACCAGGCTTGCTAATGATCAAATCATACACGTACACATATATAAATAAAATTTACCTACTTACGGGAAAAATAGCGGAAAATTGTGATTAAATTATGTTTATACATGTATGCATGTAAATAAACTTAATTTAAAATACATTAATCATAAATACATAAATACAGTTTTAGGTATATTCAATTTAAAGACTCAAAATGACTTTGAAATCTGTATATAGGCTGGGGTGAAATTTAACAGCTATTTCAATTCAAAATACCTCTGTCGCAGCACCTGCATAACATAGCGAATTTCCAAAGAATGGACACTGACGGATACTAAAATAGTTTAACTCAACGATATACATATACCACGCATACCACAAAGCTTTAAGGTGCATTATTATGCTGGCGCTTGACGCTGCAATCTAGCTTCAAATACGGTAACGTGGTCGAATTTAGACAAAAACGTCATCTTCGAAAAAAGTTAAACAACGTTAAACTTTGACGCTAGATTGCTTCTCTGATATTTTTTCCTGTTTATGTATAGCAATTTCATTATAGCTGTAACCGTATTTCGCTGAAGTCTTTTAATTCGCGTTTCACGTATTATATTTGGGCACTCATAAATCGACATTTGATAATCGTATTCACCAAACATTTTTTTATTTTACTCTTTAGTACCGCCATATATTTCAATATTTTAGATAAAAAATGTAATATCTCTATAAGTATAATTGCAAGTTTGGTACGTTTTGCTTAATGTATTTACAATATGATCACTCTTTACTGTACAGCCTTCAGTTACCTATATAAGACAATAAAAATTCGTCAGTTAAATTTTTTATAAAAATTACTATGACGAGCTGAGCTCGTCATTAGTCCTAAAGAGGTTAATAATTAATAAATAGAAATCAATTATTTGTAATTATACAAAATACAAGTCAATGTTTCAATGTTTATTATTCACATGTATGTATATATGTATAAATATATTTTTATAAATTTTGTATCGATACATCGATTTTCAATATTGTTACTTTTTCTTAACGTTTCTTTTAAAACCATATTTCACTGACGTTCCTACTTAACGCTGTTTTTTTTGAAGATGTCGCTTCTGTCGAAAATCAACCACGTGACCACATTTGCCGCTGAATTGCAACGTCAAGCGTCAGCATGAAAAGGTATCTTTGTAGCGGAATTGCAAAATTTGTGAAGAGATTTTGTTAGTTTTCCAGATAGTAATATGATGTTTGATGAATTTTGAATATTTTCTCATTTGAATATTTGCACATTTGATCGAACGTCGAAAAGAATTCTTACATAACTTCTTTGAAAGTTTGTTTCTCTTACTTCGAAACAAAAACGTCTTCAAGAACCCTCTTTCTAACTTTGCAAACAAGACGACTTTAAGAGCTTTCAATATCTTGTATCGTCTTTTCCGATTCATAAAAAATAACTTTGTAAAAAAGTCATTCTTTCTGAACTTGTAGAAAAGCGATTAGAAATAACTCTTACTTAAGTAGTTTTAAACTGTGGCCAACTAACAATATGGAATCTCGAAATCCATAATTTATTTAAAAAAATAATGTTGCTAACGCAAAAAAAATACATGAAGCCTGTCCTAAAAACTTGCTAATTTTACTACTCGATATAACAAATGATCAACAAAAAGAAACACTACGAAAATTTGGCAATTAGAACTTCTTAATTTTCCTTTAAAGTTTCCTAAATCTGGTAGGAACCCGGGACGAACTGCCTCTGCTGTTCTTCTTAAACCGTCACTGGCTTTAAATAAAATTCTTTCAGGATTCCTATTTTGGAAATTTATAATAATTAAATTAAATATCATTTATTTATTCGTTTCGTACAAAATAAATTAACATTTAACAATTACATAAAATTGATAAATTATTAAATTAGATATTTATTTACTTATTTAATGCAAAAGAAATTGATACATTAAAAGATGAAACATTTGATTTGATTTTTAAATTATATGAGTGTAGTAGCACCAACTAACAGTCATTGCTTTAACTACTTATTTAACAATATCCTGTAGATGGCGTAATCTTCGGTCTTATTTTATTATTAAGTAGATTTTTATAAATGTCTCATTTTTTTGTAATTCAATTCTGAGTAGAAAATGATACATATAAGAGACCAAATGAGAGATGTATTTTTATTACTAATAAAGTAACTTTAGAATTGATGAAAAGAACTAGCAAAGATATTTATAAATCGATTGCAGGATTTAATTTTCAAACCAAAATTAAACTAATATAAACTAAGGCTGACGAGCACCAACCAGGAGATTTTATATCTAACTTAGTATTTTACTAAAAGAGTGAAAAATTGACGATTTCAATTACTTTCTATACTAATGGAGTATTTGCAGTTGTGGAGTATTTTACTAAAGAAGTATTCAAAATATTCTCTTAGGAGTAAACAATTGCTGGTGTGCACCACTCTGGAGTATTATACTAAAGTAGTAAGTAAGAGAGTAAACAAAACCAAAATATACTCCTACCCACTAGCAGGAGTATGTAAAAGAGTATCTTTAAAACAACATTGGTGACCTGTATTTTTGTGCCTTCTTTTCGGCTTATTTTCGTACCTAATTGAACATTTGTTTGGGTTTTTAATTAGATGTTGTAATATGGTAATAAAATGATATTAAATATTACAGTCAGTTTCCGATTATTTGGGGGCAAATTAGCCAGGCTGAATCAAAGGCGGATCCAGGGGGGTGGCTGTGGGTGCTGCAGCCTCCCCCCCCCTTTGACATATAATAGGTAACTTTATTTGGTTAAACATACAATTCAGAACATGGCCTAGGGTGGCCTATTGGCTAAGCTGGCCCTGGATATAGATGTCTATAGTTTTGACTCGGAGCGAATTTACTAACAATGAAGTTACTAATGAAAAGTGATCATACAAAATTTGTTGCTATTTCAAAACTTATTAAAGATAATTTTAAATATTTAAAAAAAACTTGCTTAGAAACCATATCAAATATCATTTCATATTTAATTCAGTTATAAAAATATAACTTAAAATTTTTCATCAAAATTACTAAAACTGCAAGGCGATGTATGATGTCATTTTCTAGTAAATACTTTAATTAACAATCAGTTTTTTCTTTTTGGAAAAATAATTTAATCAATTCTATAGAATATAGTGTAAATAAGTCTTAGTCATATAGGTACATTTGAAAATTATTATTATTCTTAAATTCCTTCAACATTCCAACTATAATTTTTTTTAAACAAAATATGCTTCAACTTTTTAAAAATTATAAATGAGAAAAAAATTAAAAAATATCTAAAAATTATTTATGAAATTATTAAATTAAATTAAAATTCCAAAATGAAATGATCAATTTGACGTTAATTTCAAAATGAAAATATAATGAAGGCGATCCTACAGTGTATTTCAGATAATATCAATTAATAATGGTGAGGGTACAGAAAGTTTTGAACATTTTAACATCTAAAATTAATCTACCATGAGGATTATTAATAGGTAATTCATAACAGTTACATATATATATATATATATATATATATATATATATATATATATATATATATATATATATATATATATATATATATATATAATTTATCAAAGAAAGAAAACAATTTACCAAAAATAGTATCTAAATTTGAGATAAGATATTTGCAACAATCTACGATCATGAAATCTAAAAGAAGACAGTTTTTTTGGCTTTTGTAAATCGCTGATCATAAAAAGAGTTAAATTTTGTTATCAAAAAATATTTTTTAAATTCATATCGGTGGACTTAAGTCTCCATTTTTATTTTTCCGTTACGTTCAAGTCTGATGCGGCCCATACACGGTTCAACATGTACAACTTGGTTCTATCATGAAATCTCCAGTGTGTATTTTTGTGTACCTTAGGCTACTTAGTAGTTACTTTCTCAGTGGCACTCACTGAGTGTAGGTCAGTCACAAGGCAATCGATTTGATTGTTATGTTGGTTGTGTTGGCATTGTTACATCCCCACACTTAGCGCTGTGATATCACACATATGTATGCGAGCACGGTCACGTGACGGCCACCACCATCTTCGATTAGTAACACAAACACAGCTTACCACACCAATACAAAATTACAAAGTAAACGCGTGCACGTATTTATCATATTTTATATTTCTTACTGCTTACACTCTATGGTTGAGTTGTACAACATGTTGAATCGTGTGTGGGGCAGTTGGTCAACTATTTTGATGGTTGCATAAACGGTTGAAGTAAAATCAAAATATTTTGATTTTACGTGGGCGGAGCAAATGGTCTATGAACATGTTATACTGTGTGTGGGGTAGTTGAACAACAACAAAACCAGTACATATCGCGCATACTCTTTCTCAACCTCGTATATCAAAAACTGCATGTTTTAGGACAGACAAAAAATATTAAATATTGTATACTATTTACATGTATATATATATATATATATATATATATATATATATATATATATATATATATATATATATATATATATATATATATATATATATATATATATATATATATGTAGGTAGGTAGCCAACATCAACACGCATAAACGTATCTTCTTTGTTTATTAATGGTGTTATTTTGACTAAAATATCATTCATAATTTCTTCGTTCATTCGCATATAATTTTGCTTCCGAGACTACTAAAGTAGCGGAAGCATTGTGATCACTTTTGAAAAATAAAAAATTTTTTCTCTCCAAAATCAAATTTTTTACGCACATTTTACGTTTTAGAGCTTCCTGAACAATTTTGGGGCCGTCCGTCTGTCTGTCCGTCTGTGTGTCTCCAATTTTGCACCAAGTGGCATAACTTCCGAACTATTCGATTGTTTTTAATGAAATTTTCAGAAATTATGCAGTTTGGCTCAGCGATGGTCCCCTATGAATTTAATCAAAATCGGAGTAACGGTAGCAACGCCGCTACCATGTCATTCCAAAATTGCACCAAGTGGCATAACTTCTGAACTACTCAATTCTTTTTTATGAAATTTTCAGAAATTATGTAATTTGGTTCCTATATGATCCTCTATGAATTTAATCGAAATCGGAGTAACGGTAGCTACGCCACTACCATGAAATCCCATTAAATGTCAATATCTTATTTACTGCTAGTCCTATCTCGCTCAAATTTTTAGGGTATATTGGGGGTTAGTTTCTAAAATATTTTTGCGATTATTTTATAATTTAGCCTTTAAGTCTTTTGAGTTACAACAGTTTTTTATAAACTTCAAGGCGAAAATATAATTTCACGGTATATAATATGTATATTTGGTAGAATACTGTTTTAAAGCCTTTTACGACTACGAAGAAGCTGTGTGCCCACCCTATTGGCAGCGTATTTATAATCGGTTCACATTCCCTAATGTTTTTAATAGTTTTTTATTAGAAAATTTTTTTCCCAACAATTTTTTGCAATTACTGCTAAGGCAAGAGTTGACGTTTCTTTAACTAGTATTTTTCATACACGAAAAAAGTAGGGTTTTGCATTTTAAATTTTAATATTTTTCTCTTGTGAAACCACGGCCGGATTTAGGGGGGCAGCGGGGACATGTGCCTCGGGCGCAAGATTTTGGGGGCGCCAGAAAGTAATTTAAGAGGGCGCCAAAATGTGGGACTTGGCGTTTTTTTTTTACTCGTCACTTGTGTTTTGGAGGGAAAAGTTTGAAACAAATATTTATTTTTCTTTTTAGGGAAGACAGGGGTGCCATTTTTCAACGATGCTCCGGGCGCCTCTTAGTGTAGGTCCGGTCCTGTATGAAACAGAATTGTTTTCTCAATATTAAGACATTATTTTATTTTAAATATTGTGTTGTATTATTTTTTTTACCAGTGGGCTCTGGATTTACCAATAGGTCCACTAGTTTCCGGCCTAGGCTCGCACAATACCAGGGCGTCCGATCAAAAAAATATTTGCTTAAATAATAAATGTTTTAAATGCAAAATGTTTATGATGTAAAATTGTTATCATAAAGATTATTTTCTTGAGAAAAGTTGCCGTACCAAACGCCCCTACCCTTCGATAATATGAAGAGGGGATTGCATAATATTGTACAAATGATTACTTTTCAAGGTATTAGCGTCAAATTCATTAGATTATAACTTCAATTCATACTCGTTGGAAAACGAAAATATAATCGTTGGAAATGGTGTCTCAAGTTGGTTAAAATAGTACACATTATACACATTAATTTTTAATCCAAAATATTCTCCTAGTTAAAATGTTTCTCCCAGTTTTACAGCTCAAATAAATATAATTATTGTCCTTTCGCACTTCCTAACTAAAAATACTGTTACATGAGATAGATAATTTGCCATAAGTAAAGCTCACAATTAAAAGGTACCTCAATGATTGGTATTATTTTTGGGACCATTATAATATTATGTTGTGGTATGTTCCGCTATTACGTACGTGTCACTTATGTGAAATACGCTGTAAGTGTAATTATTTGGATGTTGAACGCAAATAAAAATTGTAACATAATTAAAATGCACATACCAACAAAACTGAATTCTACAGTACATATGTATAATGGACATAATACAGATTTCATCGATGTACATTACATATAACAATTTAATAGATTCACGAGAACACTGTTTTACAGTATGTACCTATGTAAAATACTTTATTCTTTGTCTACCACACATCATTCCTATTAATTCCATTATTGTCTAACCAATTAAATATGACGATGTTCAAGTGCAAGGGAGAACATTGAACTTCTTTCCATTCCATACAGAGCTGATACACATTAATGTATTTTATAATAAAATAAAAAAATTTTAAATTTATCATTAATTTTTTTTTTCGTGTACATAAGTTTGTCTATCCAATACGACGCACGGGAGGTATGCGAAGAATTTTTTGAGAGGGCACTAACATCTCCACACTATATTGCAATCGGTTGAATAAGATTGGTTTGAAAGAATTTTTCGTTAGAGCGAAATAAGTTAATTATTTTCTTCCCATTTAAGTTGCCTATATACATATATACATGTATATATATATATATATATATATATATATATATATATATATATATATATATATATATATATATATATATATACTTGTGTGTATGTGAATGTGATGATTTTGTAATTTGAAACTGGATTTGTGGAATTTCTTTGCATAGCAAAACCAACAACAATAATGGAACATAAATACCTTGATTCATTACTGGATGAGTCATTAGTAAAGTAGTACATACATGGTTTGAATTTTTCGCTTTTTATCATCTTTGTAATTATCTGTATCATATACTCGTACAGCTATAAAGAGTGTAGCTCTAACATATCTGCAGACTTTATTTATTTTGTGAAGATTTTATATGGAAATATTCTTCGAATAACAAGTCCTTTAAGATTCTCGTACTCTTACTTTTACTGATCCTAAAAGATAAATTGGTCTCCTTAAAAAAGTCAGATAAATTTTTAAAACTTATATATAATAATTAGGTATCGGACATTTTTCGGATCAAAAAACATCGTGTTTTGTACATGCAGGCAGATAGACAGATAATATGTGTGAGTTGTATATATATATATATATATATATATATATATATATATATATATATATATATATATATATATATATATATATATATATATATAAGGTAACGGGCCTAGTTTCTGACCTTTTAAGAGTGACGGCTGAGGTTAAACGACAGTAATAAATATAAGTTTAAACTTAAGAGACAATTAATAATTTTATCAACTAGTTTATGGCTTTCAAAATAAAGTCATACAAGTAAAATAATTATTTGAATTGAATTAATAATTTAAATTAATGTTTTAAAAATTGACAAAAAGGACCCAATTTCTGACCTTCAAAATTTCTCATGTGACAGTTTTTGACCCTGACAGTGGCCTAGTTTCTGATCCTTAAATTTAAAAATACAGTTTTTTAAAATTTAATTTATAAATAATTTTTTATTGATAAAAATGAATGTTTAATGTTATATACGTAATGAAAAATAACAAAAACTAATCGAAGATAACTATAAATAACAAAATAACTAACAAAAACTGGTTAGAATTTAACTGGGCCATACCACTTTAGAAGTGAGCCTAGTAATTGACCCTCATATTTCAATAATAAAAATCATTCTAAGGTATTTTATAAATATTTTAAAATAAATTTTAAACAAATATTAACCTGCTCATATATTTTTAATTAAGTTTTCATACTTACATGATGAATACTGCACAGATCAAAATGAGTACTTTGTAACATAAACTGTTAGGAAACTACCAAAAAAATAGTTTTTACACACATTTTAAACTTAAAAATTTTTTTTTATTTAGTTAATATATTCTAAACTTTTTAAATTGCTGTTCATTAGACACAGAATAGATTACTTTAAATTAAGAATTTATTTTTTTTCTTATTTAAAATATAGTTTTTTTATTAATTTATAACAAAGTTGAAAAGTTCAGAAACTGGGCCAGGGTCAATTACCGGGTCTTTTACCTTATGTATGATTTATCAAAATATCTATTCGTTTTTATTCACATTAATCACATCAAGTGCGATATATCTGAATACACAAAACACGAATACTGTTTGATCCGAAAAATGTCCGATACCTAATAATAAGATAAAATACTACAATCTATTTAAGAGCTGACTATATATAGATGGGTGCAGGCTGTATTGGCTATAAAAATTTGTATAATTAAACATTTTTTGTAGCCAAAGTCGTTACCTACGAGGTTTTTATTGTTCAGAAATTACATAAAACGCACTTGAGTGTGAGCTTGAATACCAGTAAAAGTCAATTTTTAAATAAATGAAGCCAAATCGGATACCTGAGTACATCTTTGCGATCAGTTGCAACTGTTTATTGACCGTCAAATTTTGAATGTTGACTACGAATTTTAAACTTAAAACTTTAAACGATAATTTGTACATTTGAATCTATCATCCAACAAAATCTTTCGTTTTTAAAAAAAAAATCAATGATATTTGGATATGTTTGAATTTTAATTTAATTTTCGTTGTCGGATTCATACAAATTTATTTTTACAAATCTCAAAAACTACTTTTATGTTTATATACATACATAACATTCCAATAATTTTCTCATATTGGCTGCTAAACAACTTGGATTTACCCTTCATTAGCCCACTAAGAAAAGTATTTCTATAGAACAGTAATTTTGCCATTGCCAATTAAAGAAATGCATTAAAAAAACAATTGAAAAACAGATATACCACATACACAATACAGTTGACTCTCGCTTTGCGCGAGTTTATGATGGTTTTGGTTATACATGGTTACTTCTTCAACATTAGTCACTTATTTTAAGCATTTTGAAAATAAAAGTGCCTAACAATCCAAATGAGCTTGTCGATTTATTAGTTATAGAATTCATGGACTAGTGACCTACGAGGAAAAACTATGGAAAATAATAAATAATTCTAAAATCTAAACAGGCCATTATAACTTCACAACAAACTTTTTCAAACTGTAATTTTGGTGCATTACTCTGAATTTTGTTTCTGAGGCTACCACCCATGTAGAAAGTGGCAAGCTTAACAAAAAAGCCAAAATTGCGATCAGATTGGTTTGCTAAGCGTTAAATTTCGAAATAGATTAATTCAATTTTCGCGGCATTTTCATAAACATCATCACGTAAAACAAGGGTTTACTGCACTTGCGTATGATAAAAAATAGGTATACATCTACACATACCTATAATATAATAATTATTGCCGATAACAATTACTTTGTCTGGTGATGTCTGCACAGCGATGAGTGCTGCTGATTGATATTTTCCAAGATCATCATCATTAACTTCATCTGCGATAGATGATTGGACGTGCCATCCATATAAAATGATGTAGAATACCCACAATACCTGTGTACTTATGATCATAGTGATACATACTTTTAATCGAGTGAGACAACATTCCAGCATGGTTTTCAATATAATCAATTACATATTACAGTGCTCTAGATATTGCGTACAATTTTATATGTATCTACACATAGTTGAAGAATAAATTGCATAATTGTAAAAGTTCAATAAGAGTATAAGTGCAAATGTTCAAAAAAATTTTTGGTGATGTGTACCTAATTAAAGGCAAATTTTAAAAGTGACAATTGTAATTAATAGACAGTAAAAAACTGGATTGATTTACCATTGTAAGTAATATGTAATCAATTTTACATTCATAATTCCATTTCTTTTACTGGAAAATACACAACATTTCGAATTCGAATCGATAGATACGTCAAAAATTACTGAGTTTCAAATAGTACTGCCAATATGAGTATTTTAAAAGTCAGGAATTAAGAGTTGGTTTCATAAAAATCTAAGATAGATTGTAAACTATATCTACTTGTGTTTATTTTGAATGCTTCAACAATAGTTTGCTCGTAAGTTACATTGGACATGTTCTTGTTAAGTAAAGTTAATATTATTGTAAATCAACAGTTATATCTGGCATGCAAAAATATGAATTGTTAACATAATTGTATAAAATTAAATACCTTTGCCGCAGCATTTATATAAGATAGCGAATTTTCGAAAACTGAACATTGACAAATCTCATATAACAACATGTATTAATCTAAAATAGTTTAGTAGTTTTTTAACAGTAAAAAAATTTTAATAACTTGCTAAGTAGTTAATTTTTGGCATTTTTGGATTCTTAGTACCCTGGCGGATCTCATACCCATCAAAGCACATATCCATTTAAAACAGTTTAATTTTCTAACGATGGAAAAATTTTCAAAATCGGTTGCTTAATTTATTTTTAACACTTATAGGACTGCAAGACCCTGGCGGACCTCACATAATATTACCTATATTCATCTAAAATAGTTGATGAAAATCGGTGATGACGCCTCTTGAGAAGTTAGTTAATTTTTATTTTGAAAAATGAAACTTATAAATATTGTTATTGTTATGACAAAAACCAATTAAGCATTTATCTTAAAGAAATTCAGAAAATTTCTTAATTTTTCTCAAAAAACTGTTCACTTACAACTAACACTACCCAGTTGACACTCTCCGATTTGAATGAAACTTAGCATACTTATTATTATTAAGCATCGAAAAATATTAAATACGTGTTTTTTTGTTTCGGCTAATACGTTGTTTAGGGGTAGAGAGCAGCCCTCAACCCCTGACAGTGGAAACAATTGTGGCTAATTATTTCTGAAATGATATATTTTCTGAAAAAAGTACTTAGGACCAAAGTTGTAGAGCTCAAAATGATGCATTTGATGGTGACCTTGAAGTCGACCTTGAGGTCAATTTTCAAGGTCAAATAAATTTGGAAGTAATTAACTGTTGTCGGACTTTATTCAAATTCTGTATCTATATTCATTAGAGTAAGGACATTGTTTCGCACAAACGGGATGACCGGTTCTTTATACCGGGTTCGAGCGCACTCTACGTCGTCAAAAGTATGGGGATACCTTAACAAGGGGGTAGTGCCCACATTTTTGACACGACAGTGTACCACAACATTAAGTACAGTACCGTATCAAAAGCGTGGGCACCCCCTCCTTGGATTAAGGTGTCCCTATACTTTTGACGACGTTGGGTGTGTGCTCGAATCCGATATAAAAAAAAAAAATTAGTCATCCCGTTTGTGCGGACCAATGTCCTTACTCTAGTGAATACAGATACAGGATATGAATAAAGTCCGACAACGGTCAACCACTTCCAAATTTAATTGACCTTGAAAATTGACTTCAAGGGAGGGGGGATTATTTATAAGTGGGAGAGAGACGCTCTGTTAGTCAAGAAGTCATGTGTCTCCTAGAAAATCTGCTAGAAGTATATGAATTGCAAGACTTTTCATTTTCGTATTTGTGTTTGCAAAATTAAGGTAAAATTTACCTTTTTTCCTCGAAACAAAGAGTTTGGTAACTATTTGGAAATGAAGACATTTATAGCATGAAATAAAGTTTTTACAATAATCTGATTTAAAAAAATATTTAAAGTATTTTTATTTAGAGAAAAAAATATATCTTTACTTTTGATATCGCTCAATAATTATAAAAATGTTACTGACGCGGTACTGTAGTTAGTGTTGTGGTACACTGTTGTGCCAAAAGTGTGGACGTGGCCCCTTCTCTGGGTTAAGATGCCCCCATAATTTTAACGACGTAGTGTATGCTAGAACCCGCTATAAAAAATTGGTCACCTTATTTGTGCGGACTAATGTCCTCACTCTAGTGATAATAGATACTGGTTATAAATAGTCCGACAACGGTTAATTACTTCCAAATTTAATTGACCAAGGTTTCATTTTGAACTCTACAACTTTGGTCCTAAGCACTTTTTTCAGAAAATATATCATTTCAGAAATAATTAGCCATAATTTTTTCCACCGTCAAGGGTTGAGGGGTGTTTTCTATCCCTAAACAGCGTATTCAGCCGAAACAAAGAAACATGCATTTAATATTTGTTGATGCTTAATAGGTATGCTAAGTTCCATTCAAATCGGAGAGTGTCAGTTGGGTAGTGTTACTTGTTAGAACAACGGTTCAAAAGCGTGTCTTATGTAAATTTTTTACGTTCTTCTCGATGATGTAAAATAAATTAAAAAAATTTTCGAATTTGGGCAAAGTAAAAAAGAAACCAAACTTTAGGCAGATATTTTTTCAATAAAAAGCTGATTGTAGCTATACGTGGTAATAATGGTAAAATACATAGTTATGATAAAAGAATAGACTGTGTCCCGATTGCTAATTTATTAAAGAAGATAAAAATGCCACTTTTATTTTTGAAACAATATTGTCCCAGTTTCAAAAATAAAACTGGTATTTTTCGAAGTAAAATATTTGTTTATTATTTACAAATATGGAATTCCATAAAGTGACGCTCAAATCTATTAAATTTATAAAATTCTCATTCAGTTATACTCGATACCTCTCTAAGTTTCAAATAATTTTAATTTCGTCGTTTTGTATCGTACAACTATTCTAACACCGTTAGTATTTTATCTTTACTTAGATTGGAAGTTGTTTACTTAGATCGGAAGCTTTTTTCATGATGGTTAATGTATCAAAATAAAATTCTGAGCTTATAACTGTATGTTTGCCAGTATTATTAACACTACTTTATTATTGGTAAGTTTACCAAAATAAAGTTGAAGTTTAAAACAAAGACACCCGTCGAATAAATCGAGTTAATACTTAATTTTAAATCCAATCTGATCAAAGCTTTAAGCAAGGTAGAATTTCACAATATTTCCCATAAATTTATTTTTTCAAGTTTTAGAAAATTTATCTGATTTCAAGAGATCGGCATTTAAAACATTAAATGCTTCTGTAGCTATCAACTTATAAAACTGAAATGAACATGAAGTATGTATAGTGCTTTTAGTAAATTGTAGAATACAATATCGGTGAACTATTTGTAAACGGCTGTCAGTTTCATCTTGTTCAAATCATAGAAGTAGAATTGATTTTAGTCAATAGGGACTTTAATTCTATTTTCATATCAGTTCATAAATAAAGTAATTTTTCATGTTACCAAAACGTAATATAAAATTTTCAGTATGATATAACATTTATGTTTTTCTTGACTCTATGAATCGACATCAATTTTCAAACGGTAGTACGTAATCGGCTTTTCAGGTACTATTTCAATATTCACCTGTCTGTGATGGTTAAATTAAAACTTTGCATAACATTTTTATTTAGGTAATTCCCGAATTTTTAACATGATTGTCGTTTTAGATTGGTGTAAAAATGCAAAAATTCGTATCTGTAATTCGTATCTATTCTATAGTATAATTTCTTCGTCTAACTCTAATTTTAATTGTATCGACTGGAAGTTTGCCTGTAACTTTTTGTATATAAGTGGTTGTAAAAATTTGTAAAAATGTTGGTTTTTACAGAATTTACGAAGCTAAAATATAGTAATTAAATAAATTTCTCTTTTTCTTTGTGGAACAAATATTCAAAAATTTCAATCTGAAAAGATCATAATTTGGCGCTTGCACGAATTTTTGTAAACCTCCATCCAATTTTATTATTTACAATAAAATAATTTGTGAGAGTCTTTGTGCTTTTGCTAGTATTACCATATGTATCAAGTTAAGATGGAACTAATGCAA
The DNA here is from genome assembly GCA_035578155.1 of Brachynemurus nebulosus. Classification (NCBI taxonomy): domain Eukaryota; kingdom Metazoa; phylum Arthropoda; class Insecta; order Neuroptera; family Myrmeleontidae; genus Brachynemurus; species Brachynemurus nebulosus. The sequence goes on along the minus strand of JAPWDM010000020.1, from coordinate 5,956,048 downwards.
AACTCTTAGAAAAATCATTTGAGAACTAGAAAATCTTTGGTATTCCTTTTTGGATATTTCTCTAATATTTCGTACATCATAAATCGATGATTATGATGACATTATTTATCAGAGTAAGGAACATCTTACAATTGGATGTAATCTTAGGCTTTGCCTTTATTGTCTCCAACGCTAAACGATAGACAAGTATCGTCTTCGACGATAAAATAAAGTTTTCATTAGAGTAAAAGGTATAGGTAATTCGTTAGTTCAGCACTGCTTTGAAGGCATAAAGTACAATGTATAAGATAATAGTAATTTAATGAGACCAGATTAAGAGTTATTTCCGTTGTTGCTCTCCAATTTTATACTCATACAACAAATGATACCTTAATGTAAACAGAGATGTGTATGTATGTGGCTTACATGAAGTTGACTACTTCAGTAGGTAGTATCATTGAAACTGTTTGTTTAATTCTTCAATAACCTGAACAAATCCTTGATATATTAACTACCTAACTACCCGTTGCAATATCACCGAACCGCTCAAACATATATCGTACAAAGCTCAATAGTTATTGATACTTAGGTGGGTAGATACAGATGCAACCAATAAACAGGTAATTGCAGCTTTTACAGGTATACATATCGCTTATATGTATACCTGTATATAACAACAGTTAATAAAACCTTTTTATTGGCAGTAATTAACTCTGTAAAACGAATTATTTTATTTGCTTACAAATATTTGCAATCGAATACTTCATTTTGTTTTATTTTTATTTACTTATCGTTTTCAATGTATAAAATTAGAATTCTGCATACTACTTTTTTCCATAGGTAAACAATATTGGCCTGAATCAAATCAAAAATAATTTTGAGTTCTCGCTTTTTATATTTATATTATTAGAATTACAATGAAATTTATTATTCTGCCTATTCGATATTCCTAGTCGATAATTAGGTTTAAAAATAATTAAAATAAACATATCTCCTTATAATATTAATAGATTTGAGCGTTACTTCATGGTATTCCATATTTGTAAATAATAAACAAATACTTTGCAAAATACCACCACAAATAAAAGTGGTATTTGGCAAAGTAAAGTATTTGTTTATTATTTATAAACATATCTCCCTTCAAGATATTATCTACTGTAGGTATAGGGTAGGGTCGTGTAAGATGGCGTGGTCGGTAAGAGTGAACACTCGTTTTCGCGAAACAGGAACGAAATTTGTAACAAACTTAAATCGTGTTTTAAAGTGTTCGGGTATCCGTAATTGCTCACCAAAAAATATTAGTTTACGACGTAATCCCAATATTTTAGATAAGTCTAAAATTTTTAGTACGATTTGATATTATTTTTCTCAAATTTGAATGTGTTACTACAGTTTATGTCGAAACAAGTTAAAAGTTATGAATGTTTCTGTGGCTAGTAAAGTTAATTACGAACTAGCTCCGATCACTTTAGTTTGTGTCAATACGCGTGGATGGTTCCCACAGGATGATTTTGTTGACAATAGGCAGGCGTGTAAGATGGCGCCGTACAAAGGCGTGTAAGACTACATTACTATACATAACTATACATTCTTACACGACAGTTTCTTTTATCATGTTTTTCTTTAACTTTTCTAGGAAATTCTATACAGTAAACTTTTGTATAATGTAAATTCGCGTAACCCAAGTTCCTGCTTCAAAAGTTTACGATTACGAAAACTAACAATAACGAAAATTAATTTTTTAAAAATATTCTATTACTAATAAAATCACTGAGACTAGTGGAGCCTAAAATTAACCAGTTATAACCAATTTCTAAAAAGTAATTCGAAATCGATAATTCTCGATAACGAAAACTATATTTTATTAGTCGTAAAATGTTTGGAATACCCACAACTTCTTTCGCTTAAGCCTTCAAAAATTTCGTTATTTTTTCGCCACGACGCTTCGTTTACAAGATACTTACGATCATAAGTTTCCCATTACGAAAAGTTACGAAAATTATTTTTTTTAAATGTGTTATTTGTGGCCCAATTAATTGGACTAATGGAGCCTAAATGAACCAGTTGTAAGCAATTTATGATAAGTAATTCGGTATCGATAGGTTCGATAACGAAAAGTAGGTTTTAACAATCGCAATACGTTTAAGGGCGATTCTCAGCGTGACGCACGGGACATTTGTACAACAAAAACATGTTTTAAAAGAAAATTACAATTCATAATAATTCAAACAAAATATTATAACTGGTATTATCCCAATATGTATCTAATTAGTATATTTTAATTTATATCTGAAATTCAGTACTCAAGAAATAAGACATTAATAAGCCTGATGCATGGAACTCGTACGAATGCTTCAATTATGGTCACCTAATATTAATAGATTTGAGCGTTACTTTATGGTATTCCATATTTGTAAATAATAAACAAATATTTTACTTTGCAAAATACCAGTGGTAAAAAAAACCACAGTGATAAAAAAACAATACTGAAATTTGTTTTCAAATTAGATATTGGTGACAAATTATAACGGGTCAACTTTTCGGTGTTATACCGTAAAAACCAATTATATTTTTTCAAAATTTTACTTGTTTGATAAAGTTTATTATGTTTTTTTACAACAAAAACTAGATTCCAATCAAATTATTCCATTTCGAAAATTTCATTTTTATTGACCACTTGTCAGAGAATCGTCCTTAAGTAAAAGAGCTATGACATTACGGCGGCATACTACGTCGTCAAAAGTGTGGGGTCACCCTGGTCCAAAGTGTACCCACAATTTTGACACGGTAGTGTGCTACAGCATTAAGTATAGTACGGCGTCAAAAGTGTAGGCACACCTTGGTTCACGGTATTCCCATACTTTTGAGGACGTAGTGTGCCGCCGTACTGTCATAGCTCTTCTACTCGTTTGCAATACCCATAACTTGTTTCACTTAAGGGGGGGGGGGTAAGGTTTTTAAACTTTTTTTTGCATTTTTTTTTAAATTTTTTTCTGAATGTACAACATGTCGAGCGTGTTGTGTCAAAATTTCAAGTAAATCCGAGCAAAACTAATGAAGATACAGCGTTTCAAGAGACCGGCCCTCATGCTCGATTTTTATACCTGCCTGGTAGCTGCGCGACGCGCCTACCTGGTAAGTATAAAAATTACTTTAATTTTATACTTACAAATCTTATACAAAACAAGTACTTACTATACTTACCCGCGTAAGTATAAAAAATTATATCATTTTATTGACGCCTAGTTTTGGATTTTTGAGTATAAAAAACTTTAAATCCATTTTCTCGCAAACAACATTTTTGAAGTTCGTGAACATCATAACTCAAAATCTACTTCACCAATTTTGTTGAAATTTAGTACACTGTTTCTACACATAAATCAACAGGTAATCAGGTCGAGTTTTTTTTTTGCTATTTTTTTCCAGTTTATAACAACAAATTAACCGAAATTTTTAGCAAAAATTGCGTTTTTCACTTCAAAATGCTGCCAAAAATAAAAAAATCGAAAAAATACAAAAAACTCTTCCTGACTTCTTAGGGAAACATATGGCCTTTTAAATGCATTTCAATTTTTTTGTCTCGGATGATCCGGTACCAAGTTATGATGTTCACCGCAAAACAATTTTTATTCGAGGCGACTCCGGAAATTCGCTGTCACGGACTTATTTATCGATATTTGTAATTGATAATTTTTTCAAAGATACTTCAGATGTTATACTATAACGTGTATATGAAATAAATAAGCCAGCATTATTCATATCTCCAAAAAAAATCATGAAAATATGCCTTTTTTTTCGCTTTTAAAACCTTACCCCCCCCCCCTTAAACTGAGAAAGGATATGGAGATGGCAGGTTAGTAGCCTAGAAAATCGTTTTCTTATTTTTAGAAGAATAGAAACAACCAATAGGTAAATAGATCAATTAAAATAATTTTGGTATCGACGACGGAGGAAGATATAATTAAGAAAATCTGTACTTAATCATTACGATCGGTTAATTCGTTTTTAAGTTACAGTGGCAGTTAGTTTGAAAAATGTGATTTAGCCTGGCTACTTTTAGCCTGCGTGCGTTTATTTATAAATCTCCTCGAATTTTTTAAATTTTTTGGTAATGTTTTGTGGATGACTTAGAAAATGTCACAGATAAATAAAATTACAAATACCCCTGTCGCAACATCCTGCAGTACACAGCGAATTTCCGGTTACAAAAATTACCTACTTTTTCTTAAAAACCCACTTACATAAGATAATGGTTCAAAACGTGCCTACTTATGTTATTTTTTCACTCTTTGGCATAGTGAAAAGAAAAATATCGAAAAATTTAATTTTGGCATAAATTTTCCTTTTTTTAAATTAAGGGCATCGAACGTATCTGGCTGAAGAACTCCTCCAAGAGTTTGGGATTTCTAGCGTTTTCACCAAAATTCGTAAAAATCAGATGTTTCGTTCGAGAGTTATCGTACGGACACATATACATATGGGAATACCCCTTTTCTTTGATAAATACCTCATAGAAATCAGATTAGTGATTTTTTCTTCCTCTAAATTGTAGCAAATTTTATCTAATCTTTAATTTTTATTGTTGATTGATTTTATGCATTACTTTACGGTATTCCATATTAATTTTGTTTTTTATTTAATTTTTAAGGTCAGGGCGGCGAGAGGGTAGGGCAGGTGGAGCAATTTCTCGGGGCCCGGGTCTAAAAAGGGGGCTTTCAGCCTCGATTAGGGGCCCGGAGGAAGCGAGACGACCTTTTTATTTTGCTCGTCAATTGTATTTTTAGGGAAATATGTTTGAAAGTTGTGCCCGTAGGCCCGTCATTTCTCTCGCCGACCCTGTTTAAGGTTATACGTATTTAGAAATACAAGTACAATTTGTAGATATCTGTTTATCCTGAATGCAAAAGCTGATGCGCTAAATTTTTAAAAGTATATGAAGATATGAGTGGATGAAGGTGGTATGTGCCTAACATTTTTTCAAAAATTCATTTTTTGCCAAATTTTGAAATATTCTGTGCTGGAGTATCATATATTCAAATTTGGTTTCATTGGGTCCAATAGCTTTGTAGAAATTCAATAATAAACATAGTATATGTAAATAAAAATTTTCAAACGCTTCTATTCTAAAATTATAAAAATGTTACATAACACATTCATCCACTCATGTCTTCAAATATTTATAGAAAATATATAGAACAGACCAAAATGCTTACCTTTAGGGTAACCCTTTGTTACCTGACATTTTTTACAATTACTTCTTTTTTCATGATCATTAAATCAGTTTTCTAATTTTTATTTTTTTATTTTTTGTTACAGATAAAGATGATTATACGACGAAATTCGACGCTACTGAGTTCAACATTTAGTTCCTGTATGTTAATTATGTTAATTTTTTCACAAACACTTGACGTTGCATATACAAGATCAGGTAAATACAAAATTATTTATTTATTTATTTTTTTTTATAATAAGTATAAGTACTCACTAATTAACAGCGTATTATATTGCACTTAATAAATAGGTATATGTCAAGATTCTCAAGATACTGTATGCATAATCATTAACAATTTTTTCCTAGCTTTTTTTTTTTCTTTTCCTTTAGTGTAATTATTACAAAGCTCGACACGTCGTTATGTTGTTGTTATACAAGCTAAGTTTGCTAGAAGTGTACTTTTTGTGTCTATTTTTAGAAAATACAGTAGGTAACCTATATTTTACAAACTATAAAATTAATTGTTTTTTAAAATATTCAAGAACAACCTTAAAAATTCTCTCTCATTTTCATGATGAAAGTGTTGAATATATTACGTATATGATACTTTATACTTTTATATCACAGTTTGTCCAGTTTTATTTTGTAAAATTTTAAAACTTATAAAAAGTAATTTAAAATTATCATGTACACAATTCCAAACAAATGTTAACCATTTGCAACCTCAATACATTATGGTAAGAAACTTTAATCGCACTTTTTCATATGAGATCGGAGCCTTGTCCCCCTACTAACTCACTGAACAGCAGGACAATTTATTGTAGGTACATTAAGTTCCGGAAATTTAGGTGTTATCGGAATCTATCTGTCTTTTCAGTTTAGCATATCAAAATTAACAACAATTATAAGCTTCATAATTAACAGCCTAATATATGTATATGCAATACGTATATGCGTGTATTTATACAGACTTTTATCCGCCTGAAAGTTGGAAAATATGTGAAAACGTTTTTTATGTCAAATTTCTCTCTTGATAAAAATTAGTACCCTTATATTAAATAAAATACCCCTGTCGCAGCATCTGCATAACATAGCGAATTTCCAAATATTGGGCACTGGCGTACCTCATCTAACAAGGAGATGCACCCAGAGTGAAATTCGGGATTTTGATGAAACTTCGCTTGTGTGTAGAGTAGGCAGAAATAAGGGACCCGTATTTTTTTTTATCGGCCATCTTCCACGTTTACGGTATGAAACCAGCCCCTAAATTTGGGGATTCAAATAGTATTTCTTAAGATTTCTCAAAAACCATAAGAGATAGAAGAAAACATTAAATTGACGAAATGTTACTCTTTGAAAGACCTATTTACTTGTATAGGTTAAACAAGGGCGGGGTTCATAAGAGGGGCGGGAGGGGTGAAAATGGGGGTAAATTTTTTTGTACGGCCTGAATGGTTTAATGAATCAGATTTTTACCATCACAAATAGAAAGAGCTATTAAAGAACTATTTTTCTTATTCTTTTGGTATGTTTTATAGGTGTCAACCCCATTTCCCAAATCGCAAAATTTATTACAAAGCAGCTGAACAGTGAGCGAAAGAGATAATTGCTTCTTTTCGAGCATTCATTAACACAGGCACACCACAAAATTTTAACTTTTGTAGAAATAGGTATAAAAAATATCGAATATGAGTAACCAAATATACACATGGCTAAATTACCAATTAAGTAGGTACTGAAAAATACATGAATCATTATCGGAAAGTAAAAATTTACATTGTCATGATGAAAATAAACATAAAAACAAAAAAAATATAGGACGCATTTGCAATCAATAATAATGCAATATAATCTACCCTATTTTTTTCTTCCTTATATGGCTTGGATACTACACATATTTTAAAAAAACGCAGAAACACGTATCCCCTAATTTTTGGTGCTCTTTCTATTTATGATGGTAAAAATTTGATACATTAAACCATTCAGGCTGTACAAGAAAATTTACCCCCATTTTCAACCCTCCAGCCCTTCTTATGAACCCGGCCCTGGTTTAACTGATAAAAGTGAATAGGTATTTCAAAGAGTAACATTTCGTCAATTTAAAGTTTTCCTCTATCTCTTACAGTATTCGAACCTACTCTACACACCAGCGAAGTTTCATCAAAATCCCTAATTTCACTCTGGGTGCATTCCCTTGTTAGCTCCCTAACAGTGAAAAAATTTTCAAAATCGGTCGGTTAGTTTATTTTTAACACTTTTGGATCCTATGGACCCTGGCGGACCTTACGTAACGTAATCTATATCTATCTAAAATAGTTTAGCTCCCTAACAGTGAAAAAATTTTCAAAATTGGTCGGTTAGTTAATTTTATTTTTTACAATTATGGGATCAGTAAACCCTGACGGAACTCATACAACATAATCTTTATTCATCTAAATTTTTTTAGTATTCTTACAGTAAGAAAATGATCCTAGAGATCTCATATTGGCAGTCATGGCACTCCGTAAGGTTCTTGCGGACATCATTTAATTACTTAATTAATTCAAATACTTTAACATTCTAACGGTGAAAAATTTTCAAAATCGATTGGGTAATTAATTTTTAGCGTTTTTAGGTCTCCAAAACCTTGACGGATCTTACATAAGATACCTTAAATCCATTTAAAATTGTTTAAATTTCTAACATTAATGATTATTAGTGAAAAAATTTTCAAAATTGATGCATTTTAAATTTTTTTCCGTGCGTACAAACATAACTATATTGTTTATATATACATATTTATATATATATATATATATATATATATATATATATATATATATATATATATATATATATATAAACTATATATATATATATATATTATATATATATATATATATATATATATATGTATATATAGTTAATAATATTATTAATATAAACATCTGCACATGCTGGACAAAAGTTCCATTTTTTTTTACTAACTACCCATACCCTAAGCTTCAAATTTTGGATAGGATCCACTTAACTCTATCAGCTACATGGCGTCCATTTTGAAATATATAGACAAATTTTGTTTAAAATATTTTTATTGAATTTACAATAAAAATGTAAATTTAAAAATAACCAATCGGTAACCATTAGCCATGGATACTGCAAAAAAAACCTTCTTGACATATGCAGCTTCAATGTTCTGTGCACTTCCAGTCTTTCTTTTTACTTAAGCAGCTTCCACTACAACTATTATGATTATTTTACAAGTTACAAGTTCGCTGCAGGCTCTCGATACATTAGGTAATCTAATTCAAAATGCAACCCATGTTTGAGTACCTTCATTAAGGAAGTGTTATTATTTTTTAACCAAAAAAATCGCAATTTCCAATCGTTTTTCCTCAGTGATTTTATAACTAGAGACACATTTCTTTCCTTATTATTAAACAAATATTTAAAATTACCATTTTTTTTTCGCTTTTTCCTCATTTTTATTATAAAGGGCGCTGAAGTGGAGGTCGCTAAAAAGGGTGAAACTGTAACGCCCATAAGTTCGCTCAAAGACATTTGAAACAAAAATTTCAAACGGTATTTTTTATGAATTGTTTTCTCTAGTGTACGAATTAGAATAAAGTCAAAATTTTAAAAATTGTAACTAGGGCGCGCCTTTAGAAAAAAATCACGTTTTAGAGCATCAAAATGCATCTACGGGAGGCGATAAATTTTGGACAAGTGCAAATTAAACCCACAATTTTAGTTTACATACTGGGAATTACATTAATGAATACAGTAAACCCAAATTCAATTTCATAAGCTAATTACTTTTTGAGATATCAGTATTACCACATTAAAAAAGTTATTTCGCGGAAACTCTGCGCGTGCAAAAGAAACGCCGCCTTTTTCTTACTTCGTTTACAAATTATAAATATGTAAATATCTCCGGAACCGTTGGGAGTTTTCATTGAACTTTATTTTTACGTTTTCCATTAAAATTATGGAAAAAAATCGATTTACTTTGTACTTTGATACTTTGATTTAAAGACCTAGTTATTGAAATGAAATTTGTTGAAATTACATCAATACAAGTGGTTAGGGATTAAAATTTGAGAGTTAATTTTTCAAAATGGGAGTGAAAAATAAAATATTTTAGAATTTTATTTACAGATTTCAAACCTACGTAAAAATATCTAATTGACCTAATTTTGCCCAATTTTCTAATATTAAGTCTAGGGTTAGTTAATTAGAGGGTAACTGTGTCGATATAATCGTACTGTTCGAGCAGTTCAAGAACTTCTTTATGGAAAGTAGTTTAAGACAACCAGAATAACGTAGTATTGAAATTAGGCTTCTTCTGTAACATATTCAAATTTCATCAGAATCGATGGGTTTGTAAAATAATTAATAATTAAATTTTAAAAATAACGATATAACAAAATGTATGTACTGAAGTAGCAGATAACATTAAACTATGTTTTTTCATTAGCTGATTTAAAATAAAAATTGTAATGAAGAATCTCACACAACTTTCTGCGGACTGACGAAATACTTTCGCGGACCTGTGGTTGAGAAGCACTGCTGTAGATAATAACCGATATAGATGTACCAAAACAGCAATTTTTGAGAAAGCCAACGACGTCGCGGGCACATTTAGCAAGCATTAAACTTAAAGATTAGAACTTAACCACTATGTAAGCCAAAATTGGTGCTTTTTGTTAGGCGTGTCCACATCTAACCAATATTTTGCATTAATCCGCCTAACTATATATGATGACATAAATTTCAATTTCGTGTTCATTTAAAATTCAATAGTATATATATATATATATATATATATATATATATATATATATATATATATATATATATATCTTCATTACATAAGCTTAAAAAGTTTGCTTAATTTTAATTTTTCAACTTGAGACAGAGTTTTCTTTATTTTATAATGAATTGAGGCAGAAATATAAATTACTTATTACACTGACAAAGAGAGCAAAGTGGGCCAAAAGTGAAAAATTACAATTTTCTCGACTCGAAAATTACTTAACATAGAAAGAAAATTATAGGAACATTTTCAAAATTTTTTTTTCCTTTTCAACGATGTAAAAATCGAACTGTCTAATGATAGGATCGAATGATAAAAAATGGGTCTTTCTTATGGGCATCCGATGTGTCTGGCTAAAGAACTTAGCCGAGCCAGATCAAAATCCAGTTCCCATACCAAATTTCATCAGCATTAAACGTTTCGTTCGAAAGTCATCGTGGCAACACACACACACACACACATATATATATATATATATATATATATATATATATATATATATATATATATATTAGGGTGGCGCAAAAAAACCACATATTTTTCTTTTTTTTGTCTCATAGGAAAAAAAGTTAATTTAGCTCGATTTAAGAATGCTCACCAAAAATTAGTTCGATAAAAAATTTTTTAAGAGTCGCTCAAAACTTTTTAAAATTTGAAAATGGGCCAAAAATCGATTTTTGTTTTTCATCAAACTTTTTTTCTTATCCCTGCATATGTTTGTACATTGAATAATAAAAAATTCCTCCAAATGTTAACTCAAAAAATTGATAATAAAAGGTCGCTCAGGATTTTAAAGTCAAAATATTTAATATTTTTTAGGGACGCTAAAAAATATTAAATATTTTAACTTGAAAAACTTTCAGAACTCTTGAGCGACCTTTTATTATTAATTTTTTGAGTTAAAATTTGGAGGAATTTTTTATTATTCAATGTACAAACATATGCAGGCATGAGAAAAAAAATTTGATAAAAAACCAAAATCGATTTTTGGCCCATTTTCAAATTTTAAAATGTTTTGAGCGACCCTTAAAAAATTTTTTATCGAGCTAATTTTTGGTGAGCATTCTTAAATCGAGCTAAATTAACTTTTTTTCCTATGAGACAAAAAAAAGAAAAATATATGGTTTTTTTTGCGCCACCCTAATATATATATATATATATATATATATATATATATATATATATATATATATATATATATATATATATATATATATATATATTTATACATTTGTTTATATATATATATATGTGTGTGTCTGTGTGTATGTGTCGCCACGATGACTTTCGAACGAAACGTTTAATGCTGATGAAATTTGGTATGGGAACTGGATTTTGATCTGGTTCGGCTAGTACGGCTCGGCAGCATGGCATATATATATATATATATATATATATATATATATATATATTTGTATATAACTCTCGAACCAAATGTTTTATTTTTATGAAGTTTGGTGACATGGTGTTTTGGGCAATTTTCGTGAAAAAATTAATTTTTTGCCAAAATTTTCCCAAGTTCAAAAATTTTCGCAGCATTTTTTTACACCATTAGAAAGAGGCGAAAAGATTGCATAAAAAGGGTTTTTAAACCATTATTCTGTATAAACTGCGGTTACGGAGAAAATCTAATTTTTTAAACGGAAATTCGCTATGTTATGCAGGATGCGGCGACAGGGGTATTCTGTTCTTCATTCCTTTATACATCATAAGACCAGAAATACCTCTTAAAGGCTCTTACCTACAAAAATTCATTCTTAGTTGTGAGTTACTAATTAGAAAGTTAATTCTGTGCAAATAGTATGTTATACACCAAAAGACTAAAATGAGTTTTAATCCCGAGTGTGAAGTTTGTTACCAAAAGCCCAAGAGCAATAAATCACACGAGGGATGAAAAAAACACTTTAGTCCTGTGGTGTGTATCTTATTTTTTGCATTCCGGATAATTTAAAATTATAAAAATAAAAAAGATTCCTTTTATGTCATTCAAATTGTATGTAATAATATTCCATCAAGTATACTTTAGATAAATTAATCGAATTGTACAATACAATATAACAGTTGTCTTGATCTACAAGTTTGAATTTGTTTATTATTTTCAATTACCTAGCAACACTATCTAATTTACGTTAAATCTCTGTAAATTGTGCTTGCTGACTGGTTTAAAAGCAGAAGCAAAATAATTTTTTAGTCCCTTGGGACTAAAAGTGAATTTTTTAGTCCTTTGGGACTAAAAGTGGCATTTTACTCTCTATTAGGAGGGACTAAATCATTTTTTAGTCCCGAATTTGTAAAAGCTGTATTTTATACGCTTCAGTTATTATCATGGCACCGGGGCATTTGTTGATTTCCAATCACTGTAAAAACAATTTTACGATAAGTAGGCAGTCAAAAGGATTAGAGAGTACAGTCTACCGAGAAAGGGTCTAACAAGGAATATTACGGAAGTGTTCCTCTGCGAGTTCGTTCATTTTAAGATATATTGTAGTACTTGACAAAGTAACAAACATATTTTAATTGTACGCGCCCAGTCCCATATTTAAGGGTTAAAACACCCCTTCAAAAATTTGCTGAAAAATAATATTTTGGTATTTTTCTCATACTAGCCCTTAAGCAATTATGATGAAAAGTGGTCAAAAAATTTAGACCAAGCCACATTACTATAGAATTTTTTTCATTGTAGTCACTTAATTTTTTAAGGGTAGGAGTACAGAAAAAAATGTAGAATACAATCTGCTGATAAAATATATAAAATAAAAACTTTATTAAACCACTTTTACCTAATTATATTAAAAAAAAAATTATATTGAGGTTTAAAAATAACTCTTTTAAATTAAAATTTACATTAGAAATATACGAACGCATAGCCTATATTTGATTATTTGAAGTTTGTTAGTATCCTTTTCTGTATTAATTATTTTAGTAAAATTAATATATTATAACATTGAAATATAATTTTAATAAAATTTTACTAGCAAAAAATTGTAAATATACGTACATACACAATTTTTACGTACAAATTGCACTAATTGCATCCATATTATACATATAATTTAATCAATAACAGATACTGTAAAATAGTTATTTATTAAACGAACTCTGTATAGTTTTAATCAAACATTTCAGTGAAAATTTAACTAACTCTAAAATTTTGCTAGTACCTAGGTAACTAATATTAAATAAACTTGCATATATGCATTAATTAAAATACATAATTATGTAGGTAAAATAAATATAGTTAAAATTTCTCTGTATTTTCGAGTATAGGATCACTGTTTTAACAGCCATATGTGTGTGTCGTGTGTGTATACTACAGCAGGTAATAAAATATTCACCATCACCATCAGCAAGCTGGGGTACACAAAATTAGGTTTCTGTAGTCATTTCAAAGGAAATTAAAATCGTAATAAATATACTTATTTAAATTTCCTATATTTTATTCCGAAAATTATATGAAAAACTCTAGTTACTGACCATGGAACTCTGATTTAGAAAATATAAATTTTCTACATTATCGTTTTTTCAATTTTGAAAATTTTTAAATTTTTTAATAAGATACGACTACGGTTAATTAAAAACTATAATTTAGTAGACTATAATTTCGTAGACTACGGAACACAAAAAATGTGGAATTTGAACTTAAACATGAATACCTACTAAGTTTCTGTAAAAGTGCATGATCTTTGTGTATGTATTTAATTAGAACGGGTATTTGTTTTAACTTAAATTAGCAGCCCCCGCCTGCAATTAGTTAATCGATGCTATAGAAATGGTGGTAATTCATCACGGATAAAATTTACGTGCGTGCATCTCTAATTGTTAAATAAGCGTCTCGCGTTTCAATTGCCGAGTATCATTTTTCTACAAAGTCTTAAAATCTAACATTTCGATGATGATAAATGCTAAGGGAAGTCATTAAGTTTTTATGACAAGCTACTCGAAGTTGTATCAAATGAAAAAAAATCTGTGGGCTACACACGAAAAGTCGTTTTAACAAAATACGAATTGAACTGACTGGATACTTCAAATTTTTGAAGATTCAACTGATTCTTGTATAGTCGTCCATACGAATTTCTCCAGCAGGGTCTGTCCACAACAAAAGGTCCATAACATGAAAAAATAAAAAATATGATAAAATTATAATATTACTGGTATTGTGTTGTGTATTAGATGTAGGAAGTGGGCACCACTGTGTTTTTGCAGGGAACTTGTGTTTTGTTTGTTTTTTTGCCAGTTGTTTGGAGGCTATGTTGATTGTTAATGGTGTGTTGATTTTTTTGTATCCTTTTTAAGAATAATGTTACGGTTATAGTTGAAAGTTGAGAAGTTTTGATAAAAGAATAATCTACAGGATCTAAGGTAACTATAACCCTAAAGCTTTTAATTCAAACTAATTTCATAAAATTATGAAATGGATGAAAGATTAGCAACCCGGTAACTGTAACGTGAGTTACCAAAACATTAATTTGTTTCTATAACTTTTAGAAAATTGGACTCAGACATATGATTTTTTGTATTCTCTTCACAAATAACTCATTGATTGCAGAACTAATTTTTTTATATTTTTACAAAAAACAAAAATGTAAATTTAACGTACCTAAAAATTGTAACGTGAGTTACCAGAATGGTAACTCACGTTACGGAGTTTCTTAAATAGGAGTTATTTCTTTAGTTGTTTCTTTATTCGAGAAATGATGTGTGCCAGAGTAATGAGGATGCCATCCCTGAAGCAAAAGTTATGTGTTTGAAGAGTGTTTCTGGACAAAATTATAAACTTTTCAAAATAGATGAAAATGACGTTACTTTTGTTAGTGTTAACAGGTTTTAAATGTACTTCCTTACCCAGAAATTGAAATGAAAGGTGGTAGGATGTACTAGAAGTTCAAAAAATCAGCTAATATTAAAGAGAAGTAAAAAACAGTAAGGGTTTCCCATTATGAATTTAGAAATATTTTAACCAGTATTATAAGACAGCCTACTATAAATTGTAGGATTAAAATAAATAGGCTACTTTTTCACCTTTTGTTTAAAACTTCTATTGTTTAAGACTAGTATTTTATAGTTTATAACAGGTATTATAAAATTGTTCTGTTATTCTGATATTTAGTAATAATAAAACTTTCCTAGTATTTCGTGTCGCTTAATTTGTTTGCCCAAACACTTCTTTTCTAAAATTACTTCTATATAAAAAAAAAAGGGCTTCAACATTGTAAAATATTCTTTTAAAAACTGTATACATTGATTTGAGTAATGTATACAAATAATAATTATTTTATATAACTGTTTTCAGACTATTTTCCAATGAAGACAAAATGTAACGTGAGTTACCGACATTGATATGGAATTTTAATAATAAAGTCTTCTACAGGCATAGGAAAATTTTAACAAACTTATCATCTTCTATATAACACACACAGGTTGAATATAAAAAAAAATTATTCTTGTAACTTTGAATCGGGAGCAGAAAAAAGCAATTGACTTAAAAGTAAATTTTGTACTGTCCCTTTTTTGTAACGTGAGTTACCGAAATGTTTAAATTATTATTTCAGTTGTGGACAAACCAAAAGCTTTAAAAAAAATGATGGTAAAAGCAGATCATCATGCTAATACTACGAAAAATTCCAATTAAAAAATGTTTTAACTTAGTGTTGTTATAATACAAAAACTATTACATTTTGATTCACTTGGTAACGTGAGTTACCGTGGACACACCCAGCAGTATCTCCATTTCTTGTCATTTACAACTAACAACTGATCACATCATTACCAAATGTAGGAAAGATTCACATTTTGACCATAGTCGATACCTTAAAACTCCAAAGATCTGAAACAGCTACTAAAAATTAGAAACCTAATGTAATTTTCGAAACAGGGAATAACAAACTCATGTTCCAGTTATCCTACTGGATATGGTCAAAGTTTACATCAAATTTCCGACCGTGGTGCATTTTAAGAGAAACATCGTCTAAACTCTAGGTATAATAACTTTTTACAGAAACTTTAATTTCCTTTATCTGAAATATTTTTCTGCGTATTTTAATCTACAGTGCATAAAAATTTTGTAAAAATTTTTAGCATAAACTTACAAAATATACAATTTTTTTTATAATTTTCATCTCAGATTTGTAAAACAAACGACAGAAAAACTTTTTTATTTGCCTTTTATAAAATTGTCAATTCCATTAATTTCTCCTTATAATCCTTATATGTACGTAGGTTTGCATGTATATCAATGGTACAAAGGTTATATAATTTAACTAATTAGTTTGTCGTTTCTGAACAATTTTCTCACACCTTGAAAAACTTTTTACTGAATAAAAAAGAAGAAGAAAAAAAAACACATCAAATACCTTGGCCTAAATTGATTGCTCTACAAAATTACATAATATCAACTGCCTACCTACTATACAGAATATAGATAGATGCCATTATGTACAGTTTAATATGTTAATAGTTCAATAAAGTTTTATGGGAAAAGTTTCGTGTTTATTTAAACACAAAACTGTTCCGCACCGATATAATACACTCTTAGTACCCATGTGTATTGGTCCGAGAGCCTAGCGCATTTTTTGTGCATCACTCATGAAATACTCACAATTCGAAGTGAAAGAGATATACAAAAGATAATTTTCGATTGTCAACAAACAGATTGACAAATTATATCATCCGCACTTTTCCAAGTTTTTATTGTATTTGAGACCAGTCGGCCTATTACAATGGTTGGCACTTAATAAATATCAGTAAATAACAACAACAATATAGAAACAACATGATTAAAAAAACAAATATAATAACAATAACATGAACATAGTAATATATTTAATTCTCATCAGCCCGTCGCTCCAGAATGCAACCGCCCCATCTCCGATCTCAACAAGTCGGATACCTAGAATGCTGATTTTATGTACATAAGCCTAAAGAATTCGGTTAAAAATGAAGAATTGTATTAAATAAAATTCTTTTCTCTACTTAGGTACTATAATTTTCGAAAGAATCAAACAAAATTAAAGTTATTTTTAATGGCAGCAGCAATGATCTTGGCCAACTAAATCAATCGCAGCATCTTACTATTTTATTAGAAAGCAATTCAGTTGATCTATCACCCTTTTTCGACAAATTCTGGTGCGTGAAAGCAATATTTAAATCAACTAATTTATTAACAGTTATTGTTTTTTTAAAATTCACCTAAATTCAATTAGGTTACCGACCGAACGATAAGGTAATTGGTAGTTGGTAAGGCGCTTGGCTAGCAACCAAGAGATCCGAGTTCGAGTCCCAGCCGATCTAGTTTGATAATTTTTCAAACACTATGTGAATTTCAATTAACTTAATGAATTGGTCATTCATGCCAAAGTAAATCGAGTGTTCAAGTATCAGCTAAGCTGGACATCAAGTTAACATATGAATATTGGTGTATGTATAAACACAAACAAAAGTTCGCCATACATTAATAATGTTTCACAGGCACTCGGTAACATTTGAAATTAGAAGTTTATGTTTTTGTTAAGTACTATTTAATGACGAAGCATATATCTATGCTTTTAACTTGCGGTACCACTGCTTACACGCAGTAACGGTCTAAAGTACATTGAGTTATATCAAATTAATCAAATAAAATTACTATGCTAGAATTCCAATATATTTTTATTTAATTTGTGAACGCGCTTTCCACCATTACGGCCATTAACGGCCATGAGTATTTCGTAATGGTCGTAACGGTTGAAAACCTGTTCACACATTAAATAAAAATACCCCTGTCGCAACATCTGCATAACATAGCGAATTTCCTCCTATTATTTTAGTTAAAAAAATAATTTTCCAAAAAACTACAAGACATAATAATTTATTAATAACAGTGAGATTTTACGTCTGTTTTTCAGACTTTTGTTTAATACAGACGCCACTTAGAATTATTTTTTTATATACAAAATCATCAGTCTACAGAATTTAATTTATTAGTTAAGAAAATAATTCAAATATCACTAACAGTAAATATATTAAATGAGTTTAAAAGAATCAAAACGACACTGTTTATTAAATTGCGTAAGATCTGATTCTGACTCGTTAAAAGTGGTCAAGTGGGAGTAAGCTGACAAATACGAATTTATAAGTATTCTCTTGTACTACAAAATCCAAAAAAAGTGGGAACGCGTACTTTTTTTAGTTAATTGTACTTTGTTTTTTTGCACAAAATTTTAAAATTACTTTATTTTCTTAAAAAATGGTGGCAACCGTAGTCACCCCTATACCTATTGGCGACGCAAAGGTTCTCACTCGCGCCTCTGGTGGTAAAATTAGAACTAGCATCAAGTAAAAATATACGTATACGATTAATGGGTGTATAAAATCGGCATAATGCAGCAGCATGCTTACATCTGCATGCTTTGTTTCCACCTGGAAATAAATTTTAATTGCAATAATCTGTTCTACAGAATGTTTAATTATTTAAAAATAACCTTAACTCTTTACCTTCCGAAGCTGCACAATCTTTGCATTGGCAGGACTGAACAAAGCCTTTCACTTCATTTATAATGGCTGTAACACGATAGCCCTCTTTACGCACCTTATTCTCCGGAGTAAAGCGACTTTTTTACAATACACAATTCCCCATCTCTTTTAATTTGCACATAGCCGATGGCGTTGTCGCCATAAGATTCCCTTGTTGAGCTGAAATAACTGCTATGTGTAGAAGATGCTAAATGAAATACAAAAGTTTAACTGTGATTTATACAAACCGTAGTAGTTTAGTCCCTTCCCTAAACTTGAAAACTCTGCACTTTCGGCAAAAAAGGTTATGACCATGTCGACTTTAACTTTCGGAAGATTCCTGGAGTCGGCTTTGATGAATCCAACTTCCATTTTTATTCGAAAATACAATTAATTTGCACAACAAAATATCGTTTATCTTTACAACTATAATCTCAATCAAATTGTCAAAACAGGAGTGACGTTACTAGACGCTGATTGGTGAATTAAAATATGTTTCGTTCACGTAACTTATAACACCTATTTATTATTAAAATTCAATAATATTTAAAATAAAAACACTGCAGTGGCCCTTCTTTTATATTTTTTTAACCATTTAATCACATAATGTTCAAAAATGTTATTTTTGCATCTTCCCTATTGATGAAGCTTATTATATTATGATATTGATGAAGACATCGTTGACATTGTCAGTGACCCGCCAACAATAGATTTGAGGTTTAACTGGTCAATTTTTCTTACCGTTTTAATTTCTGGTTTATAAAAAAAAGCTTTAATGCAACAGTAAATTAAAAAAAAAATTATACAAAACTGACATAATTATTTAATATTTGAATGCAGTCTTAAATGAATATTCTTGAAATTGAATAATTGAATTAGTTATCTACGAATAGGTATATGTATGCTATAAAATACGTATTTTTTTATTTGTTTTTGCTTTCACACAGTACTAATGTAAATCCTTGGAGCAAAATTGCTTTTTAACTTAGTAATAAAAACGAAATTTAAACGAATGTTATGTTTTCAGCAAATTTTAGTAAGATTTAAAAATACCTACATATAATGAATTATATTAGAAAACATTTTAGAACATTTCCTTCGCCTTACGTTTTGCGTCTGACTGACGAGATTTGTTGTGGGAATGCCCATATAATTAATTTCAAATTGTCATGACAAAAAAGCAAAACTGGGTGCTTTTTTAAAAAAAACGAGACAAACATACATACGAATTTTTTGTGATTGAGTGTGACAGTTGTATATCGTCGATTGCCTTGCTTAAAAAATTTTCTTCATTTCATATCACTCAGAAAGCTTCTTTTTTAAAAATGTGCCATTTTAACAATCTCAATAGAGATAGTTTGTCCGTATAATAAAAAAAGACAACAAATGTCCCTTTGGAAATTTTTTAATCATATTCTAACAAATTTCTTAATTTTTCTCTGGAATTAATTTACGTAAAGTAATAGTTTAAAAACTCATCATAGGTAATTTTCTTCATTTTTTCAATAGTATAAAAAAAATTTGAAAAGTTGTTTAATTCTAACAGAAAACTTACTTTTTTGACAAAAAACGCCCGAGAAACCTACTTCTGGGCATCCGATGTGTCTAGCTAACGAACTTACAAGGGAAGGGCAAGAAGTCGAAAATTCAAAAACTGTATCTTTGTTAGTATATAGAGGGTGGCTACCTAATAACATAAAAAATATCAGTTGCTGCTAAAAAACGTTTTTAAGGGGTGAAACATCCCCTCAAAGTTGGAACTCAAAAATTTAAAAATCGATGAAATTTTGTTTGTAAGTACCTTAAAAAGTTCTAGTAACAAATATAACATTATTTTTTGCATTTAAACATTTTTAAGGGTTGAAACCACCCCTCAACTGTGTACTTAAAAATTTAAAAATTGGTGATATTTTGTTTATATATACTGTACAGAGCTCTAA
This sequence comes from Brachynemurus nebulosus, assembly GCA_035578155.1. NCBI lineage: Eukaryota > Metazoa > Arthropoda > Insecta > Neuroptera > Myrmeleontidae > Brachynemurus > Brachynemurus nebulosus. The sequence continues at coordinate 5,935,635 of JAPWDM010000020.1, read as the reverse complement.
TAATAAATATAACATTATTTTTTGCATCTATAAATTTTTAGAGGTTGAAATTACCCTTTAATATGTGTACCTAAAAATTTAAAAATTTATGATATTTTTCTTACATATACTATTCAGAACTCTAGTAATAAATATAACATTATTTTTTGCATCTATAAATTTTTAGAGGTTGAAATTACCCTTTAATATGTGTACCTAAAAATTTAAAAATTTATGATATTTTTCTTACATATACTATTCAGAACTCTAGTAATAAATATAACATTATTTTTTGCATCCACAAATTTTCAAACCACTCCTTCAAGTGCGTACCTAAAAATTTGAAAATTGGCGATATTGTGTTTACATATGGGCATTTTCACGTCAATTCGACCAGTCTTAAAAGTAAAGTTCTCAGATTTTTTTCATATTCACTATAATTTATCTACCAGTAGAGCTATGTCCAATTTTGATATTCATTTCTCAAAATTGTTATCTAGGCTCGAGATATTTTGCTTCGAAAATGGCGGTAATTATCAGGTTTTTTTGCATCTCTTTTATAAAAAATTCTATATTTTCCAAACGAGAGATTTGAATTGGATGATGTTTTGTGGGTAAATTCATGAAACTCCATAGTACATTGCAACATAATAAAACTTGTTCTATATTGTACGGTTTTATATATCTATGCACTCAAATTAGGTGAAGTTTGGACAGCCCTGGCCAAAATCTCTAATGACTTAAATAGATGATTTTGGGTTCATTGTGTTCAGAATTTTATGCTCTTTCAAATTTTGCAAAGAAACTGATGGACTTTTACTGGTATCAATGTAAAAATTAAGAAAAACAAAAACTATGTGTAATTATAGAGGGTTCATATACTACATATAACATTATACAGTAAATATTTAACCAAAATAGTCTAACTAAATTACACATAGAGAAAAAGAAAATTGCTACCTACGATTTTATAAGTGTAAATGGTAAAGAGGCTTATATTAAACGTAAAAAAAATAAATGCGTGAGCAGGGGCGGTGGAGAGTTAATTTGGGGGGTCCCAAAAGACTGAAAAATTGTATTATTGCAATTTCCGGCGAAAGTCGAAGTCAAAGAAAAAATTATCCTTTACAAAAGTTATAGACCATGCAAAAATCTACAACTTTTGTAAAGGTCACTTTTTAACATAACCTCAAAGTTTCGGAGAAAAATGCGAATTTTGTTGTTTTTTTTCTTTATTTCGTTTTATATTTCTCATTTCCACAAAAATAATTTAATTTTTACGAAACTTGGTGAAATTATGCCTTTCTGGGTCTTAAATAACCACAAGTTTTTCTGAGTAAAAAAATTTAGAAGTTTTCGGGATATTGATTTTTTTCAGTTCGGAAAACTTTTTTTTCATGAAAATATTCTACTTAAAAAAATTATCGCACTGAGTTCTGCCAGTGCTCATTTTTTTCGGTTTGACAAGTACTTTTTGGTAAAATAAACAAAATTAGTAGTTGTATTTAAGAACAAAATTTTTTTCAGTAGAATCTTTTCTGGAAAAAAAGTTTTCCGGACTGAAAAAAATCAATATCACGGAATCTTCTGAATTTTTTTATCCAGAAAAACTTGTGGTTATTTAAGATCCAGAAAGGCATACTTTCACCAAGTTCCGTAAAAATTAAATTATTTTTGTTGAAATGAGAAATATAAAACGAAATAAAGAAAAAAAACAACAAAATTCGCATTTTTCTCCGAAACTTTGAGGTTATGTTAAAAAGTGACCTTTACAAAAGTTGTAGATTTTTGCATGGTCTATAACTTTTGTAAAGGATAATTTTTTCTTTGACTTCGACTTTCGCCGGAAATTGCAATAATACAATTTTTCAGTCTTTTGGGACCCCCCAAATTAACTCTCCACCGCCCCTGCTCACGCATTTATTTTTTTTACATTTAATATAAGCCTCTTTACCATTTACACTTATAAAAGTGTAGGTAGCAATTTTCTTTTTCTCTATGTGTAATTTAGTTAGACTATTTTGGTTAAATATTTACTGTATAATGTTATATGTAGTATATGAACCCTCTATAATTACACATAGTTTTTGTTTTTCTTAATTTTTACATTGATACCAGTAAAAGTCCATCAGTTTCTTTGCAAAATTTGAAAGAGCATAAAATTCTGAACACAATGAACCCAAAATCATCTATTTAAGTCATTAGAGATTTTGGCCAGGGCTGTCCAAACTTGACCTAATTTGAGTGCATAGATATACAAAACCGTACAATATAGAACAAGTTTTATTATGTTGCAATGTACTATGGAGTTTCATGAATTTACCCACAAAACATCATCCAATTCAAATCTCTCGTTTGGAAAATATAGAATTTTTTATAAAAGAGATGCAAAAAAACGTGATAATTACCGCCATTTTCGAAGTAAAATATCTCGAGCCTAGATAACAATTTTGAGAAATGAATATCAAAATTGGACATAGCTCTACTGGTAGATAAATTATAGTGAATATGAAAAAAATCTGACAACTTTACTTTTAAGACTGGTCGAATTGACGTGAAAATGCCCATATATTACATAGAAACCTAACGATAAATATATCATAAATATATTCTTTCATACAGTTCTTGAGAGTGAAACAGCCCCTCGAAGTTGTAAACTAAATATTTCAAGCGCTGAATTAAAAATTTCGAGAAAACCATTGATGTTAAGTGTGCCTTTTACAGCTCAATATACCCACAAAAACCCAACCGAGTTTCAATTGAATCCATCCAACCGTTTTTTTTTTTGTTTCATTCGAATGATTTTGAAAAAATTAATGGATCATTTTTTTACTCTTAAACTTTTATAATCTTGAACAAAATGAAAAAAAAAAAATTTTGCAGCTTTTTTCACATTTTTATCAACAACAGTATTTAAATTTATAAAAAAAAAATAAATATCTTAAAAAATTTTCAAAAAAAAAAAATTTTTCTAAAATTTTTCAAGAAAATTTTTGAAAAATTTTTTCAAAAATTCGTAAAAAAAAATTTTTTAAGAAATTTTCTTTTTTTTTATAAATTTAAATACTGTTGTTGATAAAAATGTGGAAAAAGCTAAGAAAAATTTTTTTTTCATTTTGTTCAAGATTATAAAATTTTAAGAGTAAAAAAATGATCCATTAATTTTTTCAAAAATTCATTTGAATGAAACAAAAAAAACGGCTGGATGGATTCAGTTGAAACTCGGTGGGGTTTTTGTGGGTATATTGAGCTGTAAAAGGCACACTTAACATCAATGGTTTTCTCGAAATTTTTAATTCAGCGCTTGATTTTCCAAAAAGCCCCCAAAAGCTCTTTTTTTCTTGATTTTTCAAATTCATGTAGAATATGCAAAAAAAATTTTTTCTGAAAAAACAATGACTAATCCTTGTTCAGAATTTATTAGAGTTTTCGAAACACAGCTTCAATTTTCTGTGTGATGATTGGTTGCTGAGATATCGATGGTCAAAAGCGAACCGATCCTTTTTCATTCAAAGTCTGATATCTCAGCGGGAAGTAGTCGTATAAAGGTCTAAAAAAAGCAAATTAAAGCTGAATGAACAAGTTATCCGGACCATATGGTGATTAAGTCGGAAAATTTTTTTCCAAGTTCGTGGATCAAAAAAAGAAATCGAAAAAATTTCGGAAATTTTTTTTTCAGTGTACTTATTAGGATTGAGCGATACACGTTACTTTGAAAATTTTTTTATCGCAAGATCTGAAAACTAGAAACTTCCAGTTTTAAATTGCTTTGCTTACGACTCCAATACGACCATTTTTCACGAAGATACAGCCATTCGAAAAATCAGTAAAAATTTGGAATTTTTTTTGATCCTTTAATTATTTCCGCTAGTGTATATCATTTATAAATATACATATATATATATATATATATATATATATATATATATATATATATATATATATATATATATATATATATATATATATATATATATATATATATATACATATATATATATAAATTTTAGTGAATATCATTTTCGTATTCTAGGGACCTCAAAATATATTTCTGTTCGTGCTTAGACACCTGCTGTAATAGCTGAATTTCCAGTTTTGGAAATTCGCTAATATAGTGGAATTGAACAAATTAATTCTGTTTTATTTATTTAAAAACATTTTGTGTATTTGACACAACCCCCAGTGGCGGATTTACACTAGGGGCACGCGGGGCACTGGCCGTCGGTGGCAAAATTTGGAACACATGTGATAATTTTTTTTTTTTGGGGTCATCACTTATTTTCTGATAGGAAAATAAGAGGTGGCAGCTTTTTTTGCTCGTTACTTATTTTATGATAAGAAAATCAGAAATGGGATTTTTTTTGCTCGTCACTTACTTTTTGATAGGAAAAGGTAAAAAAGTGGGAAAATTAAGAAGAACTTTTTTTTTTTAATTTTTGTCAGGGGCGGTATTTTTCACAGTGCCCCGGGCGGCACTTTCGGTAAATTTGGCCCTGACAACACCTTACACATTAATTTTACAATCTTTTCACTACCAATCGTAAGCCAACTGTCAAGTATTTTTGCAGATGAATGGCAGGACTACCATGGGTAACCAAATTTTGCGAATTATCCAAATCGGCCAGAAATAAATATAAATAAAGAGTAATTATTTTTATTATCTACACACACCGGCATAATTAGCGGAACATAAAAAAAAAAATAAAAAAACCTATTTATTAAACAAAGTTGGCGGTTTTTTTTTCATTTTTACTTTAAATAATATTGAAGTAACGAATCAATTGTCTTTCCATAGAACTGTTTTTATTTATTTATTATTGATGCAATTATTTTTAAGAGGCCTGTCACTTTCGAATTCAAATGCCGTTTCTTCTCAATGTGATCGAGCTTCAAACTGTCATAATTGAAGAATGGCAAAGACTGTCCCAGATAACATCATTCTGAGTATAGAAAAACGAATGGAAGCTTTGATAAGAGCACGGGAGGGACCAGGCAGGATTAAAACGCTGTGTTTCATTTTCAGTTTGTTAAATAATCTTAACTTTAATTATTCTTAGACGACATAGGATTCCAATTTGCCATTTTATACGCTTACTTGTTTTGCTACCGAAAATAAAGGTATATCGACTTGTGAACATGTAATTTTAAGTGAATAATTAAATAAGATTAATATTTTCTGGAAATTAAATGGTTTGTTTGATTTTTTTGACAGATTTTTTGTATGTTCCGCTAATTATGCTGGTGTGTGTAGTATTATTACACTCGGGTTCAATAAAAGACAAAATAATATCAGAATTTTTATTTTTGGACTAAAATGTTGTGTTACTTCAAGTCACAGCTTTACGTGATAATTTGCACATATTATATGTCTGTCGGTACGCAGATCGTACTTGAAGAGTATACTGTGCTATCAGACTATATGTTTTGCGCTAAACATTGAATAAATATGATGAGTGGTAAATGTTTGTGTATATGCGTGCGTGTGTGAAAGTGAGATAACTATATATACGTTATGATAAGTACAATTTAATTTTAATTTAATTGGAAAATGTGGTACGAAAACGTGAACGAATTTGATAATATGATGGGGAAAATTATACAGCATTTTTGATATTGAAGTATTATAAAAAAAAAAAAAATTTCATGAAATATTAATTCCTTAATATTACTAAACGTCAAACAAATATCGATTAATATTCACCACGAATCAACTGATGCCAAACAATCTTATAATGGGTCTAGGGTAATTTCCAGAGGAACGTACCACATAAATAAGTCGTCAAGTGCAAATTTTACTTACGCAAATAGTGCTCCGCACTACCAGTTGTTAATACGTAAATAGTTTTCCGTCTTTCCTGTGTTTTTTATCAGCGCGCGTCGTTTGTTTTCTCTCAATATTTATTAACGATACTATTGTAAATCATAATTTATTGAAAAATGGTAAAGTAAGTTATTCCCATATTTTATAATGTGAATTTTCACAAAGTAAATCGTTCAAATTTTCATTACTTTTATATAAGTTAGTATCATATAGATGTCATGAACAATATAGTAAATGGACAAGGTGTAAACTCAATTTATATTCTACTTAATTGAAGCAACTGGCGGGGTGTGATATAAGGAACATAACGTGCTGTTTATTATTTAGTAAACAGTTTAAAACTTCGACTAATTTTACTTATCTTTCAGTTCAACATAATATTGTTTTTAGAGACACTGGAATATACAGTTAATTAATCTTATTTTACTTAGTTAATTTTATTTCAAAATTCATTTTATTTTGAATTTCCTATTTCTGTTTAACTTTTAAATAATATGTGTATGTATTATCATTGAATTTTGTCTGTACTATATATAAACAGACATAGTTGGAGAGGCTAATGTAGCTACTTTATAGTTTAGTTAAAGTTTCACTTATGTTACACATACATATGTACATGTATATGGGGTCTACTAACGTGCAAACGCCAATTTTATTAGTCTATTTGGTATAGTAATTATGTAATCAGTTTCACAAAAAGTTAGCGACCCTATAGTTTACTCACGTTTATTTACGTAACTGGATGGTGAAATTTAGATAGAAAAAAAGAAGAAATTTATTTATACTGAGTGAGTAAACGAAATGCACTCTCGTATTTTTCTATTTAATGAGAATTGTAAAAGTTTTAATTAGCATGTGAAGAATCCTTATATATTTATTTACTTGTTTATAATTATTAGAATAAAATTTAATAAAGTTTTCAATTAACTTAATATTCGGTACGTCCTTTTTGTACACGTATATCTAACAAAATATTATAAAATATAATGAAACTAATTTAAAAATTGTATGCTTTCATTTCAATTTTTTACAAATTTAAGAAATTCTAACCGAATATAACATTATGTTTTATAGTTTTGTTGGCAGTGACCGAAAGAAATAAAGGAAAACTTCGCAGTAAAGAAATACCGTAAAATACCGAAAAATGCTACTCAAAAACTTACTAATAGTTTAAAAATACTAGACGTAAGGACGAGCATATATTCTTTTTAAACTATAGTAGAATAATTATTATTTTTTCGGATAACAATAGTGACTAAGTTTAAAGTTGTATAAAAAATAAAAATTCAACTTAAATTGAGGTCTTCAAACAGTATATTATTTGTTTTGTAAATTTGTTATTTAATGGAATTTTGAAAACTATGAGAACTTGACATTTGGCTTAAGTTGGGGGTTAATAGAGACGAAGAATAGACGAGTAGGACAGACATGAATTTACCAGCACGCTATGTCAAATAAAGGAACGCATATGTGGTGATTAGGAATGGATAAAGGATGTATTAGAACAGAGAATGGAGTACTCTCAAGGTTATCAAATTATTCGAGGTTTTTATACCTAAACACATCAAATATTACACTTCTATACTTTATAAACTTTAAATTTCACGGTTTTTCTACATATTATGAAGTATTATTTCTTTTCTTGGATGTAGCAATACAGAAAAATTTTAAATTGCATTTTAATTTCAATTTTGGTCAGCCATACTAATCGTCTCCATTTACCTTCTATTTTGAGATGAATTTACCATAGAGTAAAAATTACATAATCTTTTATACCTATATTTTCAAAAATCAGAAATATTTTCAATTTATAACTCACATAATATATCGCGCGTTGGCTGTCTCTACCTCGTATATCAAAACTACATGTTTTAGGACCCACAAAAAACATATTAAATACTGTATTTACATATATACTTATCTATATATGTTTATATATATATATATATATATATATATATATATATATATATATATATATATATATATATATATATATATATATATATATATATATATATATATGGGTACCCAACATCAAACACGGATCTAAAATATGTTGTTTTTTTTGTGTCCAAAAATTGGGAGTTTTCAGATACGAGGTTGAGACAGAGTACGCGCGATATTCTAGTTATTATTTAAAAATTATTATTAAGGCGAGCTGACAGCAATTTATTGATATAAAGAGACATATATATGGGATGAATATTCAAAACGTGTTTTATCACAGTCACTAAAATGTTGGAAAATCACCAAAAACTATTCAACGTATTATTTAACGGTGTTCAGGTTGTGTTATTCTTATACATAGATTACATGATTTAAAGTACAATTATTTTTGGCTAAAATGTTTTATATAAAAATACTATAAAAATATAAAAATACTTTTACATGGTGGACAAAACACTGTTTCAATAGACGGATTGAACAAAACAGGTTTTTATTCATTTAGTCGTAGAGAAAATACACTTTGAATAAACAGTGCTTCTAATTAAACGAATTAAAAATTTTTCACCACTAACTACTTAACATTTAAACCTTATTAATGAAATATCAAACACAGAGGTTACTCTTAAGACGGTTCTACACGATGCTACGAACACCTTCCAACATTGGACGTTCGATGGTTCATCGCATCGTGTGGCCGTTGTTCGAACCTACGAGTGTCCAATGTCGAGCGTCAAACATTCGCATTTGGCCATGTCCCGCTCGATGTCGGTATTCTTGCACCGAGTCAAAGGGATGCTTCGAACGTTTGAAGGTCAATGTTGGTTGCGTTGGTTGGTTCGACTCAGCAGCTGCACGACTCGTTCATGTGAAGAGAGACAACATCAGTGTCATATATGTATTATAACTATATGGCCAATCCCTATAAGAGGCAGTGGTTCCGATGAAGTGAGACGGATAGACATCGGGTAGAGGCACTTCAGTTGTTTTGCGCAGATGCATCAATTAGTGTTTACCGTGTTTACTGTTCAGATTGGTTCATATTACCACCAAAAAAGTCGCGTTTGCGCAAAACGAACAAAATACTTCCAAATCTGCACCGTGATGTTGGGACGTTTTTTTCATATCCATTTGGCTATATATGTATACTACATATATGATTAGTGTATAACATTAGAGATAACATCAAACAGATAACAGCCTCGTCCACTGCTACCAACACATCATCATTCGTATTGGATCAAACATTCGATTCACCGTGTAGCAGATACATTCGTCGCACCAACTATCGAACTTAATTGCCTCAAACGTTCGATCGAACGTTGGAAGGAACGTTCGTAGCATCGTGTAGAACCCGCTTTATATACGGCACCACCGTTAACTATACATTAGACGTCACTTGTATATTTCGATGCACATAACAGCGCAACTCGCGCAGTTGCATGTGTTGGTTACGTGGTTACTAATTGATTTCCATTGGTCGTTGAACAAAACATTATTTGAATTGAACTAGGAAATGGAATAAACACGTTTTGAATAAATTCCTCATTTTCTTTCTTTTTAATGGGCATTTAAATTGTCTAGTCAAATAAGAATCAATGAGAAAATTCATATGTTATGCCTAACTCAATTATGAATTTTTGTGAGAAAACATGTTTCAGATATTCACTCCAGCTATATATTATATAAACATTATCAGAATTTGACGACTAGAAAAATTCTCTTTCTTTATAGATAACTGATTAAATAATTAAGGGGTCTTTGTAGCAATGGTTGACTTCAATAGAACAATTTATCTTAAACTTTTGGGTATAGCGGAATAAAGATTAGCGAAGTTAAATTGTTTTTTTAGCGAATTTCCAAAACTGGAAATTCAGCTTTTACGCCAGGTGTCATGGTGCGACCTAAGCCCGAGACCATATCAGAAATATGTTTTGAGGTCCCTAGAATACGAAAATGATATTCACTAAAATTTATATATATATATATATATATATATATATATATATATATATATATATATATATATATATATGTATCCGCGCGATAACTCTCGAACGAAACGCTTAATGCTTATGAAATTTTGTGTGCGAATTCGATTTTCCAAATCGTTGGATGAGTTCGTTAGCCAGACACGTCGGATGCCCAGAAGTAGGTTTTCCGGGCGTTTTTTGTCAACAAAATGAGTTTTTTGCCAGAATTAAGCAATTTTTCAAATTTTTTTTTACACCAAGCCCTAGTAAAAGGTAAAATGCATAAAAAATGTTTTTATACAGTTGCTCTAAATTACTTACTTTTCGAGAAAAACTAGGAAATATGTCGTTCTCCATTTCACTCGCACTCGCATTCTTTTTTTTTCTGTCTCATTTTTTACGAGCTAAATTCGAAAAAAACCGCTTTTTAAGTAGCATGTCTTTTTTTTTTTTAATCCAATTTAACGATTCGGCTATATTCTTTTTCTTTGTCAGTTAAATGTTTTTATAATGTATCTCTATTCCATTTTTTTTTAGATAAAAAATCACGGCGCAGTTTTCTATGTGATATGATCAGAATTTAGATGATGTTTACACCTTCCTAAAATTAATAAGAGCTTGCTACAATCGCATAAAAATTACGTTAAATCATATTCAAACAATAATATTTTTACGTAATTTTCTATCCAAATGACAATACTACGTTATAATTATATGTATAAACCCATCATTTTAGTGGTAAATAAATTTGCACATTCAGTTTTTTTTTTCTTTTGACAACAAAACAAATAATTTTAAATTTTGACAAGTTGTATCATACATTTTTGAAAATATTAAATATTTATTTTTTTAAGGCAAAAATGTATTAAAGATCTGAAATTTCTTTAACAAAAACCATACATCTGCTCGTTTTACCTTAAAAATCTCGGAAAATAGAATATTTTTCAATAATTAACTCAGAAAAAGCATATATGAGGTAATTTTCATGATATTTTTTTGAAAATTTCAAAATAGTAGGGTTACAATGTTTTTTTTTTTAATTATTTTGTAGAATTTGGTAAACACACATCGTAAAAAGTACTCGCCTTGAAAAAATCAAACAAGTATTTAAAAAAAAATACTATTTCTTAAAGAAAATATTAAAATTATGTACAAATGCCGTCCTGACCAACTGATATATTGGAACCGATTTTGAGCAGCTGGATTTACTACAGGCAAAAGCTCATAGTGAATACACACATTTTTTAACATCCTTTTGAATTTTGTAATTCAATCATTACAAATAAAATCTAAATAAAAAAAAATCTCTATGACCTGTTTTTTCTCAATTTTCTAGCATCAAATCTAGCGATAATTAACTAGCGGGTGATTGTATTGACCACACATTTTAATGTAAAATATATTAATTTTAACCGGCTTCAAAATAACGTTTCGATTTTAACAATAAAAATATTTAAAAAAGTGTTTAAGTTCTGGCAAGATTGTCAAAAAGGGACTGAAATATTTAATGTGTTAAGTACTTACTAGACTTATAAACTTTCATTTTCGTATACGCTTTCGGTTTCGGATATTTAATTATTTCGGATATCGGTAGTTTTAGTTACGGTTACGAATATCCATAACATCCCTAATGTAAATGTTTGTCAATCCAACTTCATCGAGAGACAGTTAATTAGGTATTTACGATTTTCGGAAGAACACGTATATAAATTTTATAAGTACGTATTATCATATAAACACATTTGGTTTGCAATTTTTTAATAATTAGTTTCTACGCTACTGAAATTATTTATCCATTTGAAAATTGGGATCCAGTGATGTACATTGACACTACAAAAGTGTGGGTGAAAAATTTCATTTTCACTTTTACTGAAATTATGTCATAAATTCATATTTTCAGAATTTATTCATTTGACAGAAAAATTCTAAATTATTAAAAAAGCCAAATAATTAATAACAATTAAAATAAAAAAAACAAAACAGAAAACATTTATTTATATTTGCATTTTTATAAAAACATGTAGGTATTATATTTTATATGCACTTTAACTAAAATGTCAAATTTCACAGGTTGTTAATTTTCAATTTCACTCATAATGTGCTTAAAAATCAAAACTTAAAGTTTATAACATTCACAATCCGTGTAGAGTGTCCATACGTCTTGGTTTTCCCGGATTTGTCACGGTTCTAGCTCCGTTGCTCCGGTGTCCCGACAGACTTTTTCAAGACGTCGGTCGATTTGTTTCGGTTTTTCAAACTACTAATTTTTTATTTTCATCATCTAATAAGTACACAATTTTTCATTTTAAATAATGAATAGTTCAGTATCATATTAAAAGATCAACAGTAGATTCATTTACAACCAAACCTAAAAATATTTAAAAAAAATTAATTACTAATTAAATTTTCCAAGTTTTTTCGATTTTACCTTAAACACGAACTTCCAAAAAAACATTTTCTTTTCTTAACTTTCCATCATATATGTATCTACATAAATAAATTGTAATATTATTTTGCTTGCTTTTATGATACTGAAGGTACTGAAGTTATTGAACAATTAAAAATTAAAATGACTGGAATTTTATTCGAACTTTTAAATAAAGTAGTTAACTAACGCGCTAGATAGATAACGCCACAATACAGAAATTGCCAACATTTAAATGTTCATGTTTCACATTAATACAAAATAAAATACATTAATACAAAATAAAATTGTCTAAGAAGCTCACTTTCATAAGAAATTTTATAAAAATTTAAAAAATATATATTTCCTAGAACAGGGGGCGATTTATTTTAAAAAAAAATTAATATTTTAAATAAAGAGCTATTAATACCTAGGTAATCTATACATATAATACAAATGTAACGAGACCGTTTCTGTATAGGGAATATTTTTTAAAAATTGTGCAGATACTGTAAATAGTTATCGATGTAGATATCAAAACAGCGATTTTTTAAATTTTTGTCTGTCTGTCTGTCTGTCTGTCTGTTCGTCTGTTCACGCATCACACAAAAACTACTGGATGGATTTTAATGAAATTTGGTGTGCCGACAACTTATTACCCGGATCAACATCTAAGATACTTTCTACTTCGAGAAAATGTCTCATTCCCACGGGAAAATGGAAAAACCATGTTGAGCATGTGCATACAGTACGCAAAAACTATTGAACGGATTTTGATGCAATTTGGTGTGGTGATAACTTATTACCTGAGTCCGCATCTCAGATACTTTTTATTTCGGGAAAGTGGCTCATTCCCACAGGAAAATAAAAAAACTTTTTGAGCATGTGCACATATTACGCGAAAACTATTGAACGGATTTTTATGAAATCTGGTGTAGTGATAACTTATTACCTGCGTCAACATTTAGGATACTTTTTATTACGGGAAAATATTTCCTTCCTTTAGGAAAATTCAAAAATTATTTTGCTTATGTGCATGTATACTTAAAACTATTGTTCTATGCGAATGCTTTATAATTACTATACTTATATACTTGTCATTTATTACATTAAATTTACCATAATACAAAATTTCTGGAGACTAACTCTATTTTAAATTAATTTAGAAATTTCGAAAATTTAAGTGCCTATATATCCGAAAAATTCATTTTGGATGAAACTTGTTATATTTATAGGATAGATACTAGTTTGGGATGCAAATATAATAAAACAATAAAACGTTGGAAGTCCAAAAATTTTGTATGAGTTCTCCAGTCAGACACGTCCAATTCCAAAAACCTCAAAAAAATGAGTTTTTTTGCAAACAATTTGCCAAAATTTAAAAGTTTTTCCAATTTTTTTTTACATTGTGGTAAAGAACCAAGAAAATCACAGAAAATACATTTTGAACCATTATTCTAGGTAAGCGGGTTTTCGAAAAAAAGTAACTTTTATGATTGGAAATTCGCTATGTTATGCAGATGCTGCGACAGGGGTATTTATTTATATATACTAAAAGGTTAATATTTACAAACAAACAAAATTTAACTCTAGGAAAAATACATTTAATTTCACGTGTCAACTAACCGCTATAAAACAATTCACCTAATATATAATAAATTTCGATTTATGCATGGCTCTACATTGTAAAACAGTTACAATTTTTGATTTCATTTAATAATAATATATCATAAATAAACGAACATAATAACATTATATTAACAATTAAATAAATAAATTACTGTTACAGTAAATTTTATTTATTTGTTTCGTACCACACCGCAATGCCGACCCCTTACAACCCGTTGCCCTAACATACACCATATAACTAAATAACTAATAGGTAGGTGTACGTATTATACAACTGTGGACACAATTTATCACACATTTAGAGTTAGCTCTATAGAGTGGAAAATATACATAACAATGTAGGTACATGTGTGGAGGCACATGTAGAGGCTAATTTCAAAAACTGATTACTCCAAAATTTTCGAATATTATTCACGTGTTAATGATCATAAACCTATAATGACTAAACGCCCAACTATTAGTAGGCTATTTACGATTTCACTAATGCAATTTATATGGAATAGGGTACTTGACTGCAATTGAGAAATGATTCTAAATGCTTTGTTCTTACGTATAAATTAGTTAATTTTTGTTAAATTTTTAAAAATCTTCAAAAAAACCATTGTTCAATTTTAAATGAACAAATTGGCGGGAAAAACGACTTGGCGTAGTGACGTTTGCAATGACGTCACGATTTAACTTAAACAGATGTCGCTTTCATTCATGTCAACACTTGTCAACACGGTTTCAAATTTGTACACAATATTCAGCAGTCATCATGCTCAGTTTTAGTAGTATTTACGACTTTCTACTTTGTTATCTTCTTTATTTATCATCATCGTAAGATTTTCGTGAAGCTCTACAAGTATTAAATGCACTTTAAGAAAACGTAACTTTAAAATTGTAGCAAAAAATAAAAGCATTTTTAACATAATATTTAAAACAAGTTGATAAGGATATTTTACGTATTAAGTGACGATGTATTCCTTCCATCAATCTTTTTTGAGTGCAAAATTAATTGCAAACCAAAAAGTTCAAAATAAATTACAAAGAAAAACAACTTCTCTTGGTCAATTAGAATTGTAAAAATGTCACAATGAAAATGCAATTTGTCATAAACAAACCGTAACCAAGTAATAAGATCTGCTATTAAAAAATGACGTCATTTTCAAATATCACTGCGTTTTTAATCTTTTAAATGAAGGCTAAAAATTTATAATTTTCAAAATCGAATTTTTAAATAACTTAAGAATATTTTTATTTGTCACTACTAAAATTGAATATATTTGAGAATAATACATAAAATTATTCAACATTTAAAACAAATTTTGAATACAGTCAAGTACCGTATTGTGACGCGGTATAGACCATTGTATCATAGTTAGTTAGGTTTCAAATTATAATTTTCACCAAAAACCCCAGGTAACATCTACATAACTCCAAAAAATGTAGTCTGGAAAATTAAGTGACAAACGGAGAAATCAATAAA
Source organism: Brachynemurus nebulosus (assembly GCA_035578155.1). NCBI lineage: Eukaryota > Metazoa > Arthropoda > Insecta > Neuroptera > Myrmeleontidae > Brachynemurus > Brachynemurus nebulosus. The sequence goes on along the minus strand of JAPWDM010000020.1, from coordinate 5,920,414 downwards.
CAACATTTAGTCAGGTTTCACTTAAAGCTGTCCAGCGTCCATGACAATCAAAATGTTAACAAACTAAAAAATGTAAGAAATATAACATCACAATAATATAAACTACAAAATATACTTAACTCCTAAAGTTTTTTTTATGTAAGTAAAGATACCAAATATATTTTTAAAACAAAATTTGTTCACAGTATCTGACTTTCGATGTTTGGAAAAAATCGATACATCTAACAACATAATTATGTACTACCCGCATTTTTAGCATGACTAAATTGTCTCTAGATATTAATAAGTAGTAGGTATTTTTTTCCACTTAATTCAAAAAGAAAGAATAGCAATGAAATATTTCGTTGTACTTTTCTTTTTCGCTCTATGCAGTAAATATCATTAAAGCATTTTAATATTAATTCTAATAAACGCTTAAAAAATGGTTATATACCTATAGCGTTACAGTTTGGTAATCTATTAGACACAATCAACTTATAGACCAGGAGGCGGTAATATGAAAGTATTTATTAATCGGTCTAAAAAAAATCATTTTTCTTATAATAGTTTACCATTCGAAATTACGAAAATGCTTTGTCGGCCAATCGTTACCTTGGCCGGTGTCGCTGGTCGACCTCGTCAAGTAATCAGTTTTTCGAAGCCCATTAACCCATCGAACTAAAGACTAAAATGAAGTTGATTTAACTAATCTTACGCAGTACAACGAAGTAAACTTGGTCGGCCACGTCCAAATTTCTTATTAAGTTAAGAAATATTTCAAATCAAAAATTATACAACATCAGAATTAACAATTTTTTGTACTATTTAATCTTAATAACCCGTCTACTATTTAATTTTTCGGTCAAAAAGCTAAATAAATATTCCGAAAATAATTACTTAAAATGTGTATTTTGTTGACAATTCGGTTGTTGCAATGTATCTCCACATGTTTAAGTTGAAATAATGTTAAATTAATTTGGTTTAGGTGCCGGTTACAAACACGTGTAATAATCAGGTTGATGCTAAATAAAACATAAACTAACTTTTGGCCAATTTAATGTATATATATCTTGGTTTATTAATAGATTTATAAGCGTTTGTTGTAATAATATTTAGAAACAATGATAAATTATTATTTAACAATTATACACTTGTATAAATTGCATCAAAGCTAAGCAAAGTACACAACATGCAAAACAATTCAACTGTATATAGCAAAATGAACAAAATGATTGAGTTCTATATTATTTAATGCTTCATAAAATAACGATTGTGAATGTCTGACTACATGTACGCTAACTAAATATATATTTATTTGTTAATTATACGATATAATATTATTTTGATCACTATATATGTACATATATGCAATAGAGATACATTACATATTATCATTCCCATACATAAATGTGATTAGGAATATTATGTAATACAGTTCGTACCATCGGAATTCGCAAACTTTATCCTAAATTGAATTTAACCTTATGCTTTCGAGTCTACCATAAGGTGACGGAAGCATTGTACGTTTATGCTTTTGTTAAGTGAAAATTTTTTGTTCTCCAAAATCAAAATTTTCACTTATGGTTTGCGTATACCAGAGAAAATTCTTTCAATGCCTACACGCTCAAAAAGAAATTTTTGAATCAAAGAAAATTTTTTTTAATTAAAGAAGTAATTTCTTTCAATACGCACAAAGAAACTATTTCTTTAGTGGTAGAAAGAAATTTCTTTAATTTTATTTCTTTGGACTAAATAAGTTTAATCTTCAGATTGAAAAAAGTGAATTTCTTTGATGACAGAAACAGATTTCTTTAAAATTAGTTTCTTTGAATTAATAAATTTATTTCTTCAAATTTAGAAAAAAAGTGAATTTTTTTAAGAGCAAATTCTAAATTCAAAAAAATTGATTTCTTTAAAATAAAATATTTTTAAGGTTTCAAATAAAAACTTTTTTTGCTTTAAATAACTTTTTATTTGGTTCAATAAAAATAAATTTTTTAGACAAATAATAATTCTTTTTTCTCTTTTACTTTTTTATTTTTTACTTAAAAAATTACTACAATAATAATAATTAAATGAAAGAAAAATTTTAGTACACTATTACATTTCGTATAATTGTCTGAACAAAAAAAAAAAATAAGTAGGGATATAAAATAAAAAAAAACAAACAACGAAAATTATTTATTTGTTGAAATTACATCGCAGTTTTAAAAAGTATATATCAAAATTATAAAAATACATAATTATTAGGTATGCTGAGTAGAAAAGGACCACGCAGACCAAAAATTAACTAGAGTAAAAAAAATAACTTATCAGAAAAGATTTATTTTGAAAATTGAATTTTAGGAGCAGTAGCCTGTAACTTTTTTTTATTTTGGTAGCTAAGCCATTGACTTTAGAAGTTTAATAGAACAATTTGTCCATGTAACAAGACCAAGACTAGATTTTGGATATAAGCTACCAACTTCCAAGTTTCAATAAAATCAGTTTCAAGTTTCCGCGTAATTCTTGCTCGAACCAGTTTTTGTATGTGATAGATAAAAAATTCAAAAATTGTTGTTTTGACAACGAAATCAGGTTCAAAACCTATTGGTGATAATTAAATGTGCATTTATAGCCCCAGGGCCGGATTTACCTCTGCGGAGACCCCGGGACACTTCCCATGTGGAGGCCCCCTTGGAAAATTTCTAATATTTTTCCAAAAAGTGAGGTTGACAAGTAAAAAATAATTCTATTTTATTCATTATTTTTGAATTTGTGGAGACCCCTATTGTGTGAAAGCCCCGGAGAACGTGCCCCAAGTGCCCTTATGTAAATCTGGCTCTGGATAGCCCTGGATCAAAAGATGATTGGGCACTAGCAGTCGAAACCGAAACAGTAAAAGGTGATGTACATCTAGTCCATGTGCGTTTATTTTTTATAAAAATTCCTACAAAAATAAAAAAAAGGTAAGAGGAGTACCAAACAGAAAAATTTTAAGTCATAGATATGTCTTATAGTGAGTGCAATACACTTACAGACAACAACAAAGTAGTAAATAGTAAGTAAACTAGCTATTTTTTGGTTTAGTCAATTATGATCATTTGCACCCAGTCAAAAAACAGATCCATGTTTATACAATCGTTTTTACTCGAAATCTTCAAAATCATTATTTATACTTTCAGAAAAAACTATAAAAGTAACCAAAAAATCCTTTCGGCCACTTACTGATTATATATTAGAGTTTAGAAAAGCTTTATTTTTTGTAATTTTAAAAACAAAATGGCTATGTACAGCACTTCAAACCAAGATTACTTTTTTCGAAGGTACTAATTAGCCCGCAGTAGAACTGACGAACGTCGGTATGTAGAACAAAATAAAATTTTTCTCACTGTCAGCATGTGTTTTGTCACAAAAGCACACATGGACATTAAAAAATATCGATTTTTTCAAATTTGACTTTGTTTTGAAACAATAAAATGGACTTTTGACGAAAAAACGGACCTTAAATGAAAATTGTTGAGTTCTACTGCGTACGAATTTTAGAAACACGATTTTGAGAAAAACGCTTTTTAAAATTAAAAATCATTTTTCTATATGAATTTTTAAAGATATCGACTTTTACCATTAGCCAGTTATCCCAGCACCATATAACTGTCCTTCCGAATTGAGATAGTTTGTTTCGAGTTATTTTCGGACGATTTAGTGTTGCGCCTCGCGGTTTTTGCTACATCCGAGTTTGAATTCTCGACCACTTTGATACACAGTGCATTATCATTTCCGCACAAAAATCGTAAATATTCTAACTCACAGTTAAACCGAGTGTATCCAGAGCCTAAAAAGGCTTGATCTAAAATTTCAACAAAAAATTTTCAAACAGATAATACTCCTTAAAGTAAAATAAAATTACTTAGAAACTTAAAAGAAATAATACTTACATGTATTTAATTTGTACTGATTTTTGCACGTATTGCTCGTGAATGTCCCTTTGTTTGCGCTCATTTTCACAATTTGAAAAGAATTATGGGAATCACTCCATTTTATTTCAAATTTTTTATTCCACTCTAACAATGTGCGTATGTAAGTACATTAACTAAAATAAATAAAAAATGTCAAATTAACTAGAATCAATATAGCAATACTAAAATAAACTTCACTGTAATGAAATATGGCTCTGAATTACTTTAAAAACATCATTATTTTAACGATTTACATGATTATTCTGGTTAATTTACTCAACTGTATATTGCAGCCATTTTAACTGTTTCGCACAGATAAACGTAACTGCGCATGCTCGTAAGAACAAAAAATTCTTTGTTTCAAAGCAATAATTTTTTTTGTTTCAAAGAAAACGAATTGTTCATTTGTCAGTCTATATACCTATAATGTTTTTAATTGTATTTAAGCAAAAAACACATTTGTTAAACTGTTGAAATAAATAACAATATAGAGTGCACATAATTATGACATAATTAGTAGGTTAACTAAAATATGACACGTATATATAATCCTATTTTCATAAAAAAATTTAAAATTATTAACATAGTTAACCTATACTTATTTAGAAAAATTTCAAATTGTACCAACCTTTTTAATGACTAATATCTAAAATTATTTCCATATAGTGAAATACTTTCTCCCAACACTTTTCAACTTAAAATGTTGTTTTTATCTTTCTAAAATCAGTTCTGATTTATTTTAAAAACAAATCACCATTTCAATAAATTGTTTGGTTATTTCGCTTCAATCACATGTAGCTATGTAGCCATTTAAAATGTGCAACACGTATGTGTATAACAGTATTCTACACATATTTATGTGACTACGCATGCTCAGAAAATAATTTCAAAGAACGCAATTGACTAGTTTTAAAAAAATTGATTCTTCAAAACATCATACAAAGAAATTTTTTCTTTAAATTGAAAAAAAACTTCTTTGGATCAAAAAAATTTCTTTTTATTCTAAAAATTTTGTTTTTTTCTAATTTAAAAAAATTAGTTTTTTCCACTTAAAACTATTTTTTTCTTAAATTAGGAAATTTATTAAAATTAAAGAAAAAATTTCATTGAAGTAAAACAATAATTCAAAAAAATATGAATTTTTTCGTAATGAAATCACGGTATTATTTCAAAGAAACCTTTTTTGATTTAAAGAAAGAAAAATTAAAGAAATTTTCAATTTTTGCACAAAGAAATCGTTTTGAGAGTGTATAACTTCGGAACCATTTATTCGATTTTGATTAATTGATTATATTGTTTCAATTTATGACTAAAACATAAGAATTGTATAAACTTAAATTAAGCATAACTATTGATTGAAATTAAAGGGTGCAAATTAACAAGATAAATGCAATATTCTTATGTAAGTGAGGCTTTCGAATATCAAAACTTCTACATTTCAAAAAACATACAGTTGTGACGTATAATTTTCATAAAAAACTTCTAAAAATAAGTTCGATCGTAGTTACGAAGTAACTATTTGATCAGTTTGATTAGCAGAAAATTTCTTTCTTCATTACAATTTTTGCTCATAAAACGAATGTTAAATTTATTTATGAAAATATTTTTCTCTAGTTACTGGAAAGGTCGGTCATACCTAAATTTTTATTATTTTATATCACGGTATATAAAACAGAATGCTACCGAAGGTTCAAAATTATTATCCGGCTACAAAAATATAAATAAATTAAAATTGTAATTTTACTTGCGAGCACATTTATAAAATTGTATCATATGTTTATTATTATTACAATAAAATTATTAATATTTGGTATTCAACTATAAGTAAACCGATGCGACGTACAAAAATAGAACAATCTTATTACAATATATTCTCAAATAAATTCAAGTACATATTCAATTATCTAAATATTTAATCCAGTAGTTAACCTTAATACAAATTCATACACAATTTCAAAATTTTCTTAAGTTTCGAAACAATATATTGTATACCACTGCAGGAGCTCAAGTATGACTTTTAACCATAGAGTGAAATTAGGGCTTAAAAGCACTAAAGTAATAATCGAATGAGGCATCAAAATAAATATTTTAGCTCCCTTATATATGTATACTCTTTTTGCGAATTTGAATGAACAATCTAATATTTACGAAACAAATGTATTTAAAAATAAGAATTTATTATACAGATAAAGACGAAGACATTTCCCTTTTGATAAATCAACCGTTAAATCATTCAAAAAGTATTTCTTTATTCGGTATTTACTTTTGAAATTCTTCAGAGGCCTATAGGTATACTAACTTTCATGTCTTTAATTCCAAAAATGATGTATTTTCCATACAAATTTTCGTCCCTCATTTTACCCCTTAAAGCCCGATCCACCTTATCGCTTTGCTCTTGATACGATACCACTACCTTCTCAATTCGATAAAATATTCTTACACAAGAAGCAATGAGTGTAATCCCGTGGATCGGGCCTTAAAGGATGAATTTCCAAAATTGCTATCTAAATTTCAATTTCCATATTTCTAATTTGAAGTATGACGAATTTCCATACAAATTATCATCCCCTACTTAACCATCTTAGGGAATGAATATAAAAAAATCCCTTCTTAATGCTCACCTATGTTATATTAGAAACTTCTGTGCAAAATTCCATGTTCTGAATCCACCGGTTTAGTTTATGCGTTGTCTATCAGTCAGTGTTAAAGTTGTCTATCATATCAGTCAGTGTTAAAGTTTTATTAAGTAGATGTTAGCATGGTTTTTGAAATCAGTTAAATTTATTTATAAAAAGTTACCTTTTCATTTATCTTTTTACCGTGCTTATCTAAAATGAACAATGAAATGTTTTACACTACTTTTTCGTTATAAAATTTTGTTCTGTTTTCACAGTAAAAGCGGAACTACAACATGCTTATAGTACTTACAGTAAATATTGATGCCCAGTTGGTTAGTTTTGTGACTAAAGCTGAAGCTAATGTTCGCCTGTCTTCGAAACCTTCTGCTCAAGCCAAGACCGAAGCCGAAGGCATAGTTAAATTTAGAATACTTTCTGTAAATAAAATAAATAGAATAATTAAATATAGTTATAATTATGTTATAAATCCCACAATAAATAAATAAAATTGCAATCATTCTCTTTCTTTACAGAAAATCGTTCAGCTAGACATTCCAAACAAAAAAAAAATTATGGAGTTGTAATTATTTTGAAATAGTTCCATATATAACTAAAAAATTCATAAATCAAATTACATTATGTGATAGAATACTATATTCAGCTTCGATCAAATATTCAACTTCTTTTTTGCCGAAGATTTTTTTGTAGCTGCAGGTGATCCAAAGCTTCACTTTTCGATTAAATGCCAATAATTACACTAGCGGAAATAATTAAAGGATCAAAAAAAAATTCCAAATTTTTAGCGATTTTTCGAATGGCTGTATCTTTGTGAAAAATGGTCGTATCGGAGTCGTAAGCAAAGCAGTTTAAAGCTGAAAGTTTTTAGTTTCGAGATCTTGCAATAGAAAAATTTTGAAAGCAACGTGTGTGGCGCAATCCTAATAAATACACTGAAAAAAAATTTTCGAAATTTTTTCGGTTTTTTTTTTTTTTTGGTCCACGGACTTGGAAAAAATTTTTCCGACTTAACCACCATATGAACCGAATAATTTGTTCATTCAGCTTTAATTTGCTTTTTTATAGACTTTTATACGACCACTTCTCGTTGAGATATCGGACTTTGAATGGAAAAGGATCATTTCGTCTTTAACCATCGATATCTCAGCAACCAATGATCACACAGAAAATTGAATGGGTGTTTTAAAAACTCGAGTAAATTCTCTACAAGGATTAGCCATTGTTTTTTCAGAAAAAAATTTTTTTGCATACTTTACATGAATTTGAAAAATCGAGAAAAAAAGAGCTTTTGGTGGCTCTTTCTAAAATCACGCGCTGAATTAAAAACTTAGAGGGAACCACTAATGTTATGTGTGCCTTTTACAGTTCAATATGCCCACAAAAACCCCACCGAGTTTCAGTTTAATCCATCCAGCCGTTTTTGTGTTACATTCGATTGAATTTTTAAAAAAATTAAAGGATCATTTTTTTGATCTTAAACTTTTATAATCTTCAACAAAATGAAAAAAAAAAGTCTTCTCAGCTTTTTTCAAATTTTTATCAATAATAGTATTTAAATTAATAAAAAAAAGAAAAATTCTTAAAAAAATTACAAAAAGAATTTTTTTTACGAATTTTTCAAAAAAATTTTCAAAAATTTTTTTGACAAATTTAAAAAAAAAATTTTTTTTGAAAATTTTTAAGAAATTCTCTTTTTTATATAAATTTAAATACTGTTATTGATAAAAATGTGAAAAAAGCTGAGAAAAATTTTTTTTTTCATTTTCTTGAAGATTATGAAAGTTTAAGATCAAAAAAATGATCCTTTAATTTTTTCAAAAATTCAATCGAACGAAACACAAAAACGGCTAGATGGATTAAACTGAAACTCGGTGGGGTTTTTGTGGGTATATTGAACTGTAAATGGCACACTTAACATTAGTGGTTTTCTCGAAGTTTTTAATTCAGCGCTTGATTTTCCAAAGAGCCACCAAAAGCTCTTTTTTTCTTGATTTTTCAAATTCATGTAAAGCATGCAAAAAAATTTTTTTCTGAGAAAATAATGGCCTATCCTTGTAGAGAATTTATTCGAGTTTTTAAAACACCCGTTCAATTTTCTGTGTGATCATTGGTTGCTGAGATATCGATGGTCAAAGACGAAATGATCCTTTTGCATTCAAAGTCCGATATCTCAGCGAGAAGTGGTCGTATAAAAGTCTATAAAAAAGCAAATTAAAGCTGAATGAACAAGTTATCCGGTTCATATGTTGGTTAAGTCGGAAAAATTTTTTCCAAGTCCGTGGACCAAAAAAAAAAACCGAAAAAATTTCGAAAATTTTTTTTCAGTGTATTTATTAGGATTGTGCCACACACGTTGCTTTGAAAATTTTTTTATTGCAAGATCTCGAAACTAGAAACTTCCAGCTTTAAATTGCTTTGCTTACGACTGCGATACGACCTTTTTTCACAAAGATACAGCCATTCGAAAAATCGCTAAAAATTTGGAATTTTTTTTTTATCCTTTAATTATTTCCGCTAGTGTATATTAACAGTTGTACAACGTAGATATTGCATTAAATTAAAAAATTAAATACCCCTGTCGCAGCATCTGCATAACATAGCGAATTTCCAAATCTTGGGCACTGGCGGATCTCATCTAAGACCTGTACCTATTTAAAATAGTTTAGCTTTCTAAGAGTAAAAGAATTTCTAAAATCGGTTGGGTAATTAGTTTTGGTATTTTTGGGGACCCAAGAACCCGAACGAATTTTGTGCAGCATAGTTGTATCCATCTAAAATAATTTAGTTCTCTAGCAGTGAGAAATTTTTTAGCATCGGTTCGATAGCTTATTACTGGCGTTTTCGGATCTGCAAGATCCCGGTGGACCTCATTAAAAAATCAGCTCGACCGTATATTCTAGGCGGACTTTATGTAATATATATATATATATATATATATATATATATATATATATATATATATATATATATATATATATATATATATATATTCAAAACCCGTTGTGTAGCATTCTACGCCGCATTTGCATCCGCAGGACAGTTGTGGATCTCAGATAACACAACCTGTACCTATCTAAAATAGTTTACCTTGGTAATAGTAAAAAGGTTTCAAAATCGGTCAGTTATTTTATTTTTGACACTTTTAGGTCCTACTGACACTTCAGACCTTACATAACGTAATCTATATGTATCTAAAATAGCTTAGCTCCCCAACAGTGAAAAAATTTTCAAAATCGGTCGGCTAGTTTATTTTTGACGCTTTTGGATCCGATGGACCCTGGCAGACTTTACATAACGTAATCTATATTTATCTAAAATAGTTTAGCTCTGTAAGAGTGAAAAAATTTTCAAAATCGGTCGGTTAGTTTATTTTTACCACTTTTGGGTTCCATGGACCCTGGCGGACCCTAAATAACGTAATGTATGTCTATCTAAAATAGTTAGTTCCCCAACAGTGAAAAAATTTTCAAAATCGGTCGGTTAGTTTATTTTTGACACTTTTGGACCCATGAACCCTGGCAGACCTTACATAACGTAATCTATATTTATCTAAAATAGTTTAGCTCTGTAACAGTGAAAAAATTTTCAAAATCGGTCGGTTAGTTTATTTTTGACACTTTTGGATCCCATGGACCCTGGCAGACCTTACATAACGTAATCTATATTTATCTAAAATAGTTTAGCTCTGTAACAGTGAAAAAATTTTCAAAATCGGTCAGTTAGTTTATTTTTGACACTTCTGGATCCTATGGACTCTGGCAGACCTTACATAACGGAATCTATATTTATCTAAAACAGTTTAGCTCTGTAACAGTGAAAAAATTTTCAAAATCGATCAGGCAGTTTATTTTTGACACTTTTGGGTCCTATGGACCGAGGCGGACCTTACATAACGTAATCGATATTTATCTAAAATAGTTTAGCTCTGTAACAGTGAAAAAATTTTCAAAATCGGTCAGTTAGTTTATTTTTAACACTTTTGGGTCCTGTGGACCCTGGCGGACCTTACATAATGTATTCTAAATCTATCTAAAATAGTTTAGCTCTGTAACAGTGAAGAAATTTTTAAAATTGGTCGTTTAGTTTATTTTTTACAATTACGGGATCAGTAAATCCTGGCGAAACTCATACAAGTCTAGTACTCTAACAGTAAGAAAAGGGTTCTAAGGATCTCATATAACTTATGGCAGTCCGTAAGCTTCTTGCGGACATCATTTAATTAATTAATTCAAATACTTTAACTTACTAACTGTGAAAAAATTTTTAAAATCGATTGGTTAATTAATTTCTGGCCTTTTTAGGTCCCGAAAACCTTGACCTCACATAAAATACCTTAAATCCATTTGAAATGGTTTAATTTTTTAACATTATTAATTATTAGTGGAAAAATTTTCAAAATCGATTCAAAATATTTTTCCGTACATACATATGTACATTGTACATATTTTGTTTTGTTTCATATTTAATAATATTTATATCATAACATAATCTTCAATTTCTTGTTTACTTAAAAATTCAATAAAAAAAAAAAAAAAAATTCTTCATTACATTAGCTTAGAAAATCTGTTTAATTTACATTTTTTAACATGGGATAGAACCATGCTAATTATAATGCAATAAATGAGAAACAAAACTCTATACATGTATGTGTGTTATATCACATATATGTGAATAGTTTTCACTTGTTCTCACAAAATTCTTTAATAAAATAGTGAAATATTTGTATACTTAATAAAGAACTGAGATATAAATAGAAATTACTTATTAGACTAACAAAGAAAGAATAAAAGTGAATATTTACATTTTCTCGAAAAATACTTAAAATAGAAAGAAAATTATAAGAATATTTTCTTCATAATTTTTTTTTTCCTTTTCAACGATGTAAAAATTGAACTGCCCTATGATAGGATCGAATGATAAAAAATGGCCAGAAAACCTACTTCTGGGCATCCGACGTGTCTGGCTAACGAACTTAGCCAAGCCAATTCAGAATCCAGTCCGCACACAAAATTTCATAAGCGTTAGACGTTTCGTTCGAGAGTTATCGTGGGAACACATAAATATATATATATATATATATATATATATATATATATATATATATATATATATATATATATATATATATAAATTTTAGTGAATATCATTTTCGTATTCTAGGGACCTCAAAACAGATTTCTGCCATAGTCCCGGACTCAGATTGCGTCATGACACCTACTGTAATAGCTGAATTTCGAGTTTTCGAAATTCGCTAAAAAGCTTATAACTTATAAGTACAGTTCTTGTGCAAAAATGGCCGGGGGCTATAACGATCTTAAAACGACCCTGGCTACCATGGATTATATTTATTTTAAAATTACAATAAATAAAGTATAATATTTAAATAACTGTACGTTGTATATATCGAAAATTTAATTAAAATAAATCCCTAATTAAAAACTTAATTTATAATTTTAATTTAAATCACAAAAATATGAACATTTTTTGTTAATGAAAATGAAACATTATCGTTCTTTTTATAATCCATTTTGGTGTTAAATTAATGTACGGATTAATTTATTGTTTAAAAGGGGTACGAGCATGTATAAATGTTCCAGTTTATATTCGCAGAAAAATTTTCTTTTATCGTTGTATAATCGTACATTCATTTACATTGAAGTATTCGGGTTCAAATATGCGAAATGTGTTCACAAGTATATATCGAGCCATTACCGCCGATTTATCGTAAACGACACTTTTATCGAAATTGAGATTTTTATTGCCAACAACATTTTAAACTGTAACGGACCAAGCAGTGTTAACGTTTTTCTCCAAATTTCGTTAATTAGCGAGTTATAGCAACTGCTTAGTTTATCGTTAATACAACACATTTTCACATTTTAGCCTAACCGATAATAATCATCTTTATCGTAAGGTTAATAAAATAATAGGAATAATACGCTCAGGCGTAATAAAATGAAGACAGCAGAAATATCGCAAGCGCCATACAAATATTAAAAAAATCCTTCTCCTGTAAAATTTGATATTTGTCGGTTACACTAAAATGGCGGTAATGGCTTGATATGTCAGTATTATTGATGGCAATATTTTTAATATTTCTCAATAAAAGAAATAATATTTTCTTTACCGCAAATAAAGGACCTAAATAGGATTTATCGTGAATATCTGTTTGCCATATTTAGGAGGAACTTAACCCTAATTTTTAACAAAAAGCGACCACGAGCGTTCTAGTGGTTGGTTTTTTTTAATCAATTCAGAATTTAAAAAAGGAATAAAAAATTCCAATACTATTTTTTTATTAAATGCCACACAGAGGAGAATTTACGTCTTATTTCTGGCCAAAATTATATTAATGTATTTTTTTATTTTACTATCAGTTGACAAAAAATACAATTTTGCAAAAAGCAATGGTTGTGCTTCAGCCACCATCTTGAATTTCAGTTAATGCCAAATATCTCAACAACGGTGCATTTAATGAGAAAAATGCTCAGAATCAATTTTATAGAAAAAATTTTGAGTTATTTTTGTTTGAAACATTTTTCGATGAAATTCGTATTTTTCGATATTTAACCTGCCAAAATTCCATGGATCTAATTTTCCCCCAATATCTCATACTCTCAACGATACTTCGAACATTGAAAGTAGCTATTATCGCATTTTTAGATCGTAAAATCCTCTACAAGTTTCATTCGAAACTTTTTAACGTATTTCTAATAGCTTAGAAGTTATAGATCTTTAAACGTCAAAATTATGTCATCCAATCTTCAATAAGAGTTGCTACTGTTAACATTAATGAGATATGCAATAGTAACCATTTGGTCTGCAAAATTGGAACCCTGGATTTTGTTTCCGGGAAATGTTTAGAAGTATCCCAAGAGCCTGAATAAAGATTGGCGGGATGGTGGAAGTTGTGCTTCAGCCGCCATCTTGGATTTCAGTTTTCGCCAAATATCTTGACAGCCGTACATCTAATGAGGAAAATGCTCAGAATCAGTTTTATAAAAAATTAAATTTTGCATTACTTTTGTTGGCAACATTTTTCGATGACATTCGTATTTTTCGATGTAAAACCTGCCAAAATTTCGTGGATCTAATTTTCCCCCAATATCTCATTAACGATACTTCGAACATTGAAAGTAGCTATTATCGTATTTTTAGAACGTAAAATCCTCTACAAGTTCCATTCGAAACTTTTTGACGTATTTTTAGTAGCTTGGAAGTTATAGACCTTTAAACGTTAAAATTGTATCATCGAATTTTCGGTAACGGTCACTACTGTTGACACTGATGAGATATGTAGTGCTAAAAACTTGGGCTGCAAAATTTAGACCCTAGATTTTTCTTTTGGAGAATCGCTAGGCGTATCCCATGAGCTTAAATACAAATTGGCGGGATGGTGGAAGCTGTGCTTCAGCTGCCAACTTGAGTTCAAGTTTTTACACAATATTTCGAAAACGGTATATCTAACAAACAAACTGGTAAGAACTAATTTTATAGAAAAATAAATTTGGCACAATTTTCGTTCAAAAATTTTTTCGATGAAACCGGTATATTTCTAGTTTTATTGGAACCTTTTTGATGTACCTACTATAGCTCGAAAGTTATAAATCTCGAAAAATCAAATTTTGCAAACCAAATTATTAGTGCTGCATACCTCATATGTGTGTTAACAACACAGACTGTTATTGACAATTGAACATGATTTTGACAAGGTGAGGTCTGTAATTTCTGGACTATTAGTCTTACGTTAATTAAAATGTTCAGATAAAAATTGTAGATAATTTTACACTCTAACAATTTCTTAATAGCTATTTTCAAGGTAAAACGTATTTACGAGATATTTAAAAAAATGGGATCCATGAAATTGTGACGAGTTCTACATCGAAAGTTACGAAATTCATCGAAAAGTTTTTCGAACCAAAGTGATTTGTTCCAAATTTAATTTTCTATAATATTTGTTCTCACCATTTGCTTTACTAGATGTAATGTTATTGAGATATTTAACAAAAAGTCGTCAAGTGCGTGTTTGACACGCATTATTTAGGGCTACTCAGGAATTATGTGTTGTATGTTGTATGAATCATTACATGTTGTATGATTAGTAAGAAACCTGCAAAAAATTTTGATAATTATACCATAGCTACAAGTTAAGGATATTATGGAGGTACTTAAAAATGGTGACAGTCTTATGAAAATTTGTGCGAATAATGGTTTTTCTAAATTTAATCGACTGTGAAAATTTAAATTAGATTCACTACAGCGTTTAAAAGTTATTGCAGGTTTAATTTTTGCTCACTTTTAACATGCAGTCTAATTGAGTTTTCAATAGAAACCGAATATAAACCAGCTTTTAATGCTTAGAAAAAATGGTGATGAGGCTCTTGTTTTTGTTTTAGATGTTAGGAAAAACGCTTATACAACTTTTTTTACCCCCAAATTTACCAAAATAGCCCCTCTAGTAGGTCCGACTCTGGCTTTGTATATATCAGTAGAAAGCTCTCTAAAAATGAAGTGTTGTGTCAATTTAAAATTTTTCTTTATCTGCCGCAGTTTTCAAGTAATCTAGCAAAATTGAAATTTTACCCTAATTTTGAGGGGTAATTTCACTTCTTAAATGGCGACTGTGTCAGATGAAAAAAATCGGGTCCGTTATTTTGGTCGACCCTACGGGTTGTCCCCATTTACTCTTTTCTCGTCTCTTTTGATCCCAATTTTTCATAGAGAAGAAATTATAAGATTTTTGTTAATTTTTCAAAAACCACCAATATTTTTAAATTTTTTTGGATACTGCTGATAAAGTGACCATCTTCGCGTAAATTTTTAATATATTAAAGATTAGGTACTCATAAAATAAATACAAAAAAATACGGTGTGAAGTCTGAATGCGTACCTATTCATCCTTGTCTACGGTAGCACATTTTTTATTGACATAAATATTAGAAACGCAGGAAAAGAGACCAGGAATCAACATAGAAGTGGATTATGGTACGATATATTTTCTGAAAAAAGTGCTTAGGACCAAAGTTATAGAATTCAAAGTGATGCACTTGATGATGACTTTGAAGTTGACCTTGAGGTCAATTTCCAAAGTCATTTGAAAATCATTTAATATTTTTCAAAAGGAGTAGCTTACTTTTCACCCCTAAATGGTTCAAAGTATATTCGAACGAATTTCACATGCAAGATAGAAAATAAGTGATCAAGAAGTAATTTTGAAAAATACTTGCTCAATCGCAATCGGAAAAATAATAGTTAATCATATGTTCAATTGAATTCCTAATATGATAACTATAGAGTAGCAATAAAAATTTTAAAAAATTTTGAAAATTTATAATATAACATAAAGTTAATGTTTAACTTACAATTAGAGTGATATTAAATCTTTTCTTAACTTTACTTCTAAAATTACTTACAAAAATGTTTTCTTCTAATTTTTTCTATAAATCAACTTTGAAGATAGATTGAGTCAATACATGAAATTACTGCTTATAGGTACAGGATATGGTCAAACTTCGGCAATGGCTAATCATTTTCAACTGACCTTGAAAATCGATTTCAGGGTCACTATCAAGTGCATCGCTTCAAATTCTACAAATTTGGTACTCAGCCCTTTTTTCAGAAAATATGTCGTTTCAAAAATATCTAGCTATAACTGTTTTCATCTACAGAGGTTGAATGGTGTTTTCTACCCCTAAAAAGCGTATTTAGCCGAAATAAAAAAACACGTATTTAATATTTTTCGCTGTTTAATAAGTATGTTAAGTTTCATTCAAATTGGCAAGTATTAGTTGGGTAGTGTTATTTGTCAGAATGTTTTGCCGATCTAGTTTTTTCAATATTTCTTTGCTCGTTTTCAGAATTTGTATTTTAATTTCTACGGACAAATAACTCATTCTTTTCTTCGATTTGAGTAACTTTTATTTGCTGATGTTGACCATTAATTGATCGAAACATATCAAATATTTTTCAATGATTTTTTTAGCGAATGTCGAAAATTTTGAAAATTTTTTCACCGTTAGTAAGTTAAAGTATTTGAATTCATTAAGTAATTAAATGATGTCCACAAGAACCTTACGGACTACCATAAGTTATATGAGTCCCTAGGACCCGTTTTTTACTGTTAGGATAAACTTTTTACTAAAATTATTTTAGATGAATAAAGGTTATGTTGTATGATTTCCGCCAGGGTTTACTGTTCCCATTATTGTAAAAAATAAACTAACCGACCGATTTTGAAAATTTTTTCACTGTTAGAGAACTAAATTATTTTAGATGGATACAACTATGCTGCACAAAGTCCGTTCGGGTTCTTGGGTCCCAAAAATATCAAAACTAATTACCCAGCCGATTTTAAAAAATCTTTTACTCTTAGAAAGCTAAACTATTTTAAATAGGTACAGTTCTTAGATGAGATCCGCCAGTCCCTAAAATTTGGAAATTCGCTATGTTATGCAGATGCTGCGACAGGGGTATTTAATCTGACAAACACAAAAATATTGCAGATCCATGGTAACGCGATTTAAAAATGAAATATTATTGATCAAAAAGTGTCAGAGATCACATTGATCCTGAGAAAAATTTCTCACCATACTTGCCCCACGTTCGATAAATCTGTTTCCAGCCTGTATATGTAACCGTGTATGTATGTAAAGCAGCAAACACTCTCGGAAACCGCGTAATGTTATAAAAATTTTCTTTAACTTGCGCCTTTTCGACGTCAGTTGTTGGAAATTTAATGAATTCTTCACGCAACAAAGCAATTTTGTGTGACACTAATTTCACTACTTTGCTAGTAGTAGCTTTGAAAACTTCTCCTTAAAAAAAACATTATTTCTGAAGATAATGTACTATTCCTAAAAAAAAGATACATTACTGCTTAGTCGAAATACTTATTATTTAAAAAACAGCATACCAGTTCGTTTTATGTTGTATTCGTGGGCGAATTTTTTCCAAAATAATTTCACTACTTTGCTAGTAGTAGCTTTGAAAACTTCTCCTTAAAAAAAACATTATTTCTGAAGATAATGTACTATTCCTAAAAAAAAGATACATTACTGCTTAGTTGAAATACTTATTATTTAAAAAACAGCATACCAGTTCGTTTTGTGTTGTATTCGTGGGCGAATTTTTTCCAAAATAAAAATTCCTTTCGCATTCGAAATTTTGTGTAAAAATTCAAATCGTCGCAAATATTAAAATGATTTGGATGAAAACATATTGTTTTTTTTTTACATAAACGTTAAGTCATACAAATAGGTTATGTTATAAGAATCTTTTGACAAAAAAAAAATAATTTATTTTAAAAAGATTATAAAGGTACGGACACACGACACGCTTTTGGTGTAGAAGTTTTTTTTTTTACAAAAGGACAGAAAAGTTGATTTAAGATACTACCAACAAGGTAATCCTAAATTGTGAGACGCATCCAAAAGATAATACAGAGATAATATTATATTACAACTCTAAGAAAAAAGTAAACGCAATAAAATTTTACAAGTTGGATTTACACTATAGCAAAAAATGAAATAAATTATTTTCAGTACGAAACTGCCGTCTTGCAGCAACATTTATAAAAATATTAGTTTTCAATTCAAAATAGAATATGGCAATACAAAATACGATTTAGAAATGTTAAATTATAATCTAAATCAGGTGTTGTGTGAAATGTCTGACACTATTCTATTCGCCGTGTGTGACACTACTGTGTAAACAACCTCAAATATTTGCTAGAGAAGTCTAGCAACTCGAGTGTATACAACTGTTCTAGCCTGATCTAGACTGCAAATTTAAGCCGCTGCTACACGATGCTACGAACACCTTCCAACATTCGACGTTGGATGGTTCATAGCATCGTGTAGCCGTTGTTCGAACCTACGAGTGTCCAATGTCGAGCGTCAAACGTTCGCATTTGGTCGTGTCCCGTTCGATGTCGGTATTTTTGCACCGAGTCAAAGGGGTGCTTCGAACATTTGAAGGTCAATGTTGGTTCGTTGGTTGGTTCGACTCAGCAGCTGCACGCTCGTTCATGTGAAGAGAGACAACATCAGTGTATAACATTAGAGATAACATCAGACAGATAACATCGTCCACTGAGTACCAACACATCATCATTCGTATTGGATCAAACATTCGATTCACCGTGTAGCAGATACATTCGTCGCACCAACTATCGAACTTAACTGCCTCAAACGTTCGATCGAATGTTGGAAGGAACGTTCGTAGCATCGTGTAGAACCCGCTTTACTTGAACGTGTAAACCAACGGGCCAAACTACTATATGATAGTTAGTATTCCGACTGTAGCAGAAAGGTGACGTAAAATCTCCTCCACTTCGCATCACTATGCTGTGTAAGTACAAACTGTTTGTAGTGGTTTAGGCTTGATGTTTGCTTCTGTGTGAGTATTTACACACACAATTACAAAACACGTATTATCGGACAGAGCAACGTGCAGGTCAAGTAACAATGGTCTTACAATACATAACAATCGTAGTGGATTCGATGACCGACACCGACTGACTAAATGCCTTAAGCTGTGACAGACCAACAAATGACTCCAAGCGAACTAAACTTTTTTGATATTAGTTTGCTTCTAGTGTTCTATAGTGTAAACATTGCACACAATAATGCTAATTTAGATGTCGCGTTATTTTGATGTCTCGTGTATCCGTAGCTTTATGTACATATGTTGTAGGTACCTATCATGTATTATATACTGTGTGATACAAGGGGACAAACTAGATTGGCTTTGCCTCTGTTCCACTTGTAATGAGTTTGTGACGTAGTCTGTTTGTGTACATACACACTGTTTGCAGTGTATTAGTTTGGTTTTTTGTAGTAGTATGTGTATACACACATACAATCACATCACACGTATTACCAGAGAGAGCTGTTCAACGTGCTCAACTAACAATGGGTATATTGTTAATATAATGGTGTGTTGACTCGACGACGACTACTGACGGACTAATGTCTTAAGCTGTGACTGGCTTACAAATGACTCCAAGCGAATTTCACTTTTTTTATGTTAGTTGGCTTCTAGTGTTCTATGGTGTGACACTTTCAAAATAGAGTATACTCACTATATATATAGGTAGCATGTGTAAATTACGTATGTATATTTTGAGTAAAATTCAAAACGTCAAATGTCAAAAACTAATATATTTAAATAGCAATTAAATTGAATTTGAATGAATTTAAAAAATATTGTTAAAGTTTTCATTTTTTTGATAGTAATTTACTGTTAATATGTAGGTAATATTAAAATCATTTAGGTAATTTAATATGTAGGTAATATTAAAATCATTTAAATATCCATAAACGACACAGTAATAATCATGTACCTAATAGAATAGGCGTCAATTATATTTTTTTTATTTATACCTTACTGCTAACAAGAAAGATTAAAAAAAAATTTAGCAACTAAGAAAAAAATCTAATTAATTTCTAATTCTATACGTTCGATTATTAAACAATTAGCAGTTAGGTCCAAAATTAATGTCTTAAATTTTTTATTTTTGTAATTAAGAAAAATATCCCCTTTACTCCAAAAAGTTGGGGAGCTGAGTTCAGCAAACAGAAATGCAAGTTGGCCACACATTAGAATAGTATTTTTGTGAAACGATAAGGCTTACTCAGAGGTTATGACCTCTGAGTAGCCTAAAAACTAAGATCCAAGATGGCGCCTAAAGCACAACCCCCACTGTCCCGCCAATTTGGATTTACACACATGGAATATTCCTAAACATCTTCCGAAAAAAGAATTTCAGGAGAAAATTATGCAAACCAAATTATTAGTGCTGCATATCTCATAACTGTGTTACCAATACAGACTCTTACTGACAGTTGCACGTGATTTTGACATTTAGATGTCTATAGTTTCTGAACTATTAGTTCTACGTAAAAAAGCTTTAAATACATTTGTAGAGAATTTTATGCTCAACAAGTTTTATAATAACTATTTTCAGAATATTTTTCACATCTGAGGAGATATGAGACAAAAACAACTACAATGAATTTTCACAAAGATTTAATGTTCGATGCCTCGAAAAATATTAATTTCACGGAAAAATACTTCAAACGAAACTTGTAGCAAATTGAATTTCTGATAAAAAAGGTTCTTACCATTTTCCTTGTAAGACTGATAGTTTGCGAGATATTAGCGATTATTTGAAAAAGGCATTTTCTAATATGGCGGCTGAAGCACAACCTCCACCATCCCGCCAGTTGATATTTATACTCATAAAACATCCCTGAACAACTTCCAGAAGAAAAATCTTGTATGTAGATTTTTGCATTTTGACAGGTTTTTTCTTTGTAAATTTACTGTAGTATAAAGTAAAAAAATAAATCAAAATAATCTATGAATGAGTTAAAAATACTAAATGTGTGCAGTAAAGCATTACTTACATTATAAAAACATAAATAAATTTTCGTGGGTCAAAAATACAAATTTTCGAATGAGCTGAAATTGATATCCATGAAAACCGCCTGCTCACTAACAAAGAAATTGTTTTATTGAACAATCAGTATTTTTTTAATCCATAAAATATACGTAAACATGCCATTATATAGTTTTAAAATGAAAATCCTTGTCAATAATTTTTAATTTTTCTAAATGTTAACCCCTTGTTTTGTCTTTTTTTACCCCACTTTTTTCTTTTTTTTTTAAAGTATAAAAAAAAATTACAAGCAGTCGGACCATAAATAAAGCTTTGTACTTTGCATTACTAAATCATATAGAATAACAAGAAAAAAATACAGCACTCTATCTTATCAGATTTTTTACTTACTGAAAAAGTTTATCGTCGCGGAATCAAAGTTTTTCGCTCATGAATAACAGAGGTTTGAGAGAAAATTCTTTTATGTTATAAAGCCCGTTCCAAAAAATAATTTTTTGGCCCAGACAGCTTAAAATGCTAATGTATTTTGTTGTAATATTTTTTATTTTTTGAATTTAACACTGTTGAGTTTAATATTTAAGTATGTTTTTTTTTACCCCACTCGAGCAGTGTCTTTTTTTTACCCCACCCAAACCCTAAATAAACGGTTTATTATTAAAAAAAATAGTATAAAAAATTAGTTAAAATTGCCATCTTTTATCGTCATTTCTATAATTTTTTCTTCCATAAATAAAATTTTTTTGTCCGAATTCTTCATGTCTAATTATCTAGAATTGTCTAATAAGGCCATAAAGTTCTCCTCGAGAGAAAGCTTTCATTTCTCCTGATAAATCTGAAAGTGAAAATACGAAATTAGAAATTCAACAATTGAAATTCAACAATTGAAGTGCATATTTTTACCTAAAAATGAGCCTGAAAAAAAAATAGCGCAAGTATGCGCAAAATTTTCTTTCATGAACATAATGTAGAACAGTTGAACTTTGTACAACTATAATAAATTTTGCCCGATCTAGCCCGACACATGAACAAAAAGCTTCAAATTTAAAAAATTCTATCTAAATTACATTATTTTGTTAAGAGTAGCATAAACTACTAATATTTAAGTGTACTAGATGATAGCATTGAAATTAAACATTAATAAATATAAGCACATACCTCGATCTTCAATATCCGTCTTGAATTTTTACTTAATATTGCCAACAGACATCGCAAACGTAAATTAAAAACACCGTATATTGAAAGTAACAAAAACAATAAAGTGAGTAGTTTTTTGAACATTGGATTGCGATTGTCATAGATAGACCGGCACGGTAGTCTGGTAGTTTAATTGTTCTGTTTATGACGCAGTGGTAATCTAAGTACGTAAAAAAGCAACTTTAAACTCAAAGTAATAGAGTTGAGAATTTCGACTTTTGGCCAGGTTTGACCATACAATACTCCACTGTGTGCCGGCGCTACTGTGAAAAGTAGAATTAATTAAAATAATAGGTAAGATAATATCAAAAGAGAAAAAATAAGTAAATTTTCTCCCCAAGAAAATAAAGTAACGTTATATTTTATCCATTACACTTTCATTTTCCAATTACCAACAACTATTTATTTTTATAATTAGCTCAAGCACAGTAAGATCTCGATAATGCGCCAATTGATTCATTTTCTCGGTACCGTCAAACGGGACTATTTGAACACGGTGGGGCTATTTAGAACAAAAAAAGAAGAAAAAGATTTAAGCTCTTATATCTGTTTGATTTCTGAACGATTCATAACGTTAATCCGTCTTTAATAGGGGGTGTTTTTTAAGAGTTTAAATCTTTTTTAAAACTCTTCTTTAAGAGTTTGAATCTTTTTTTTTTGTTCCATATTAGCCCCACCGTTTTCAAATAGCTCCGTTTGACGGTATATTTTATGAAAATAAAAATTCGCCAAGTGTGTGCCGGACACGCATTATTAAAGTTCCGTGGTAAATAGCTAATTTTCCACAATTTTTAGGATTAGATGTAGGAAATTTAATAGTATATATCAACGGCTTACTGCTAGAACCACGAATGTCAATTTTTCACTGTTTTGAGATAATTAGATATAAATGTTCAGAATCATCTTATAGGTACTGATGATAGGCTAACAAAAATTTCATTTTATTTATCAGAATGAAAGTTATTAACAATAACAAAACCTTGTATCTCCAGATTTCAAATTATGTCATAATTTAATGGTATGTTATCATACGACCTACCTGCGAGGGTTGGTATAGTAGTGCTCTGTTGTTTTTTTCAACATTTTTATTGTGACTATTATTAATTTTTTTATTGAATTAATCTATTCATTCGTACGTATTACTTCCACTGTAAGTATGAGAACTTTCAAAGTATCAGAGAATTATGTAATTTTGTGAGATACGAGGTACTGCATTCAATTATGTCAAAATAATTTAGTGTATCTCACAGATCGCCAGTGTCGCCATCTTACATCGACCGGGAATATTTAAATTTTAAATATTCCCGGTCAATATAAAAGATATCACCAGATGGCGGCAATCAAGATAGTCGGAGTTATTTTGATATAGTCACCAGATATCTTACAAAATTACATATATGTAATTAATTAAATGTTTTTAATTGTAAAATTCTATGTTAATAATAAGAAAACAAAAACTTTATGCTTAAAACGAAAACGAAGTTCAAACTTTCAAAAATAAAGAAGTTATAATGTTTTTTTGTCTCTCCTGAAAAGTAGCATTTTTCAAGATACGTGGTTCTAGCAGCAAGCCGTCGATATGTAATTGAGATTATGAGATGAGTCCAAATTTTTAAAAAAATAATCATGTGAAAACCAATTAATTGTCTCAGTTAAATATAGAAAAATAAAGATATCAATGAGTAGTTAAAAAACTTCACGAAATTTCATCCAACGTCACCAGATGGTAACATTCCTTACGTCTTCAGTCTTACACGTGCTGCTATCTATTCGAAAAAACGATGGCTGGAATCTGAATAAGAACCAAACAAACTGAACGCACAAATACAGTAACGAACATAGAGAAAGTTTAAATGGTAAAGGGAAGATACTTGTATAAACTAAAAATATCTCACTGCCTAACTTTTTTGACTTCAGTGCAAAGCGCCACTGATTATTTAGGGACTTAATGATCACTTATGAAGATTGACAACTGGAATGAATGCATTAAAGTTACGTGATTGTAACCACGTAACTTAAAAAATCATTGAACCTTTAGACTTAAACACAGTGACTTGTAATAGTGTCTATGTTGTTTCAAAATAAAAGTGGTATTTTTGCGAAGTAAAATATTTGTTTATTATTTACAAATATGGAATACCATAAAGTAACGCTTAACCCGGCCTTCGTCGCTACTGGGTAAAAAATACCACAGAGGTAATAAAGCTATTTATTATTTTTTTTTTCTACGTAATCTTGCTACTTGCCGCTTTAAGTACCTTTCTGCATAGCAATATAAATTTTGTTTATAGCTAATAGTGTAAACAAACAAAATAGAATAACAAACTTCAATATAAATAAACATTTAAGGAAATAGCCATCTATAAATAATGTGGTAATTTTTACTCGGTCGCGATCGTCTGTGTTTGGATTTGTCTAGCGACGAACCCCGGGTTAAATCTATTAATAGTGTCTTTATATGTTATTACTTCTTGATGAAGCTGTGTATTGTGCCCCGTAAGGGATGTTTTTAGGCGTCGACTTTTTTATCCGTCGAAAAGAAATTAAAATTTTTCTAAACATTTAAAGAAATGCTTGATACTGTTTAAAGGCATATAAAGTATACATAAGAGCGCCCATATTTGGAGGCAAGGGGGGTGAGCCCCCCCCCGTTAGCTGTTAGGGAAATATTGAAATGTATGAGTGTACTGATAGTCAAGTGTTTTTTCTTTAACGTAGCCTAGCATTTTAGCAACAGGATAAAGTGTTACAATATGGTCAAAATTGGAAGTTTTTATGCATACCTACAAATCGCCATTCGTCATCCAAAATATTAAAAATACTCCTTACCCTTAGTTCTACCCCCCTCCCCTCTGAAAATCATCATATAGGCGCCCTTGGCAATACACCCTATAAAATACCTACCTATTAGGTATTGTTTAATGAGATTTCTATCACTAAATTTCTCCACAAATATTGTCAGAATCTGATAAATCTCACGTTACTTTCATCTTCAAAAAATATGACAAATTCATACTGTTTAGCTGATTTCTTAGCTTACTTTTAATAAAGTTCGTGTCCGAAAGTACAATATTTGTTCACAAAAACATGTACGAACATTACTAATTTAAAAGTTTATTAATTATGTACTAATGTACTAATTTAAAAAGAACCATAGTTAGGTATTAAATGAATCGCAGGCTGTTGACCATTGCCCTCGTGGTACCCAAAGTTTTACGTCTGTGAGTCAAACTATAGATATTATATAACATGCGAGCACCCCCCCCCCTTCAAAAAAACACACACACGGGTAAAATTTACAATAGTTGTAAGACTGCTTGTTCACGCACAAAATTATTATTGCAAACGAAATTGATAAAAGTATTTAACATTTTTATAAGACTACAATAAAAAAATTTGTACAGTACTATAGTATAGTGCGAAAACAGAATAATATTCATAATAATTAAATTATGCAATAATAATTAATCAATAATATTGTGTATATGCAAGCAGCTAACATTTTTACTGTAACTTAGTAAATTCAGACTGTATGTTTTCGGAAATAATGTGAATCAATAATGGATTAAAAGGAATCAAAACATAATTCCCTTCATCATTTTTAAGATCACAAACCACATTTTTAGGGTTCGCGGGCAGGAATTTGGGGACAGCCTTGTTATAGCCTAACGGAATTATGTCTCAAAATAAAAACACCAAATTACTTATTTATTATTGGAGGATGTCGAACTTGATTTTTTTAAAACTAAATGAATTGATTAATTATATCAGACATTATCAAAATAACAAAAGTCTTGTATTTCTCATAATTGAGTTTTGTGCTTCCCATAAAACTATACTTTGAACCAATAATATTTAAAAATCACTAAAAATACTTACTACGTTATTATAATGTTATTATAGTTATAAGTTTACCATATTCATTGCCTTATTTATTTATAAGTACATCACGTATGGGTGCGAGATGTTAAAGGAGAGAGGATTTATTTTTGAGCTACATAGTTATGAAGTCTAGTTAAAAATTCACATAATTAATTGTAGATAATTTTACTTTGTGAAAATCCATAATGAATATAGCGAAAAAAAATTTTTTTTTGTCAAATTTTCACTTAAATATAGAAATATAGTATTTTTCACAAACTCGTTTTCGGTTGATTAAATCATCATCAGGTAAAAACTAAACTGAATTCAGTTTGGATAAGAGAATATATTAAAAATTATACTTAATATGTTTTTAAAATTTAAAGACATTCACTAGGGTGATTTAAATATTATTCAAAATATTCAAGAGCTTTATATTGTTGATGTTAATTAAAACTGATAATACAATACAAATTTCTCAAAGTTAAATAATTTTGAATCAGCCTGTTCAGTGTTGTATTTTGTTGTAAGAAAATCAAACTTTCCTTACACGGCAAATGTTATTTTCAAATAATAAATTTCACTCACACTTAAAAGTCCAAAAACTTCCATCTTGATACATCATTACACATGTACAATTGTTGTTATTTTTTCTTTTCCTTTCTTTTTTGACGGTTCTGGCAGAAGGCGGAGTTGAATTTAATCATAGATAATTTTTCTTCTTACATTAGAAAAAAAGTTTTTTTTCTTTTTAAATGTGAGCGACATCTGTTTTTCAAGATCTTGAGCTCGAAAGCGACATCATTCTTACTTACAACAAATGAGAAAAAATAAAACTTTAGTTTTTTAAATAGTTCTTTTTCTTTCTTTTTTTAAATCGTTAAATATTATTCTTGTAATTGTTCATTAGAAGGGGAATATTTCAAATACTTTTTTTCTCAACGAAACGATATTATTTTTTATTAAAACAAGATTGAAAAACTTCATTAATTTATTCAGAAGTAGAATGAATTCCATTATTTTCTTTTCCTGTGCGCTTGTAAAAGTTAAAGTTTTATATAAAAATTCTAAAAGTTTTGTTCTTGCCGTCTTGTGTTGTTTTGATGGAAAGGTATGTAATTTATTAAAAGATAATAATTTTAAAAGAAATCTTACTTTAATTAAGTTTCTTACAGTATATTATATTGTCAAGAATTATATTTGACATAATATTAATTTTAAATAAACCTATAGTAATTTTATTGAGTCGTTCTCTGGCAAAGTGAGACACTTAAAAACTGGTAGTTTCAGATTTTTATGATTGTTATATTCTAATAATCTATTAGTGTTGGGTAATTATGCTGGACTATAAATTTTGCCATATCTGTTTGTTTCTATAAAGCACATGTGAGATGGAGTAAAGTAACCCATTGTAAATCAGCTAAAATTATATTATCTCGTTTTTCTCCGAATTAATATCAACAGAAAGGACGAAAATATGATTAATAAATAGTGCGCTTAATAAGTAAGCAGTATACTAAAATTCACGCACGTAAACCCGATAGCTTACAAGTAAATACATTTGATAATCCAAAAATGTCAAATGCCATTTTTGAAAAAATTTATAAATAAATTTGAACGTTTTAAATTTCTGTAGAAGTGTAGATAGTACTATTCGACTGTTATCAAACAGTGAAAGAGAATCAATGAGGAATTAACTTGACAACTTTTTACACCCCAATTTCAAAATTTTTTTGTGAAAAATTGTCAATATACGCATTATTTATCCAGTTATTCCTTCAAGTATCAAGAAAAATTTAGTTTCTTTGTTGTCCGATGACGTTGCTTATTATACGTGGTGTTAAAATTGACACCTAGAAAAATCATCTTTTACGGTATACAGCACACAGCTTCAGCGAGTGATCAAAAATTAGAAAATCAAACAAGGTTTTGAAGAAAAAAGTTTCAGTTTCTTTATTTTAAAATGCCAAAAAAAGTTTTCGACATAATGTTCATTGGCTATCAATCAACATTGGGTAATGTTAGGTATCTAGGTTTAATACCTAGGTTTATACCGGTAGTGTCGGAATATTGATTTATGTATTTCAAATCATATTTCGGATTCAAATTTCAAATACGTTGGGTAATCTATAGGTATAATAAAACTGTAACGAGACCATTTTTGTACATGGAACATTTTTTGAAAATTGTACTGGTACTGTAAGTAGTTATCGATGTAGATATGTCAAAACAGCAATTTTTAAAATTTTTGTCTGTCTGTCTGTTCACGCATTATGCAAAAACTATTGGATAGATTTTAATGAAATTTGGTATGATTACCTTATTACCTGGGTCAACATCTAGGATACTTTTCATTCCGGGAAAAAGTCTCATTCCCACGGAAAAATAGAAACACCATTCTGAGGATGTGCACACATTACGCAAAAACTATTGAACGGATTTTGATGAAATTTGGTGTGGTAATAACGTATTACCTGGGTCAATATCCAAGATGCTCTTTACCCCAGAAAGAAGTCTCATTCCCACGCAAAAATAGTGAAACCATTTTAAGCGAAAATAGAGAAACCATTTTAAGCCTATGCACACATTACACAAAAACTCGTGAACGGATTTTCATGAAATTTGGTGTGATGATAATTTATCACTTGGGTCAACATTTAGTATAGTTTTTACTCCGGGAAAATGTCTCATTCCCACGGGAAAATAGAAAAACCACTTTGAGCATATGCAGGTATTACGGAAAATTTATTGTTCTATGAAAGTTCAGTATAATTATTACACTTATATACTTCTCATTAAGTTTAACAAAATGCGTCGCGGGTACAGCTGGTCTTCTAAAATTATCCGTAACTCGCAACTTCTTAGTAGTTCGCTTTCAGTCTTGACAATCCTGAATAGCCCATTAAAATAATTTATAGAGTTTTTCCAGTCCACCTCAAACAATCCATTTCGATGGGATAAAAAGAAATATAATCTAAATAAATATAAATATATCTCCTCATTAACTATGTACGTGCACAATAAATTGCATACAAATACATATGTTGACGACAATTATATTATAAAATAATAAAATTGAATGAAATAAATATGTATGTAAAGTTTTCAAGATACCTTATACAATTACCCATGTTTTGTAGATTTCATATTATATGTACCTATGTTATAAATTTATTTTATTTATGAATTATTAAGATTTTCTGTTTCTGTATTCGTATTTATAAAACATGTAAATACTATACGAGATAAGCACTATACAAGTACTTGTACTAGAGACTAGTTGTAGTATATATGCAGATTATAGTACCGCTTATATGTATGTACATACATGTAAGGATATGTGCTTCAGTAGTCTACCATAACTTGAAAATTATTGCTTATGTATACCATATTATATTGGATAGATATTATTCAAGATGCAATTTTAAGTCTGCATACACTACATAATATGTACATACATAATAAATATGTACTCATACAATACCTACTTTTGCAATAAGTCACAAAAATACGATTTACTAACAAAACATTTTGCTTTAATTTTATAATAATAGTAGTAATGATGTGTGTTTCCAAAAACTTAATAGTATTTTTTGCACGATCGTGTATTTTCATGCATTTACCGATGCTGTTGACAATGCTGGTAAGTTACATTTCCCGAACGTTTGTTTATATCCATGGAAACCAAAAAATAACAGTGCGGTAAGTGAAATAGATGCGTGGTAAGTAAATAGGAGTGTGGTAAGTTAAATTAGCTCAAAAATGATTGTATTTATTTATTTATATTGAAATTAAAAGTACAATTTGAATAATTAGGAAAATAAATCCATTAATAATATGAAAATTTTCACTAGTTTGCACATTATTATTATTATTGTTGGCATCAGTCTTCTTATTTTATTGACATTTCAAAAGGTCGTTCAATCATTAAGATTTTCTGTGGCTTTCATAATCTTCCTTTCATTTTACGAGAATAAATTTGCAGTCAAAAATAAAATGCTTCATCAATTTCATTATTCTCACTAATAATATAGTTTAACAAAACTATTTTCCTCAATTTTTTTAATAGAAAATTCAAAAAAAATATTCACGCCAGTGAAATATTGACACTTAATTTTTTATTTACAAATATAATTGTCAATTGTCACTACAAAGATTCATATTAGTTGTTATGAATATTTATAATATTTATTCATGGCATTCTATGTCATAACATAGAAATATAAATTTCATCTATATTATCTGAATTTTATTTTTTATTTAACACATTTTTAATCTTTAATTATTTTAAATCGATCGTGCAAAAAATATTATACAATACACGATGCGTCAAGTGCCTTTACTGATCTCGAAAATTGCAAAAACTCGACCCTGCGGGTCTCGTTTTCGCAACATTTTCTCGATCAGTAAAAGCAACTTACCGAACTTATATTGTAAAATACTATTACAATATAAGTTCGGTAAGTTGCTTTTACTGATCGAGAAAATGTTGCGAAAACGAGACCCGCAGGGTCGAGTTTTTGCAATTTTCGAGATCAGTAAAGGCACTTGACGCATCGTGTATTGTATAATATTTTTTGCACGATCGATTTAAAATAATTAATGAATAAAAATATATTAAATAAAAAATAAAATTCGGATAATATAGATGAAATTTATATTTCTATGTTATGACATAGAATGCCATGAATAAATATTATAAATATTTATAGCAATAATACGAATCTTTGTAGTGACAACTGACAACTACATATATTTGTAAATAAAAAATTAAGTGTCAATATTTCATCGGCGCGGCGTGAATATTTTTTTTGAATTTTTTATTAAAAAAATTGAGGAAAATAGTTTGTTAAACTATAAGATTAGTGAGAATAATGAAATTGATGAAAGCATTTTATTTTCGGCTGCAAATTTACTCTCGTAAAATGAAAAGAAGATTATGAAACCACAGAAAATTTTAACGACTGAACGACCTTTTGAAATGTCAATAAAATATGAAGACTAAAAATGCCAATAATAATAATAATAATGTGCAAACTAGTGAAAATTTTCATATTAATCGATTTATTTTCCTGATTGTTCAAATTGTACTTTTAATTTCAATATAAATAAAATAATTGCAATCATTTTGAGCTAATTTCACTTACCACACTCCTATTAACTTACCACGCATCTATTTCACTTACCGCACTGTTATTTTTTGGTTTCCATGCATATAAACAAACGTTCGGGAAATGTAACTTACCAGCATTGTCAACAGCATCGGTAAATGCATGAAAATACACGATCGTGCAAAAAATATTTTTGAATAAGTATAAACAATTCGCTTTAGCAAAATTCGCTAATTTAGTTTTAAATGAGATCTTTCTTTATTTGACTAATAGTAACAGATGGGGGTCTAGGAGTAGTCGTAGTTAACTAGGGGTGACTGTGTCGACACAATCATACTATTTGAATAATTCAAGAACTTCTTCATGGAAAACCGTTTAAGACAATTAGAACAACGTAGAATACAATTCTCGAATTCAAAATTCAGCTTTGGCAACATTGGAGAGGGAGTTGAGTCATTCTCTTAAATTACATGCCTACTAGTTTTCATACACTCATTTTTACTATGACCACTAATTATAATGCAGAATAAGTCTGATTTGACAAGATGTACTGTATGCATTGTTTTAAATAAAATTGTGTTGCGATCATAAACGTTTTTGTGGAAACGTTTAAATTAAATTTTGCATTAAAACTAATAATCATTATTACTAATAATGATTGATTATTAACTTATTAACTTAATAACAGAAAGTATATAATTTAACATGTCTTATATTATTATAGTCATATATTTAGAAGAGTACTTTCTTTTCTTGTATTATTCATTTTAAAATAATCGTTAGCTCATAATTGAATAACACGATAAAAAAAAAAACTAATATACGTTATTTACACATATAATAAATTATTAATAAAATGGAGCTTTGTACGTATTCTTGCATTGTAAGTTCTCTTTCTAACAACAAGTTATCATAATCGGTCCTAAACGATTTGACATATAAATGCCAGCTTTTACTCGTGTCCGGACAGTAAAATATTTCATATATAAAATAATCTACATGATCTCCATTGAATTTTACAAAAATTATCTTCAGATCCCGACCTAAGTCGCATCCCTTCTAATATTTATATACTATGTATTTAAATAAAAAAAATAATACAATGAAAAAGATGGTACATCGGTAACAGAGCTTTTTTGTTTATGAAGATAAAAACTATATCCACAGCCGCTTTATGTTTAATTCTTAATCCCAATATTTTAAATTTTCAAAACTGCCTGAAAAGTGTTTTCCAACTTAATTTTTATTTCCCTTGTCCATTCAGACACAACTATATGCTCTACGATTTTTAAGCTATGCAAAATAATACTTATATTTTTAATTTCTTTAGAGAAAACAGTACCTATATATAAATACCACACAAATTTAAAACTGACAGAAAGACCTCGTTTGTTGATGTATAGACCTCAGACCTAGATTATGTATTCCGAAAATCAAGAAACTCATTTTGCACTTATCATGTACATGCTATTAATAAATAAACTACTGCATTTAGATGGTTATCCACATTTAGTATTGCCTAATCATAATATTCTAGAACAGACGCAAGCAGATGTTACGGGTAGATGTGACACCTATCTATACCAAATCGGTTACTTACTTCGATATCGTTTTCGTCTATTCTAATAATGCAGATGTAGCACAATCATTTTTTAAATTAAAAAATGATGTTATTCTTCTTCCGAATTTTAAAAGCAAAGATGTTTTTACTATTTTGGTAGTTTCAATATAACTTTCTAAGTATATATATGATGTACATAGAATACATAGATATATTGCGCGTACACTGTCTCAACCTCGTATCTGAAAACTCCCAATTTTTGGACACAAAAAAAAAAACATATTTTAAATCCGTGTTTTCATCACTATGAGCTTAAGATTTATGCTAATTACACCCTTCAATGTTGGCTACCCATATATGTAAATATATATAGATAAGTAGGTATATACTCGTATGTAAATACAGTATTTAATATGTTTTTTGTGTGTCCTAAAACATGTAGCTTTTGATATACGAGGTAGAGACAGCCAACGCGCGATATGTAATATAAAAGATATGTATTTATTATAATTTTAACGTATATTATATAGTGTAGATATTTTAGTGGTACATATTTTCATAAAATACGAATCCTCCTAATGTGGCTATCTCTGTCTCGCCTTGTCAATCTTAGTAGATTTAATCATCATTCAACAATAAAGCTCACTCAACAGCATAAAGATATGTATTTTAAAAATAGAGTGAAGTAAACTCAAGCTGGTGTATGTGTACTATTTTATCGATTTTCTTTTTTACTTGTCTAAAAATAAGTTTTATAGACTGACATAGATAACCAAACTAAAATATATGTTTGTTTTGTATATAAGCAAAAAGGATTTAAATTTTTTATTTTGTTATTATATTGTAGCTGTGTGTTGTCTACAATTCTATTCACTTAACATACGTCCTGTGTGCGCTATAGTAAAAAATAAAAAGAGAAATAGATGATAATTCAAAGGAGAATTGTTTTATCGACACTACTTGAACAATTTATGACGCCTTCGATAATTGGTATTACCGTAAAAAAAATTTATCGTTCTGTTTTGTTGTACTGTTCTCGCCATTTTATCGTTATGGTGTTTTTGTCCATTCGGGAAAAAAACGTAATTAAATTTTTAATCTTTTTTTTCTGAAAAAGTCTTTTATAATTTGTTAGAATTTCTAACAAATGAAAAATCTCTCAATTTGATACAGTGGAACAAAGTAAAAGAAATAAACAGTTTTTAATGAAATTTGTATTAATTGTAACACATCTTCTACCAATAAGCGAAAAAGCAATAAAACTTTTCCAAACCGGTTTTAAATAATGTTTCGGTCAATTATCTACAACATATCCAAAATTCAGCTTCCTAGGATGATATGGTGGGAGTAGAGGGGGGAAAAACGATTTTCGCTGGATCTAACAGGCCCCCAGCCCCCCAGAATTAACGTAGTGTGTTGAAATTTGGTGTGTTGATAAAGTTCGTACCTAGGTTGTGCTTTTTGGAGGTTTTAATATTTTACCCCCACCCCCCTCATTTTTAAGCTACAATTTCATGCATTTTCGACGTTTTCGAAGTTTGTACCACTCGCACAGGTCACCCGAATAAACCTAGAGGGCTGAAATTTTGTATTTGGATTGAGTTAGTATCAAGGGGGTGCCGTTTGGGGGTCTCGACTTTTAACCCCTACCCCCACCATTTTTATACCCAAAAGAACATGATTTTTCTTGTTTTTTAACAGTTTCGTTCGGGTCAAAATCTCCCCAAATAAACCTAGAGGGCTGAAATTTAGTGTACAGGTTAAGCTAATAGCCAGACACTGTTTTTTGGAGGTTTCAACTTTTAACCCTTACCCCCACGATTTTTACGCCAATATTTCCTTAATTTTTTTGCTTGTTTTCTAACACGTCTAGAGACTCCATAAGGAAACCTAGACGGCTGAAATTTTGTACGTGTATTCAGTTAGGATCCAGCTAGTACCGTGTAGGGAGTCCACATCACTTTTCCCCCCACTTCTCCCATTTTTACATCAGAATTGAATGCTATTGTTAAATGTGTTTTAAAAGCATTATGTTTATTCTAAATACAAGTAGGCGAATAGTAATTTTAAAAAATTTAAAAAAAAGTGAACTTACTTTTATGACAAATGAAATACATACATATTAAGTAATTTAAAAATGTTATTAAAGTCACTGTTTATTTATAAATTAGGAATTTTGGATTTTTAGTATTTATAAAATAGAAATTTTGGATTTTTTTGGAAAGAAAAAATATCTTTATAAAGGCCTTCCAGTTTACTATTTAAGGTCCTTTTTTAATATTTAAAACTAAAACATTAAGGCAATTAGCGGATAAACATGGGCAGGAATGTCCTCGTACGAATTGTGTTGGTTTTTTTTCTGCTACCTGTTTTCGGCACAAAATTGAAATTTACTGAGATACAGCCCTTAAATACTTAAAACCTTTTTTTAAAGCCTCGATCAGCCGAACACTCATCACCAGTTTTGAAACCAACAAAATGACAATTCGGTTGTAGACTTTCAATCACATTTCGCTTGTAGACATTCAATACCGAAGATGAAGGGGAAAATTCGACTACCGTGATGGGGCCCCGCTGCTCACGGCGTTTTTTAAAATATGTTTTGTTTATCTTTTGATCTTGTAGTAATGATAAACAAATTTCCGTGCTCTTTATCCATCAATATTTTTACGAACTTTCG
This sequence comes from Brachynemurus nebulosus, assembly GCA_035578155.1. Lineage (NCBI taxonomy): Eukaryota > Metazoa > Arthropoda > Insecta > Neuroptera > Myrmeleontidae > Brachynemurus > Brachynemurus nebulosus. The sequence continues at coordinate 5,885,053 of JAPWDM010000020.1, read as the reverse complement.
AAACTTTTCGCCTAATAATACAGATCAAAAAAATTTTAACGTCAGTCTCATTCGATTTATTTTTGTTCACACCTCGTGCATATTACCTATGTCGGTTATAATCCGCAAGTTTAGTATTGTTTGTTAAAAAGTTACCACAGCAGAATATTCAAATTTGTTCGAGCTAGTTTACATCTAGTCATTTTAGCAATTTTTTTCCTATACTTATTAATACGAGTCATTATTTTCTAAGTAGGAATAATAGCATACGGAGAATTCATTAGAATCGTGCACTTTGTACCAAGTCTTTGAAATTTGGTATAGCCTTAGGTACGGTCTTAAGGTTTCAGGACACCATCGCAGGCAACTTGTATCCAACCGCTAATGGCCTGTTTGCAATAAAACTAATATAGCCACCAGCTCTATTGATATTTTTAATAGATGGACTTTTATTAGATATAACATATGATTCATACCATACTCATACCATATATAATACCATAATCAGGGCCGGATCTAGGGGGCAGCGGTGGTATGCCCCCCTGCAAGTTTTCAGGGGCGCTAAAACGGTGAAATTGCTTAATTTTTGAGCAAAGAAAAAAAGGTCAACACTGTCCATTTCTGATAGGGGCCTATTGAACCCAAAAAATCGCCAACAGCAAAATTTGCCCCCCCTCCTAATGACTCTAAGTCCGGCCCTGACCATAATATCATAATACCAGTATAGTACCTAAATAATTGTAAAGCGGGTTCTACACGATGCTACGAACGTTCCTTCCAACGTTCGATCGAACGTTTGAGGCAATTAAGTTCGATAGTTGATGCGACGAATGTATCTGCTACACGGTGAATCGAATGTTTGATCCAATACGAATGATGACGTGTTGGTACTCAGTCGACAACGCTGTTATCTGTCTGATGTTATCTCTAATTTTATACACTGATGTTGTCTCTCTTCACATGAACGAGTCGTGCGCAACCAACGAACGCAACCAACATTGACCTTCAAACGTTCGAAGCATCCCTTTGACTCGGTGCAAGAATACCGACATCGAACGGGACACGACCAAATGCGAACGTTTGACGCTCGACATTGGACACTCGTAGGTTCGAACAACGGCTACACGATGCTATGAACCATCCAACGTCGAATGTTGGAAGGTGTTCGTAGCATCGTGTAGCAGCGGCATAAGAATAATATAATAATACTATATCGGGTTCTCCCGGAATCAGGATAAAACTTATTTTTATAATTACAACTCCATCTGTTACGAATCAAAAATATGTTTCGAAAAAAATTATGTATTTCGTCCGGCAGAATCCGAATATGCAATAAAAAATTGGGGTTTCTACTTAAGATTTAAAGTTACCCCCCAACCCGCCAACAGGGGTAGGGTCAACTTTGGAATTCCAACCTTAAAATCCTTGGGTAAACATCTGAAGCTGATGTTTACTCAAGGCCTGAAGTCTCTTGAATCTATACCAAATCTGTAATTTGTTCGAATCGCCTGATATCCCTGATTACAATTAATGGGGTTAGGAATAGAATGACAGAACTAAAGAATGGGTACCCCCTACTGAACTAATCTTCCAGATGCAAGTCATGGATGTTCACTGATACTTAATTGTGGCTGTTTGGTCTCATGCACAGGTCGATGTAAATGTTATCGAGCTGGGATCCGCTGCAGCCCATTATGCAAGTGTCAAGAGAGTTTCACAAACAACTCACATAACACATGAGGTAACAACTAACAAGTATCATGCTATGTTACAAAGCTGTAATTTACGTCAGATTCTATCGTACTGGTGTCAACCATTTATATTTGTTTATGTTTTATATTTAACAAATTACATAGAATTAATAAAATAATTGTTTCTTTACCTTGCATTGTACCTACTGTCTAATCTGTTATATTAACACTTTCAGTCCCATGGCTTCGGCATACGAAACCAAACAAACCATCCACAGAGGCCGACACCGATCAATATTTAGAATGATAAACAAAACACTTAAAAATATTTATAAAAAAGATTTTATATTATTCTAATAAAGATAATTTATTACTACGTACCGGACACTTTTCATTTTTTGTACATATAAATATGCATAATATGTTTTATCATAAAAATATCTAGGCTTCATCTTTTGTATGTGTGTTGTATGCTTGTATGTATATGTGTATTTTATCAAAATAATAATAACTATGTACTCATCATTTAGTGTTCTGTGGAATCATTTGTGTACTTGTTTACATAAAATTTGTTTAAAAATATTGTGGGTTTCTGGGGAAGTTTACTGCGAAAGTGCTCGGGCCTCATAGTGTTAAAATACGTAATGACCTTAAAATTGATTCTGAAAAACAACTTAGACTGGACACAAAACACAAATGGATTCCTCGCATCAAAAAACCTCTAAAAAGTGCCTATAAAAAGTGGTATTACTTAATTCCAACTATATTAGAATTATAGCAAACAGGCCACCAGAGGTCGCGCACAAGTTGCTTGCGATGATTTCCTAAAACTTTAAGCCCATACCTAAGACTATACAAAGTGCACGATTCTTATGGATTTTCAATAATTGCGGGTCCGCTATAATGTTAAAAGCTCACAGGGAGATCGCTTGTCAAATAACTTAACTTTAGCTTGCATTCTGTCCCTTGTTAGTGTAAATCTGTTTCTCTTAGCTGATTTTTGAAAAAATAAAAAGTCTTCTTGAAATTAATTAAAGTCTCTATATTATCCAGTATTAAATGACTTCGAAACATGAACGATTAAAAGGAAAACCTACTCCATCGACCTTCACGTTTACCTGTAATTTTTATATGATCGTTTTAAAATATGAAATATGACAATTATGCCATCTACTATGCCGACTGAGAATTACTACTTAGCTATATATTATAACAAGCTATAAAATTATTACTATAATAATTATGCTTTAAGTGAACGTAATGTACCTATATAAAATATAAAATATTTAATATCATCTTATACCGCACTGCACTGTATCAAAAGAGATATACAAGTCTCGATATTCGTACTTTTACGTTCGTTCGTTTCGAAACGTAATTTTAGCTATGGTTACGTATACATAGACGTAGGTAGATGTTTATAACTAAAGTAAAATGTTATGTCCTCACGTTAATTATTAAATAGTTTTTGATAGTTTAATCGAAAAGGCTCTATATTGCATGTATGTCGCACACTTATTGGTTCATCATATCGTAGTTTAGTATCATATGAGTATACCCACCTACATGTATATGTTATTAATAAATCTATAATGAGTTTTATATCCAGAAGCTAATCTTCAGAATCAAATTCACTGTATTAATACATGAATACATGCATATATAAAACAGTGGTTTTCAACATTTCTTCTTTATTTGAGGTATGTTTGAAGTGACCTGTATAACATGAACATACGTAGAGAATTGTAGTAGAATCTGATTATATAAAAATTGGCCAAGAGCGTATTGAACAAGCTTACGATAGGAGTCTGTAACTAAAGTCAATATTTCGTAACCAAAATTTACAAACGAGTTTGAAGATAAGTTCTTTAACCTCCTTTAAAAAAAAAAAAAACTTAATTTAAAATACTAAACATGTAGTCCGAACATCGAATATTCGGCCATTCCTGTTGTCCCACAGTCGTATATTGGACGAATACTATTCGAAAATTTTTTTGTATATGTATGCTCCATATAAGTCATTTCAAACCACACCCCACACGATATATAAAACTAACAAAAAAAGAAAAACGTAATACCGTAAAACCGTCTAGATCCGGACACTTTTTTACATTTTTTGGTATAGTTTTATGTTTATACATGTTTCCTTCATAGGTATCACCAATAAAAGTATTACCATTAGAAAGAGCGTATATTATTTGTTATATCTCCGATCCATTTGTTTCATTATAAGTAAAAATAAAAAAAATAAAAAATAATTAGTAAGTGTCCGGGTCTACATCCCAAATCCGTCTTGATCCGGACACTTACTTAAATAATGTAATAACATGCAAACTAACCTCTCCCGTCGGGTTTAGGACAGTGTTTTATATCGTCTGATGTCTTTGAACCTGTCAAAGACTTCAAAATATTTTGTCTGATGTCTTTAAACCTGTCAAAACTTCAAAATATTTTGAGGGGGCAATGCACAGTATGCCTCTCTATAAAGTAAACATCGAATATAACTTCAAACATCATTAAATGATGCGCGATAAAATTCTGAACACATACATGTCAAAACTAAAACAATATAACAATTATGACGAAAATTACATGTCTAAATTAGACACACATTTTATTTCTTTGAAAAACTGTAGGATAGTAATCCTGTAAAATGAGATAGTAAATGTTGAAATCCGTAGTTTTTATTGGTACAGCTGTTTAGAGGATGTTTTTCTCTCTCTAATGACGTCAAGAACAAATGTTTATTGTTGCAGGTTAATGTAGAAATTATTTAATTTGAAGATTGGTGCAGTGTCCGGGTCTAGACCCCCTATCCGGGTCTAGACGGTTTTACGGTACTTAATTTTCCCTTTTAAAAATTATCATTACATATATAGCTTTTTGTTACAAATTTGTTTGTTTTTTTTTTGGTACAAAACCATCAAAAAGTAAAATACGATACAAATACATATAACAAAATTAGATAAAATATCTAAAAAAATAACCCCTGTACATTTTTAAAATATATTTTAATTTTTTCATATTCGAAATTTTTTTAAATACGTAAACTAAAACGGTACGCATATCATAACTATGTAGTTGTATCTTTATGTAATTGTGCATACATAATATATTCATATATTATAAGGAGTTACATATCAAAATATAAATAGATAAATGTTCTTGCCGTATGAGTGTATGACATTAACTCTTTAAATGATTAAGACGAGTTAACTCGTCCTGCAATATGACGGCTCAAAAGGTGATATGTATATATTCACTGGTACAGGTTTCGCCATCTGTGACAAATTTTTCGAAATACGGTATAATTTCAAGTAATATTCAATTTTATCAACATATTTTATTTTAATTTTATCAACATAGTTTAGTATAATTTATATTTTGAAATTTCCTAGAATTCACTTTTTTGATGTTGGGATTTTTGATTTTTTTTCTTTTTCTTTTTTTGTAACATTATCTATTGTACTTATTACTGGTAGTAAGAGGTCCGGCATTTTGAGACAAAAAAAATTTTCTCTATGGTTAATTTAGAGACATCTTTTCTGTCTACTTTAAATGAATAAATCCATCAGATTTTTTTCCACTATTCGGTATTCGGTCAAATTGTCATTCGACTGAATAACTATACCGAATTTTTTCCCAGTAGTTGAATAGCAATGGATGGACATGACGAAATTGGAGAGTTTCTAGATTATTGAAGCATTGCCCCATGATTTTATCAGTTCATTATATAGTTGAAATTTTTTTCGACTAGTCCTTTGAACAATTTTTATTTAAATTTCACTTTAGGTTTTTAACATCAAATTGCCTGGATAAAATAAATAAAAATAAATAAATTGAAAATTTACGGTGATGCCTCGGTATACATCCATTTTGGTATAATTGCCTGGAAAATATTAAGGACATAGTATACCGAGATACCATTAGGCTATTGGCTATATAATTGAATAAGGAACTAATTCGTAACAGGTGTTTTATTGTTTCATATATTCAGTTGTACCCCAAAGACGATAAATCTACAAAGTGCTATTAAATTTAGGCGTGGGCTTTTACGAACAGCGTAAACTTATCGGCTCTTAATTTTTTTAACTGTAACTCAAAAACTAAGCATTTTTCTTAAATAGACATGACATAATTTTTTGTAGAGAATTAAATTTCCTATCGAAATGGTACTTTATGAACTCAAAAAACTTTTTTTTCAACAAAATAAGTCAAAAAAACTATTTAAAATAAAGCGGAAAATTTTCAATTTTTCTTTTTTTTTAAATTTTTGTGCAGCACTTTTTTCTGAGTGAATTTAGGTATAGGAATTGGTCCACAAAAAAGAAAGTTGATGGAATTCCCGTCAGAATGGTGACCGATAAAAATATTTTCGATAGAAACTGGCTGAGATACAGTCGTTCAAAGTTACCTACTTTTTACAATTTTATTACTTTATACTTTTATATCAAGTTATTTATAATTTTTACACGCAAAAATTATTTTTATTGATTACAAAAATTATTTCTGCTTTATCAGAGATAATGATAAAAGTATAATTGTTAAAAATTTTGATACTCGTATGATCTTAGATATAAAAAATTTTTGATGTTGTAGGTACTAATGTATAATTGTTCTAATTTTTTTTAAATTATAGGTATGTATCTATTATATTTTTCCCATAATGTTTTCGAATTCAGTATCAATATCTTCATCAACATCGTTTTGGACACCTTCCTCCGTAACTAAAAAAATCTAAAAATGGATTAGTCTCAATTAAGACAATAAAATCTCGTGCACTGCAGAATTTACTGGAGCAAATAGCTTGCGGGTGTATAAAAGGTTGTCCCGGAAATTGCAGCTGTAGAAAATTATAGGGATTAGCTGCTCCGTGTTCTGCAAAGAATGTATTGGTCTAAATTGCGAAAACGCGAATGTTCCAGAAGTTACGGAAGAAAATGTCCAAAACGTTGTTAATGAAGATATTGATATTGAATTCGAAAACATTATAGGAAAAATATAATAGGTATGTAATTTAAAAAAAAAATTAAAACAATTATAAATTAGTACAATATTAAGGTTCTTTTTTACACTTAAGGTCATATAAATATCAATTTTTTTAACAAATACCTTTATCATTACCTCTGATAAAGTAGAAATAATTTTTGTACTGAATAAAATAATAACTTTTAGGTCCGTGAAGTTGCCTCCCCCCCATTCCAGCACTAACAATGAAAATTTTATAGTCGTTAGTGCTACGTTAGTGCTGCTTAGTGCTCAAATTTTAGCGTTAGTGCTCTGTCGGTTCAGATTTTATAGCCTAAAATTTGTGAGGGAGCTAACCTCACGGAAGTTTCCCCCCCACATGAGCTATAATGATGAAAATGATATCGTTGGTTAGGGCTACGTTAGTACTGGTTAGTGCCCGGGTTGTAGCGTTAATGCCCAATTCGTTCGGATTTTATAGCCGAAAATGTTTTGAACACACAATTCAACAATTACTTTTGCGCGGCAAATTTAAAATTGTTTTAGCGGGAAAAATTTAAATTAGAGCACGATTGTCAAAACTAGCTAAACCAGGGGTGTCAAACTCAATTTTGCAGAGGGCCATATATTAGATTTAGAATGTGTAGGCGGGCCAGGTTAAAATAAAAAAAATTGAAACTTACTGCAAAAATACTACAACGGGAAGGGGCGCAGTGCGCTACGTGCACAGACGAAACAGAAGCCGCTTTCGCGCGCGCAACAGAGATAAAAGGCACGCGCTACTCTTGAAGTTACTTATAATTAAAGCGCGCACATTTTTGAACTTCCGTACACGCATCGAGTGCTGTCTAAAATCTCTAAAAACAAGATTCTTCTTTCTGTGATATAATGTGATCGCGGGCCATATTGATATGGTCCGAGGGCCGGATGCGGCCCGCGGGCCGTATCTTTGACATGACTGAGCTAAACTAACCTAACCAAAGCCAACCGCACCACTTAGTTTTTCAGTTCGATTTTTTAAATATGATTCTAAATTACTTTCATTTATTTAAGAACTAATAACCTTATTAAAATTCAATACTTACGCGAAAAGTCAATACTTTACGGACGACTAAGTTATTTTATTCATCCGTTTAGCGGACGACTAAGTTATTTTATTCACCCGTTTAGCGGACGACTAAGTTATTCTATTCGTCCGTTTAGCGGACGACTAGATACTTCCTTATAATAAATTGTATATTAACTTGCATGCGGCAGGACGGTATATGTATATTTAGTACTCTATATACCTAAAAACGATTTTTTCATTTTTGAAACCAAAATTAATTAAGATACCTATATATTATTATGTTACATTTTCTCATTTATGATTTTAATTTATACCCAATAGTAAATTTAACTCGAAATGATTTGGCAGCCAATTCTATAACGTTGGCATCTTGATTATTTGAACTCCAAAAATTTTTTTAAAGTTCTGCCAGCCTCATGAAGAGTTGTAAATGAATATTTCAAATAGTTCAGATGACTAAGTACCAAAAAGTTAAATTCAAAAACAGAATACTTAAGTATATGCTAATTTTACACAGCAATGAATTATTTTTGGTAGTTCAGTAATACATAGTTTTAGAGCGCTCTGTATAAAATATCAAGAGTTCTAGCCACTGGGATTCAAAAATCCATATCTGAAAATCGAATATCTAGCAATGAAATCCAGGGCCGGATTTATACTGGGAAAAATACCACCCTTGCTTTTCCTTAAAACGGAAATTTCAAAAAAATTTCTTAATAACTTGCAAAAAGTGACGAGCAAAAAAAAAAAAAAAAACGTCACGATTCTAAAAATTTGCCACCCTCTTAAAATTTTACCACCGGAGGCCAGTGCCCCGCGTCGACCTCCTAACGGTGCTCCATGAGTTCTACAGTATAGAACAATGTTATAACTTGTTGTACTAAAATAATTAATTGTTACGTTAACGTCAGTTTTCAATTCAAACAGTGATTTTTTGATTAAAAAATTTGTTGAGGCCTACCTTAAAAAGTAATTACATTGCAGAAAAAGATTCCGATACTTCTCTGTAAAACTTAAAACGTTATTTAAAGCTCTTATCAGATCGGCCAGAACTTGTGGAAAAATTTTTTACTCAAAAATCAATTAGGTAAGTTAAATCTCAATTAACAAGTTAAGTTAAAAGTAAAAAATCAATTAGTTAAGTTTAGTTAAAACGTAATTACTTTACAGGAAAGGGTTCTAATACTTTTTGTAAAACTTTTCAAAATGCTATACAAAACTCTTTATCAAATCGATCAAAACTTACGAAACAAAAATCTTTTATTGGGAAACCACTTTTTTAGAGTTAAAAATGAGGTTTATATAAAAAATGCAATTATTTTACAGGAAAGAGGCATAAGATTTTTTTAAGTTGGGTATGCATTTTCAAAATTAATTGTTTACAGAAACCCAACAATTAATTTTTGAATTAAAAAGTAACATTATTCAAAAAGTTTGATTCTTTGGACTTAATTATCCAAACAATAATTTAAAATATGGGAACTCTGTAAAAATTCATAAGCATGTCTCTAAGCTCTCTAAAGAAAAATTTAAAGTTCTGACATTCGGTATGCCAAAACTTTACAGATCCGTTAATTTCTAAAACTTAAAAAAGCCCTAGCTTTAAAAGTGATTATTTTACAGGAAAACATTATCGAACTTTTCTACAGAACTCTTGACGTGCTACAAAAAATTCTTATCATATCGGTCAGAACTCACAAAACAAAAATTTTTTACTTAAAACATTTTTTTTAAACTTAAAAATTATGTTAATTTGAAAAGTAATTCTTTTACGGAAAGAGACATAAAATATTTCTGTCGAACTTTTCTGTTGTTATTCACATCTCTCATTAAACTAGCCAGGGCTAGTAAATATTAACCTTTTTAGGTACAATTTAGGTATGCTATTTTTCAAAATTCATTGTTTACAGAAAACTCTAACAATTAAGTTTTGAATTAAAAAGTAACGGAATTTCAAAAATTTGATTCTTTAGGCTTAATTGTCGATACAATTTGAAACACAGGAAATGTGAAACAAATTTGAAATACCGATGTCAGTTTTCTAAACAAAATTTAAAGTTCTGACATTCGGTATGTCAAAAAACTTTACAGGCCGTTTAATTCTAAATGTTAAAAATAGCTTTAGCAAAAAATAATTATTTTACAGGAAAACAATACGCGACTTTTCTACAGAACTCTTGGTGTGTTACAAAAAATTTTTGTCATATCCGTCAGAACTTACGAAACAAAATTTTTTTACTTAAAAACCATTTTTTTTTAAACTTAAAAATGATGTTAATTTGAAAAGTAATTCTTTTACGGGAAAGTGGAATAAGATTCTTTTGTAGAACTTTTTGATTCACATTCAGATCTCTCATTAATTTAATCAAGGTTAGCAAGCAAAGCTTTTTACGTAAAACATTGGTATACTATTATCCAACATAATTGTCTCCAGAGAACTGCAACAATCATTTTTTGAATTAAAATAAACGGTATTTGAAAAATTTGATTCTTTGAACTTAAATATAGAAATTATTTAAAATATGGGAACTCTGCAACTATTCATAAGGATGTCAGCTCTATAAAGAAAATTTAAAGTATTTAGAAAAAAAATAGGAAGAAAATTAAAGCCAGAAGAAAAATTTTTTATGCAAAATACAATTTTTTTTAATGAAAATGGTGTTAATACTCGATTACCTATAAGTCATAAGACTTTTCTGTAATAAGTCATAAGATTTTTCTATAGAACTCTGAACGCCATTCAGATCTCTCCTCAGGTAGACGCCATTCAGAACTGTCTCTCTCTCTCTTCAAAATTTTTGAATTCTATTTTTCTAATTAAAAAAATAAAATATCATCATTTTAAATTTCGCGAGATAAATTTGAAACGGAGTATAAGGTAATAAATAATACAGTCGTGTGTCAAGTAAAAAATTTCGTACAGTTTTACGTAAAACATGGATTATATTATGTAAGTAGATACTACTTACAAGTAAAGGGCCTGAGGCCGGACCTATCGATTTTGATGAAACTTAGATATGTTGTAGAATGTGTCGTTTATTTTTTAGTGTTCTACAACATATTTAAGTTTCATCAAAATCGATAGGTCCGGCCTCGGGCCCTTTACTTGTTAGTACGAGAATTAAGCAATTTCATAGTAGTCGCAGATAACATTTTTTACTATGTTACAAATTATTAAGGTCCTGCTCAGGCAAAGGGGGACAGGGTCAGATCAGATAAATTTCAGTAAGACCCTAATAAGGAAATGAAATCAGGGGCCGGATCGTGAAAACCATAATAAGGCCCTAATAAGGAGATAAAATCAGGGAAGGAAGAGGGATGTTTAATTAAGGCCCTAATAAGGAAATGAAATCAGGGCCGGATCGGGAAAACCATAACAAGGCCCTAATAAGAAGATAAAATCGGAGTCGGATCAGGGAAGTTTAACTAAGGCCCTAATAAGGAAATTTAATCAGGGCCGGATCGGGAAAACCATTATAAGGCCCTAATAAGGAAATAAGATCAGGGCCGGATCAGTTCAACCATAATAGAGTCCTAATAAGGCAAACGGGGTCAGGGCCAAATCAGGCAAGTAGGGCAATCCTTAATAGGATTTTCCTGATCGGGCCCTGATCCAGGCCTTATTCGATAAGCCTAATAGGGCATGCCCGTGATAAACCTGATCCAGGCCGGACCGATTTAGGGCTAGCCCTATTTATTTTTCATTCGGATGGTTATTAAACGAAAAGTTTAATTTTAAATTTTTATATTTAGTCTTTATTTTAAATAATTCCCCTTCTTTACAATATACCTATATTACTTTATGACTTTATGTAATACTTATATTTCCTTCGAGGCCTGATAATCTAATTTTCAGGCAGAAAATTTGAAAAAATAGACACTATCTAAATCATCAAGAAATTTTTTTAGGTCTATTTAGAACTAGTACTAGGCTTGCCACGGATGTTATTTGAAATTATGACATGAATTAAAATACGTATAGAGCATACTTCTCGAATTTCAATCTCTCTTCAAAAAAAAAGCATTCTCAATAGTGACATGGATACTAAACTTAATGTCGCAATTGAGAATTGTTATTTTTAGGGCTTCGTACTTTAAAAGGAAAAGCGGAATAGTTATATGATCTCGAAAACATTGTAACGTAGAAATTTAAAATTTGGTATGTTAGGTTTTGTGGTTGTGCAACATAACATCGTCAGAAAAAAAATTTTTTGGGATTAAAATGAATGGTCAGTTTCGTTCAAAGAAAAAAAAGTTTCAACTGATATCTTATCATTTAAAATAGCTATCTGCAAAGATTCTAAATATGGATATATATATATATATATATATATATATATATATATATATATATATATATATATATATATATATATATATATATTATTATATATATATATTATTATATATATATATATATATATTATATATATATGTATATTTATATATATATATATATAATTATATATATATATATATATATATATATATATATATATATATATATATATATATATATATATATATTATAATATTTGGCCCAGTGGTTTTAATAATATAGCTCAAAATTTGTAAAAAATGATCGTTCTCCCCTCTATCTCTGAGGTTTCTAAAGCTAAAATTTTGAATTTTATAGAGTTAGTAGATATCTGAGTCATAGATTGCAGGAAAACTGCGGCTTTTTTCGATAGTGTAATAAAACTGTTTACTTTAATATCTGTAGTAACATATTTTCAAATTTATGTTGATCCAATTATCTTCTAATACTTACTACCTTAAACACTTTCTATTTCAAATTCCAAAGCTGTAGCTCGATTGTAATTACCCTAGATCTTTGATGATCTATCAATCAGTCAGCAAATGAGTGTCCAAAACTATGATTTTAGTACACTACACCTAAACGTACCTATAATTTAGTTTGGAAAATTACTTCTATTAATCTTAATGATTCTGAGAAAATTTAATCTTAGCTAGGAGATTGAGGCGACGGAAAATTTGAATAAAGTTTAAATATACATAAATAAATATAGTTTAATTTGGTCTATTGACTGTTCACTGTACGGAACCCTAATTGTGCAAGCCCGACTCGTTCTTGACCGATAATTTCTTAGGAATTCTGCAACAGAAATAAAATTTTTTCCTAGGGCAAAAGTAGGCTATATATACCTCCCAGCCCCTAAGTTTTCTCTGGGCAAAATTTCAAATCTACTGGTTAAACTGTTGAAGCAATAAATAAATAAAAAAACAAAGAAACATACAAACTTACTTTCGGATTTATAATACTAGTTAGCATTAACAGCGGGGGACAATAATTTACCGTTATATCCTGAAATCTAAATTCTGTCCTTAATTTTTATTTTTTCGCATGCACCAAGAAAACATATTACGGTAAGACCTCGATAATCCAGCTTAAATGGGCGACCGGTAGGCCGGATTTGCGAAAAAGCCGGACCATCGAGAGACCATTTAAAATGTAATGAATTTCAGACCCCTTATAGCTCCTCTAAGAAGTTAACAGCAAGCACTGCTGGTCTATGTACTGGGTTTGTAGGCACTTCTCAAAACTGGCTCCTTCAATTAATAAAACCTAAACACAGTAATTTGACGTGTAGAGTAAAAAAGTCATTGTACATTCATTTACAATAAAATCTTAAAGTGGGAGGTTTTTAATAATTACGGATTTTATTTAATACAGTACCTAACTTTTTATTTGAAAAGTAAATTAAATCCAACACAACAAACTACAAATTGCTACTGAAATTTTAAATCTTTGTTTACAAAACAAAAAGCTAAGAGTCCCTGTACTCGTCACCAATACAGTAACAGGCAGTTCGGCGTTTCGCGTGATTAATTACTGTACAATACAATTCTATTTTAATTGTACCTACTATTTGTTATCAGTTATTCTCTTAAAACTACAACTTTTAGAATTGGGCTGGATTACTAGAGGGTCCGGATTATCGAGGGCCGAATTATCGAGGTTCTACTGTATTTAAGTTATATTATGACATATAGACAATACAGTGATTAACATAAAGCTTAGGACAAAATAATGTTAAATTGAAATCGCATTTAATACTTTCTCGAAATATGGTATTTTTAGATAATCGTAAGATATCGTAATCGATTTAAGATAATCGTAAAAGTAAAATCGAAGTAAAAACAAAAAAAAAATATGACTAACAAAGACATTTGTATTCTAGAAACTTTCGAAAATAATTCAGTAATTATTAATTTATTAGGCTAAGCGACGTACGACCGGATTATTGAAAATAAATTGTTTAATAGTCTAAAAATTCCGTCTTTATTGCTAAAATCGAGGCGCAAACTTCATGAATCTATAAATTCAAACGATAATTAATTAATGAGCTGCTCCTCCCTATTATTTTGAATTGTCCACGCGGAAACAATTTGTATTGTTTCAGCGTGAAAAATAAGTATTTTTGTCAATTTAGAGTAACGCGCAGACGCAGTTCATTAAATATCGTTTAAAATCTTGTCTAATTTTAGCAAGTTGAATCGTGCTCTAATTTAAATTTTTCCTGCTAAAACAATTAATTTTAAATTTGCCGCGCAAAAGTAATTGTTGAATTGTGTATTCAAAACATTTTCGGCTATAAAATCCGAACGAATTGAGCATTAGCGCTACAATCCGAGCACTAACCAGCACTAACGTAGCCCTAACCAACGATATCATTTTCATCATAATAGATCATGTGCCCCCCCACCCGTCACAAATTTTATGCTATAAAATCTGAACCGACAGAGCACTAACGCTAAAATTTTACCACTAAGCAGCACTAACGTAGCACTAACGACTATAAAATTTTCATCGTTAGTGCTGGAATGGGGGGGGGCTAATTCACTGACCAATAACTTTTGCGTGTAAAAATTACAAATAACTTAATATAAAAGTAAAAAGTAATAAAATTATAAAAAAGTAGGTAACTTTGAAGGACTGTATCTCAGCCAGTTTTTAACGAAAATATTTTTATCGGTCACCATTCTGACGGGAATTGCATCAGCTTTCTTTTTTGTGAACCAATCCCTATATGACGATTCTCTGACAAGTGGTCAGTAAAAATGAAATTTTCGAAATGGAGTAATTTGATTGGAATCTAGTTTTTGGTGTAAAAAAACATATAAACTTTATCAAACAAGTAAAATTTTTCAAAAAATATAATTGGTTTTTACGGTATAACACCGAAAAGTTGACCCGTTGTAATTTGTCACCAATATCTAATTTGAAAACAAATTTCAGTATTGTTTTTTTAACACTGTGATACAATTAAACAAACTCAAATCATATGAAAGGGTAAGTATAGGTTTAAGGTACACATAGCAGTGCGAGTTTTTAAGCTGCATTGTTTTTTCCTAATAAAAAAAACAACTGTTTTCACAAGTGTGATCTCCTGTCCCGTGCATCACGCATTTGATTTTTTCAAGTTATTTTTGAAATTAACAAATGAATTTTCTTTGAACGTAGGCTGTAAAGGTAGAATAACAGTGCAAATACAAAAATATGTTTACATTAAACTTACATAATCTTGGAATTTTTAATTTTTAATTTAAAAAATGTCCCGTGCGTCACGTGATGCACGGAACGTGCAGATTTGACCAAGAAAATGAATAAGTTTACACATTGGGTATGGTAATACATCTTTATCATAACATTTTAAATAGCATACATCACACATTTGATGTATGCAGTGCCGGATTTACACTAGGGGCACACGGGGCACTGACCCCGGGCGGCAAAATTTGGAAGACACGTAATAATTTTTTTTTTTTGGGACATTACTTATTTTCACAATAAAGGCACTGTATTCCCATTTAAAATCTAGCTAGCTAATGAATATACTGTTTACAAAAATATTTAAACTAGAATGTAAACTTTGTACAATTATTCAAAAGAAGTTCGTAAACAAAAAAAAAAATAGTGAATAAATTTTATTATTTTCTTTAAAAGATATAAAATATAATAATTATAAGTAAAACAGTAACAGTTATATTTGATTTGAGAAGCTTATTAACACAATATTGAGCAAGGTTACTTTAGTGTCCCGTGTGTCACGTCCCGTGCATCACGGTGCAGTGTACTATAAAATATCAAATAACTCATTAAAAAACAGAAATTTTTCTAAACAAAAATAAACATTATAAAGAGAATAATACAAGGAAAAATATTTATGATAAGAAAAATAAAAATAATATCACAATTCACAGAAAATATTCAGTGAACTAGGTGAACCATAATTGAAGCATTCGTACGAGTCCCGTGCCCGTGCATCACGCTTATTAATGTCTTATTTCTTGAGTACTGGATTTCAGATAAAATTAAAATATACTAATTAGATACATATTGGGATAATACCAGTTATAATATTTTGTTTGCCACTAAGGGCCTTTTACACCCTTAGTGGTACTGTTGTTATTAATACGTGTTATTTTGTTTTTGTTATTGTTTTTTAACGATGTGCCACCGAGGGCTCTTTACACCCGAGGTGGTACATCACTTGTTTTTATTATCTGTGATATTTTGTTATGCCGCTGTAGACCTGTTGTTATGGTTCTACAGCGGTATTGTTTTAATTCCTTATTGCTTCACTGGTCGGCCTGTGGCCTCCCAGTGATGTAATAAGTATTGTCTGTGATTTTTTACTGTGATATTTATCTGTGATACTTAGTGATTGTCTAGTCAGGTTTCTCCACTCCGAGGCCTTTTGCACCTCGGAGGGAGTCCCAGCGATGGCTTCCAGGCCTTGGTGACCGGACGCTTTGTCTAGTACTTATCGTACCGTCACCAAGGACTGTCCGCTCTTTTTAAGCCCTAGGATGGCAGGGCTCATCGTTGGATTTTATATGTGTATGTTTGTCCGTTGTCTATTGCATTTATGTGTTCCTGTCTTTACGTGTTGTTTTTTATTTTTACTGTGTTTGGCGGCGCATGCCCTTAGTAGGCGATGCCGCCGGGTGCTGCTGACCGCGCCATCCACCGGCAGCAGTATCCCAATTTTAACTAAAAAAAAAAAAAAAAAAAAAAAAAAAATATTTTGTTTGGATTATTATTAATTGTAATTTTCTTTTAAAACATGTTTTTGTTGTACAAATGTCCCGTGCGTCACGCTAAGAATCGCCCTATACCTAAATTCACTCACAAAAAAATGCCGCACAACAATTTAAAAAAAAGAAAAATTGTAAAATTTCCGCTTTTTCTAAAATATTTTTTTTTGACTTGTTTTGTTGAGAAAGAAGTTTTTTAAGTTCATAAAATGCCAGTTCGATAGGAAATTTAATTCTCTACAAAAAATCATATGTGTATTTACGAAAAATGCATAGTTTTTGAGTTATAGTTAAAAAAAATTAGGAGTCGATAAGTTTACGCCGTTCGTAAAAGCCCACTTCTAAATTTAGTAGCATTTTGCGAATTTATCATTTTGGGGGTAAAACTTAACATATGAAACAATAAAACACCTGTTACGAATTAGTTCCTTTTCCTCCTGTTTTTTTGTACATAGTCAATAGCCTACATTGTATTTGTTTTTAAATAAAAAGAAATGAAACCTTATGTACCTATGTGTTTTAGCGAATTTCCGAAACTAACTGACCGATTTTGAAAATTTTTTCACTGTTACAGAGCTAAACTATTTTAGATAAATATAGATTACGTTATGTAAGGTCTGCCAGGGTCCATGGGATCCAAAAGTGTCAAAAATAAACTAACCGACCGATTTTGAAAATTTTTTCACTGTTGGGGAACTAACTATTTTAGATAGACATACATTACGTTATTTAGGGTCCGCCAGGGTCCATGGGACCCAAAAGTGGTAAAAATAAACTAACCGACCGATTTTGAAAATTTTTTCACTGTTACAGAGCTAAACTATTTTAGATAAATATAGATTACGTTATGTAAAGTCTGCCAGGGTCCATCGGAACCAAAAGCGTCAAAAATAAACTAGCCGACCGATTTTGAAAATTTTTTCACTGTTGGGGAGCTAAGCTATTTTAGATACATATAGATTACGTTATGTAAGGTCTGAAGTGTCAGTAGGACCTAAAAGTGTCAAAAATAAAATAACTGACCGATTTTGAAACCTTTTTACTATTACCGAGGTAAACTATTTTGGATAGGTACAGGTTGTGTTATCTGAGATCCACAACTGTCCTGCGGATGCAAATGCGGCGTAGAATGCTACACAACGGGTTTTGAATATATATATATATATATATATATATATATATATATATATATATATATATACATATATATATATACACTGTTAAAAAAATTTGTAAAATTACAATTGCTTTACAAAACAAAAGTTGAGTAAAATTACAAATTATTGTTTACCAATTTAAAATCATTACATAAATCTAGTAATTTTCTAACACATGTCAGAGACTTTCCTAAAACGTATTGTAATTTTACTATCTATATATACAAATCCTATGTGCATCGTAATTGTACGGAACTGTTCATCGAATTTACATAAGAAACTTCTCAAATTTACAAATATTGCCTGTAATTTGGTTTTTTGGAACTTTTTGTAAAATTACAAAACAAACTTGCAGTGGAAAATACAACAAAAATATAGAAAATTTAATAACCTTTTTTGCATTTTCAAAATGTCGATTGTAAAAGTACACATTGTGTATTATAATTTCATCGAGAATTTCTATTGATCCAACGCGCGTTTTAATTTTACGAAATTGTATATCAAATTCAAATGACAATGTTTTCAAATTTACAAATATTGTCTTTAATTTGGTTTGCTAGAAACTTTTTTATATTTTAACTTGCCAATTTTTGAAGTGTCAACCACATAAAACTGGCTGTCAGACCATTTCGAGTTAAATTTTCTACTGGAAATAAATTAAAATTATTAAATCTTAATTAATTTTGGATTTAAAAAGAAAAATGTCGTTAAAATGAAGTAATAAAGATTATTGCCCTATACCAGTTCCCAGTTAATACACAATTTGTTATCAATTTTAAATTTTGTAAAAGTATTTATTATGAATTAAGAACGTTACATTGTATAATTTAATAGCCCAGTCGGTAAGTGTGTCTAAATAATAAAGTGATAAAAGCTGCATACAAAAGGTTGCGTGTTCAAATCCTACACGTTTCAATCTTTCTCTACTGCGTTTTTAATTTAATATGAATTAATCTCCTGTAAGCTGACAACATAAAGAGTAAGTATTACGTATTATAAAGTTAAGTAAATACATGCTTCAACATAAAAAGTTAACACTTTGATTTTACAAATAATTTTCAATAGCATTGTTGGTAAAATTACAACATTTGTCATGTGAAATTGACAAACAAAATTTTATTGTCTGTTTAGTAAGATTAGTACTTTTGTTTTGTAATTTTCCAAAACAAAATTAGCAAAAATTATTTTGTAAAATTACAACACCTGGTTTACTAAATTACAAAACTGCATTGGCAATTTACTTCCAACGCATTTTTTGTAAAATTACTATAGAATTTTTTAACAGTGTATATATATATATATATATATATATATATATATATATATATATATACATATATATATATATATATATATATATATACATATATATATATATATATATATATATATATATATATATATATATATATATATATATATATATATATATATATATATATATTACATAAAGTCCGCCTAGAATATACGGTCGAGCTGATTTTTTAATGAGGTCCACCGGGATCTTGCAGATCCGAAAACGCCAGTAATAAGCTATCGAAAAGATGCTAAAAAATTTCTCACTGCTAGAGAACTAAATTATTTTAGATGGATACAACTATGCTGCACAAAATTCGTTCGGGTTCTTGGGCCCCCAAAAATACCAAAACTAATTACCCAACCGATTTAAAAAATTCTTTTACTCTTAGAAAGCTAAACTATTTTAAATAGGTACAGGTCTTAGATGAGATCCGCCAGTGCCCAAGATTTGGAAATTCGCTATGTTATGCAGATGCTGCGACAGGGGTATTTATTAATAAAATAAAATTTTTCATTTTCATATTTATATACTTAGTTTATTTACTAAACAGTAAGACAAACGTCAATAAATTTAAGTCCCTCGTGATCTCTGTAATTTTATTTTTAGTTATAAAAAAATTAAAAGAGAGATAAGAAAAATAATTGAAAAGATGGATAAATTATTTTTCATTGAAAATCTTTAGTTTATTGATGATTTTCCATATCCATACTTCATAAAATAATCCTTGATCTAGAAATGACAATAAAATGACGTACATTATTTCAGTACAATAAGGAATTAAAAAACGAGATTTTAAAGAAACAATTTTTGAAAGGACATAATTGACGTATAATATAAAAATTACCGGGTTTTGGTAAGACACACTCAAACTCTGAATTCTGTAAATTGATGCCTACAAACAATCACTTGCTAAAAAAAGCTCCAAACTTTATCCTTTAATAAAAAAACTAAATTAGAAATTAAATAAAACCATTTTCTTGAGATTTATATTTTATGTATTTGGTTGAGAACTTTGGATGCTATTTTGGAAACGGTATGTCTGGTATGTATATTATATCTGCCTGGTATGTCTACATGACATCTGAATGACAAAGAAACAAGAGACAAAAAAAATTGCATGTAGGTAAAAGCCCCCTTTGTGGAACGGTATCTAATTATGAACATTTACATATTAATGAAGTTATTTCTGAAAGAAACGTCTGATAACAAAAATTATTATTAATAGAATGATTGTTTTTCAATTTAAATTCACCTCGCATTTAAAGTTTCCTTACTTAATTAAAGAAATAAATATGTAAAAGTCAAAACTGTTCCAGTATTAGATACCGTTCCACAAAGGGGGCTTTTACCCTATGACACTTTTATAGAAATTTAAAATTTTTACGGACTCATATAAGTAGATATTTGTTTACTCCTCTATTCATCCACCGAACAATATATGAAACGGTTTAAAAAAACAAATTTGCTAAGTGCATGCCACAATTTTCTACAGTTTTCAGAATAAAATATATAATATTTACGTTTATTTTTTACAGTTTATTATAAAAATAGATAAATTCAACTATGTTACATACACATGTTTTACTTACATTAGTGTTGCTATCAGGGACTCCGATAGCAACTCTAATTTAGAGTCAGTTACGTGGCAATTTGGTTCCCTATATTCCCTTAAAAAAGATACCTACATATATTTTTTATAACACCCGCTTTTAAGTTCAATATTCGAGCGTTGTGTAGTGGGCGTAAAGTTTTCATATCATTGTAAAACAAACGACAGTAACTGTGCGCGAAAGTACAACTGTGCGTGAAAGTAGCTAAAACTATGCGCGAAAATAATGATATTCATTTGTCAATGATAATCAGAATCAAATTAAACATGAAAACGATCAACAAATTAATAAAAAAAATAAAAATTATCTACAAATTAATAAAAAAATTTTTTTTTCGTATAACATTATTATAAAATAAAATTAACGCTACTATTTTCTAAAATTGCTTAAAAATAATTAATTGTTTTTTCTCTATTAAACTTTAGAAGCCGTCGTTATAAAAAATTATGTTCGATACGTATACGTAAAGAGAAGTATCTAATAGGCTTAAACTGGGGCACTCACTAAATGGACTGACGCATACACAACGAGATCTCGGGCGCTTACCCCCACTCGTCTGCCGGCTCGTGGGAATATATAGAGCACTCGATCTCGTTGTGTATACGTCAGTCCCTTAGACTCGTGCCCCAATTTAAGCTTATGCCGCTGCTACACGATGCTACGAACACCTTCCAACATTCGACGTTGGATGGTTCATAGCATCGTGTAGCCGTTGTTCGAACCTACGAGTGTCCAATGTCGAGCGTCAAACATTCGCATTTGGTCGTGTCCCGTTCGATGTCGGTATTCTTGCACCAAGTCAAAGGGATGCTTCGAACGTTTGAAGGTCAATGTTGGTTGTGTTCGTTGGTTGCGCACGACTCGTTCATGTGATGAGAGACAACATCAGTGTATAACATTAGAGATAACATCAGACAGATAACATCTTCGTCACGTTTGTCCCAACACATTATACAAGAGAGACAACATCAGTGTATAACATTAGAGATAACATGAGACAGATAACAGCGTTGTGGACTGAGTACCAACACATCATCATTCGTATTGGATCAAACATTCGACTCACCGTGTAGCAGATACATTCGTCGCACCAACTATCGAACTTAATTGCCTCAAACGTTCGATCGAATGTTGGAAGGAACGTTCGTAGCATCGTGTAGAACCCGCTTTACTAGAATACCTCTCTTTACGCACATGTATCGAAAATACCTATTTTTACACATGTTGAATGTATGTCAGCGTACAAACACTTATGTTTGCGTATGGTTATTCAACATTTTCGCTATCTAGACCTGACTTTTAAGAAAGGTTTTCTAATACTAAGATTATATCTTCATGCATTTCGCCTATTGTGGGCTAGTTCCAGTGAAAATCTGGCTGGCAGTATCTCCGAAATTTATCGCTATAAATTAGCCAAAATAGTTCTAATTGAGCCTTCTTTTCAAGTGCCTAGTATTAATACTTTTTCTGAACTAAATTTTTTGAACCGCTACCTACATTGTTTGAAAAATTAGTGTGTAGAATGTAAAAAACTTCACTTTCGAACTCAATAGTTTACAAACTCGTCGTAAAAATGAAAAATGGTAAAAGGAGGTTCCATTTCATTTTTCGATTTTCCCAAAAAGCTGCAATAGTGATACTCCAGAATCACTGACCAAAAGTTAATAGACCAAAAGATAGACCTGAAAAGTTAATACTTCAATACGAAATATACATACATATATTGATTTTTCATGTATAAATTTTATCATATAAATATAACTTTAAATAATTCTCACTTATCCTACTATGGATCTCAAAAAGTATGTAATATAAAAAAAGAAATAAGAAAAAAACATTGAACATAACAATATTGTATTTACTGTTGTCAAGTCAGGAAAGAACTATTTTAATTAAATATTTTTCATATATGTAATAGCAAAAATAATACAAATTATATCTCAATTAATTATTTATTATCATGCATAAGATAAAAACTGTCATTAAAAATAAAATTGTTATTTACGAACGTAAGGTTAAACGAATATAAATGTTCTCAAATTAGGAGGTTTGTACTTATGTATAGGTACTGCTAGGCTAGACGAGTTATATTTCAAAAATTGATTATATTTGAAAAATAATGCTTGAAAGGGAACATGCATATTTCTCAGAAAATTGTGAAACATTTTTTAAAATATTTTAAACATGTCCTAAATACTTATGATGGTTATTTTTATTTGATTAACTTTGTTTTTCATAACGAAATTAATGTCAATTATCAGCTTTAATTAGAAATCCCGCCAAAACAGTCAATTCAAGCAATGCAGCGATCCTATTGGTTGTGGCACTTGTGACGTAAGCTGTGATGAAAACACCGAATATGCCAGATGCATATACGACACATATAATCAAGGAGCCAAACTAGTAACCAAATCACACTGTTCCACTTGTCGCAAGTGGGTGACGTAAAATTTCTCCCACTCCGTCGTGTAGGTACACAGTTTGCAGTGGTATTGGTTTCGTGTTGTATAGTAGTGTGCGTATTTACACACACGACTACATCACACGTATTACCAGAGAGAGAAAAGAGTGCAGTTCAACCAACAATGGGTAATAATGTATTTACAATGGACTGTGTGTTCGGCGACGGTCAGCGAGAGACTAGATGTCTGAAACCGTGTCGGGCTCCCGCTGGGCTCCCAACTAGTTACAATTTTCTAGACTTACGCTGACCACTTGCATATAAAGCGGCTTCTACACGATGCTACGAACGTTCCTTCCAACATTCGATCGAACGTTTGAGGCAATTAAGTTCGATAGTTGGTGCGACGAATGTATCTGCTACACGGTGAGTCGAATGTTTGATCCAATACGAATGATGATGTCTTGGTACTCAGTCGACAACGCTGTTATCTGTCTGATGTTATCTCTAATGTTATACACTGATGTTGTCTCTCTTGTATAATGTGTTGGGACAAACGTGACGAAGATGTTATCTGTCTGATGTTATCTCTAATGTTATACACTGATGTTGTCTCTCTTCACATGAACGAGTCGTGCGCAACCAACGAACACAACCAACATTGACCTTCAAACGTTCGAAGCATCCCTTTGATTCGGTGCAAGAATACCGACATCGAACGGGACACGACCAAATGCGAATGTTTGACGCTCGACATTGGACACTCGTAGGTTCGAACAACGGCTACACGATGCTATGAACCATCCAACGTCGAATGTTGGAAGGTGTTCGTAGCATCGTGTAGCAGCGGCATAATAAACACTAGATAAGATATCACATTAGTGTATTTTGTTGCAACGTCAAGCATGTATGTATACAATGTATGTTATTTTTAAGGGTTACTGCCTGGCTTATTGCACACCAATGATATGTACTGTGTTATCTATGTATATGCACTTGTGAATTCTCTAATTCTCTTTTGCTTCTATCATAATTCGGAGGCATTTATCCCTTTTGTATTGCATTCATTAAAAAATCATAATTTTATTTTAAGAAAGTATAAAGTACATAATGTATAAAAATGATAATAGGTATAATACCATTATTTAAGTCGAATAGGTCCACAGATTATAAATAGATGTGTGTGTAATATAATAACCCTTAATCACAGGCACACATACAAACATATGTATACCGTTACAGATTAGTCATTAAATAGGTATGTGATTTATGGATTTATGTGATATATATAATATATGTATGGATACGTTTATATATATACATATAAGACAAAATAATTATAGGCATTTTCATTTTTATAATTTTGTATCATTATTTTTTTTCTTAAATGTTTAATGTTTTTAAGGTTTTTTCTTTTAAATTAATAAATAAATAGAATAATTAGTTGTCTTTAAAAAACTGTAATACCTAGGTACATTTCAGACATATAACATTTATTGTATGTGTGGTGATTAATGATCAAGTTACACAAGTTACGTGATTTAAAATATTTCCCAGGATAAATTGTTTTGAATACAACGGCTTGGACACTAGATCTATGTACGTTTGGATTTTTATTCAATAATTTTACATCTTGACACAAGCTAGGAATTGTCATAGCCTGTTTTTTTTTACGCGCCTTCCCAGCCAGTAAACTCTAGTGTTGGCCCTCCTGGCATTAGTTATCTTATTTTAATTGACACTAGTGACGTCAGCCCGCCAAATTGCCTTGTTTAAATAATGGTGATGTAGAGTTGAAATTAATTTATTATTATTTTTCTTAAACAAAGGAGCAACTTGTACTCATTATATATTTTTGTGACTTTATGGTATGTTTAAGAAATTTATGAAATAACAAAAAACGCCGTGAGCAGCGGGGCCCCATCACGGTAGTCGAATTTTCCCCTTCATCTTCGGTATTGAATGTCTACAAGCGAAATGTGATTGAAAGTCTACAACCCAATTGTCATTTTGTTGGTTTCAAAACTGGTGATGAGTGTTCGGCTGATCGAGGCTTTAAAAAAAAGTTTTAAGTATTTAAGGGCTGTATCTCAGTAAATTTCAATTTTGTGCCGAAAACAGGTAGCAGAAAAAAAACCAACACAATTCGTACGAGGACATCCCTGCCCATGTTTATCCGCTAATTGTCTTTATGTTTTAGTTTTAAATATTAAAAAAGGACCTTAAATAGTAAACTGGAAGGCCTTTATAAAGATATTTTTTCTTTCCAAAAAAATCCAAAATTTCTATTTTATAAATACTAAAAATCCAAAATTCCTAATTTATAAATAAACAGTGACTTTAATAACATTTTTAAATTACTTAATATGTATGTATTTCATTTGTCATAAAAGTAAGTTCACTTTTTTTTAAATTTTTTAAAATTACTATTCGCCTACTTGTATTTAGAATAAACATAATGCTTTTAAAACACATTTAACAATAGCATTCAATTCCGATGTAAAAATGGGAGAAGTGGGGGGAAAAGTGATGCGGACTCCCTACAAGGTACTAGCTGGATACTAACTGAATACACGTACAAAATTTCAGCCCTCTAGGTTTCCTTATGGAGTCTCTAGACATGTTAGAAAACAAGCAAAAAAATTAAGGAAATATTGGCGTAAAAATCGTGGGGGTAAGGGTTAAAAGTTGAAACCTCCAAAAAACAGTGTCTGGCTATTAGCTTAACCTGTACACCAAATTTCAGCCCTCTAGGTTTATTTGGGGAGATTTTGACCCGAACGAAACTGTTAAAAAACAAGAAAAATCATGTTCTTTTGGGTATAAAAATGGTGGGGGTAGGGGTTAAAAGTTGAGACCCCCAAAAGGCACCCCCTTGATACTAACTCAATCCGAATACTTTCAGCCCAATACTTTCAGAAAAATTTCAGCCCTCTAGGTTTATTCGGGTGACCTGTGCGAGTGGTACAAACTTCGAAAACGTCGAAAATGCATGAAATTGTAGCTTAAAAATGAGGGGGGTGGGGGTAAAATATTAAAACCTCCAAAAAGCACAACCTAGGTACGAACTTTATCAACACACCAAATGTCAACCCTCTACGTTAATTCTGGGGGGCTGGGGGCCTGTTAGATCCAGCGAAAATCGTTTTTCCCCCCTCTTCTCCCACCATATCATCCTAGCAAGCTGAATTTTGGATATGTTGTAGATAATTGACCGAAACATTATTTAAAACCGGTTTGGATAAGTTTTATTGCTTTTCCGCCCCCCACCACCCCCTTAAAGGTCGGGTCAGAAAAAAAATTTGCCCAAAATTTGACCCCACTTTGATAGTATGAGGTGCCTCGAAAATGAGCCCCATTTACCAAATTTCATCTCTTAACTTCCATAGGGGGGCCCTACACAAATTAAAAGGTGGCGGGAAAATATATATATATATATATATATATATATATATATATATATATATATATATATATCAGACATTTTTTTCTACATATTCGTGTTCTACGGGTCCGAAAACGGATAGCGCCCCTACTCTCGCCTCTCGCAGCTCTTATCGTATAGACTGTATAAGTCTAATTTTTCGGAGAAAATTCGACTAAAAAAACATCCATATTCCTCATTCAGAATTTAACGCCTTTAGGACTAATGACGAGCTCAGCTCGTCATACTAATTTTTAGAAATATCTGACGAACGTATACTGTCTTATATAGGTAACTGAAGGCAGTGCAGTAAAGAGTGATCATGTTGTAAATAAATTAAGTAAAACGTACCAAACTTGCAATTATACTTACAGAGATATTAAATTTTTTATCTAAAATATTGGAATATATGACGGTACTAAAGGGGTTAATCAAATTATTTGGAGATTAAAGATATTGTTTACCATCATAACTCCAACAATATACGCACATTTTACTAGCTTGGTATATAGCTAGTTTTAGAAAAACTAACCAAATTGTTTTATTTTTATATCGTATTATCTTTATAACAATGATTTCCAAATTATCCTATTCTTTCTTTTATTGTTTACGTAAACTTATTTGAATAAGTTTTTATTTTGTTACATAAAGTAGAAAATTGATTCAACTAAACCTCATTTCTGATACAATTGATCATGAGTTTTCATTAAAAAATTAAATAATTCTTATATTCTAAACAATTCAATCTTCTATTCTTTTCTAAAAATAAACTGCAAATTTAAAATTTATATAGGTAAATGCAATAATAAAAGAGATAAAGCCAAGAAAACGGAAATTATTTAAATTCAAAGTGACGAAGCATGGTTAAATTTAACTGAAATGAACCATACATAGGTAAGGATTTATGACAATTTAATTATAGGTATTTGTTAAATATTATTCAATTAAACAACACATGCATGTGTATTTTTATAAGTATAATTTCAATTTTTGTTTGTATTAATTACTTAAATTGAATTCATTTCTTATGAAGTAAAAACACTCTTCTAAAGTTAATGACAAACTTTTTTTATTAATTTACTGAAATTATAGTGAAATATTTATTTTGTCAAATTTTCACTTTACAATTTTAAATATACATTTACGAGCTAGCTTTCGGTTGTTTAAACTATCATCAGGTAAAATTTGAACTAAACTGAAAATATATTTTAAGTAAAAATATGTGTGTCAAGACAATTGAGAAACGGAAACCGGTTAAGAAATGGAAAAGACTCCAGAAGAACAAATACCGCAAACTCATGCAACTTTAAAATAATTTTCGATTCAGATTTGAATAAAAATCTGTTTTAATGAAATCAACTGATGAAAATCTTTGATTTGACTTATAAATAAATTTTCCAAAAATTTAAATTAAGTACTAGCCAAAAATAAAAAAATATAAAACAGTAGTAGGTTAAGATGTTAACGAATTCCTAACTTTACCAGTCCATGTTTTTCAGTAAAATATAAAAGATATTGTAAAATTGTTAAATATTCCACTGTCGTTAACACTTTCTTGTTAATTTCAAGTAATATCTAATATAAATAATTTTTCCTCCTCATTCCAAATACACTGTTAATATATATTTTCTTTTTTTAACTTATCAACGACAACCAAACTCATGAAACATTCTAAACAGATATCTTATTTCCGTCTCTGTACATTCATAATAACATAAATTAACCCTTAGAAATGCATACAAAAAATTGTGTATTAATTTATGGCGACTACAGTTTGGAACGAGGAGGTTATACCAGAAAATTTGCTTCTAAATACTACAAATACAAATATTTAATATCATTTGACGTACCTGTACAATTATCGACTGGTTGAACGATGATTTTGCTGAATTTGGTTAAAGTAACGATTACTAACTAAGTCTTTTAGCGAATTTTCGAATCGAAAATTCAGCTATTACAGCCACTGTCATGCCGCGACTTGAGCTTAGGGTATGCACAATATATACCACGTAGTGGTCAAGAGCGGATTACAGAGTAGGACAGTATTTTATTAATTTCTCAAAAAGCCCCCGTTTGATTTTGATGAAACTTTTTCGAGTGTAAGTACATTGTATAAGCAATATTTTGTATTTTTTTCAAAGGTGTCACTTCACTACAACTAAACGAGAAACAATAATGAAAAATATTTTTATTGATTTATCACGTACAATAGTCACGCAAAAATCTGAAAAAATATATAATATACCCTGAACAATTCTCTAAAGATTACCGTTTAAATCATTTTTCTAGCTTTTATAGTTTTCGAGATATAAAAGTTTAAAAAATGTATTGCACCGCGAGAACTTTCTCGAATTTATCAAGTAAAGTTCAAGGTCAGGGGCTAAATCTTATATATATATATATATATATATATATATATACATATATATATATATATATATATATATATATATATATATATATATATATATATATACATATATATATATATATATATATATATATATATATATATATATATATATATATCGTTTTTATATCAAAAGCCCTTACTATCGCACACATCATTTTAAACCTCGGCCCCAAAGCCAGTTTTGCCATTGAAACCTCGCTATACCCTTTAGTGAAAATGTTGGAGGTCCCAAGTTCGTTAGCCAGGCATGTCCGATGTCTGAAACATGGTTTTTTGAGTTTTTTGAGCATTTACCCAAAATTTACTCAAGATCAAAAATTTTTGCGACAGTAGTAGGTTTTGGGGCATTCTAAGCCCTCCTCCCTCCTCCCGATTTTTTTAAACGATCGTGGGAGAAGATAGGTAAGCTATGTTGTCTAGATGGCGTTGCTGGTCTGAACCACTGTGAACTCTGTACCTTGATTCAAAATTCCATGAAAAGATGGTGTTGCTAATCGGAACCATCGCGAATTCTGTACCTTGATTCGAAATTCCATGAAAAGATGGTGTTGCTAGTCGGAACCGCCGCGAATTCTGTACCTAGATTCAAAATTCCATGAAAAGATGGCGTTGCTAGTAGGAACCACCGCGAATTCTGTACCTTGATTCAAAATTCCATGAAAAGATGGCTCTCGTAGTCTAGATCCTGTGTGTAAGTTTGAAAAGTTGTCAATAGATGGCATCGAAAACCTTTTTTTCGATAGTTAAAAGATGACACTGCTAGTCTGAACCACCGCGAACTCTATACCTTGATTCAAATTTTATCATATTTTCATCTGAAAACAGGTTTAAACTGTTAGCTGACGTCCTTAGAAGATTTCTGTCTAATATGCGAAAAATGAATTTTATCGTATGATTTCATATTTTTATCTGAAAACGGGTTTATACAGGTTTTCTCTAAATAAAAACACTTTTTTTTATTTTTAATTTTTATTTTTTTTATTTTTAATTTTTTAATTTTTTAAATTTTTTCTTATTTTAATAAATTTATTTAAAAGGAATATTTTACAATAAAAATGTTTAAATGTTATTACGGTAATATTTGTATATGGATATAACATTTTCCATGGCGCAAGTTGCTCTGGAATGATGGTCGCATCGAGGACTAGTGTATATCGATTTATACATATTTTGTAACAATATTTGTCAATGGATTATATTGAACCACACGATCATGTAGTAGAAGGCAAAATGCTGATGTATTCTCTGGCACTTCCTTCAACGTTTTAAATTCAATTCGAATATCCACTGGTCCACTTTTCAAAGTTTCGTTTTGATGAGAACAATCGATGAATATAATTGGCGCGATATTCTTGAATTGCGTTTTGCTTAAAAGCGGTTCATTCTTCTTACAATCATAATATGCTTGTTGAAATTTCGAATACATGTGATATGCTACTGCATATCTATCATTACTGAAATCCAAATTCAAATCCATGTACGGGTATTTCGCAGAATTTAAATAAACTTTGACGTCTGAAAGTTCACAGTGATCGAAAATACTGGAATCTTTATCTTTTTTATTTCGTCGATTCGTTTGTAGAGCGAATATAATGTAGCGTGGTTTCTCCAATTGAGTCGATGTTTTCACCGTCCAAATGTTTTGTCTCGCTGTTGGAATCGTTGGCTGTATATGCATATCCCATGATCGAAAAGCAATTGTAATATCTCGACTATTTTCCACATATTTCAACAACTTCAGTTTCTGTTCATCTGCAACCGTAACGTGTGGAACCATCCATTGAATTTTATGTATATGGAAAGTGACGTCATCCGTTGGTGATATGACTGCATCGTGATCCGTCCGAGCTCGAGTCAGAATTAGTTGATGTTTCGCATTGATGATAACTTTCTTGTAATGATTAAGAAATCCAAACATCCGCGCCAATGGTAGACAGAAATTGAAGTAGCCTTTTTCCGTCACTTTAATTGTTTCACCTGGACACCATCCGGCGTTGTAGAGTAGTTTGCTTTCATTTTCGTTTAATGCCAAATAATTGATTAACGTTGTTGTCGGTCCCACGTACTTGCATTGATCGATTTCCACGTCGTTCAGTTCATATCGTATTTCTTCAAACAGGTACGCCAATGAATTGTTGGATAATTCCGCTGTAGTCGATACTGTTTTATCACTCTTCAACAATTGTCCTTCCACATACAGACAACTTTCGTGCGGCAGCAGGATCAGATCTTGGTTTTGACAGCAGATTCGTATTTCGTCGCTGTTTCCAAACGCATTTAGAAACGGCGAATAGCAATGATACTCGATGTTTGAAATGCTCTCATCGAAATCGATTCCAGTATTGATGCTTAAAATGCTGCTCATTTTTTCCTCTTCAGCTTGAAACCCAATTGTCGAAGAAATTGTTTGTTCTCTCTTGTTAATGGTGGTCGTTGTTGCTTCTTCCTCGCCGATCCGTTCACCTTGGTGGCAAGTTGTAGACTGATTGGTCGCACCACATTTTCGTCTTTAAATACCAACATTTTCACGCCGGCTTCAAATGCAGCTTTACTGTTATCGTTTCGCCTCGAAAATTCACTAAATTGCCGTCTTGATCCACAATTCGTAAAACTAGAGATGTTATCCGTCTCTCGGTCACCGGCATATAAATAACTGTATTCGGTGATTCGCTTATTTTATACCCAGGTTCCACTTGAATCGAAAACGAATAAATATTATGTGCTGGAACGTTGTTCAGGTAGCTGTTCGTTGTAATGTTTGTTTCAACTTGTATCAGATTCATGATATTCGTTGGTTTATCCGAATAGTGGTAATGACCAGCTGCAAGTTTTCGCTTACTGAAGCTAAGTAGCGAGCCAATTGTTCGTTCTTGATCGAAATGAATTGTTTCCGTACATTTTATTTCACTTTTTAGCGTATTGTTATTCGCACGAAGTATAAGTTGCGGGCTATCACCCGGTTTTCTCTTCTCTAGTATCCGATCTTCTATTTGAAACTCCAAATCTTCCAGATCATAATTGCCGACAGGTATCTCGATGCATTTCACTTCTATATCACCGTAATGGAATAAATTATTTGTTTCGTCGATATTTGGCACTGCATTGTATGTTTCAAAATTGACCAACCCGCATCCATAATCACCCGGCAAATCGATGGGTGGAAAATACTCAGCCGTCAATATAGATGAATCACCACTTAACGTTAATGTTAACGACATGGTGACTAAGATATGAATGACAGAAACTTCTTGCCACGGGTATATTTAAAGTATAGATGAGAAGTGAAACAAAATTATTGAAAATAATTTGTATTCCATAAAAATTCTAGACATAAATGTCCACAGTTGTACTGTTCATAATTTTGATATCTGTTATAATTATATTTAATATTATTGCCATGTAAATATTGCACAACTTCTGCGGGTGGTGGCAAATTTCCAAAACTATCAAAGTATTCGACGTTCTTGTTATCTTTGGCGTACGCTACCCAATGGCTTCCTGGTCCTGATGAATTATCCAAATTAACGACTCCACACTCCTTTCGCCTTGGCCGTTTCGGTAAATCATCTCTCATGAACACGCCACGAAAATTGGATAAATATTTGTTTCCAAACTGATAAATGTCGCGATCAGTTAATGGTCGATCGGGTAGCTCGCTTAGCGGTTTTTTGATTCGATGTAAAGTCCCAAACCTCTTCTGTATGGTTTCAAATAAAGTCCAGTTCCAGATTTGGATCCAAGAGCAATTGCTTCCATCATCCTGTTATGACGTTCATTTTCATCCAATTGTTTCTTTGCTGTTTTATAAGCATTCACTGCTTTCGCAACACCGGCAGCACCTCCAGCAAGTGATCCTACAGCAGACAGACCGGCAAAAAGTGGAACCAGGAATGGTAAAATTCCGCCAGTTTTTGGTATTGGAATGATTCTCGGTGTTGTAAATTGACTGTCCTTCTTCTTCTTGAAAATATTCTTCGCAGCTTTTAGTGCAAATTTTATCGCATTCTTAATAGTTTTCGGTTTCTTTTTCTTCAATATGCTTCTCAAATCACGAATTCCGGCACCAAATATTAATTTCTGTCCTTTTTTGTTCTTCTTCTTTGAATGACCCATTCCTAGTTTTACTTTCGACTTCATCGCGTTCGTTACAGTCCAAGCAGCAGCTCGCTCGCCAAGATTTGCGTCCGACGACTTAACTCGCTCCCACGCTTTATCAGCTAGTATTAAATCAGCTTTATGTCGATCTTGAATATCTTTAAACTGTGAATAGGCGATGTCGTGTTCTTTGCATGCAGCGTCCAATTTGTTGATACCCGGATCACCTCGTAACAATCGCTGGCGCAGTCTAGTTCCAGGTCCACAATACTGATAGCCAGGTATATGAAGTTCAAATGGTAATTTGTTGATTATTCCGTTTACTATACCACAACCAGATCTTCTCACACCGCTTGTCTTCTCACGACTAACTGCTAGTTGTTTCCGCGTCAACATTTAAAAGTGAACTGAAAACAAAAGAACAGATGCTATACTATTTATATATGTTATAAATATGCTGGAAATTTACTCAACTTTATTAGTATGTCACAACCGGATCTTTTCACACCGCTTGTCTTCTCACGACTAACTGCTAGCTGTTTCCGCGTCGACATTTAAAGTGAACTGAAAACAAAAGAACAGATGCTGTACTATTTATATATGTTATAAATATGCTGGAAATTTACTCAACTTTATTAGTATACCACAACCAGATCTTCTCACACCGCTTGTCTTCTCACGACTAACTGCTAGTTGTTTCCGCGTCGACATTTAAAAGTGAACTGAAAACAAAAGAACAGATGCTGTACTATTTATATATGTTATAAATATGCTGGAAATTTACTCAACTTTATTAGTATGAGAGATAGTGTTATCTGATCAACATCGACGACGATGTCTTCTTCATTCGTTAAACAACCGGAGACGCTGCCAATGGAAAATTTCGAAGTTTCTTTGAACGAGACTTATATCAAGAAAAATGGTCCACTGTTGCCGACGAGTATTAGAGCGATCATCTGCGGTCCAAGTGGATGCGGCAAAACGTCACTTCTACTATCACTTATTCAGGATCCTAATGGTGTGGCATTTGAAAACATATACATATATTCCAAATCATTACACCAACCGAAATATCAATATCTGAAACGAATCATTAAAGGTGTTAAAGGTTTGGGTTATTTTACATACTCTAATAACGATGACGTCATACCGCCGAAAGAAGCGCGACCAAATTCGCTGGTAATATTCGACGATGTATCTGCGCGGGAGAAAAAAGCCATAATAGAAGAATATTTTAGCCACTCTCGACACTACAATGATGATTGTTTCTACTTGACGCAAACGTATACAGCGGCACCCAAACATCATGTACGGGATAATGCGAATCTTGTTGCAGTCTTCAAACAGGATGATCTCAACCTCAGACATATCTACGATGATCATATTAACTCCGACATGTCGTTCAATCAATTCAAAGAATTATGCAGAGAGTGTTGGCGTGATAACTATGGATTTTTAACTATTTGCAAAGAAGATGATATACGCAATGGAAGATACCGAAGCAAGTTTGACCACTTCTGGAAAGGATAAACATCTGAAAGCCGCTTCTAAGCTGGTTCTAAGCTGCTTCCAAGCTGGTTCTAAGCTGCTTCCAAGCTGCTTCCAAGCTGGTTCTAAGCTGCTTCCAAGCTGGTTCTAAGCTGCTCCCAAGCTGGTTCTAAGCTGCTTCCAAGCTGGTTCTAAGCTGCTCCTAAGCTGCACCTAAACTGCTACCAAGCTGCTTCTATATTGATCCAAACATTTTTCGAACCGGTTTGGTAGCTGGTATAGCAGTTTCGAACTGGTCCGCCTAAATACGACCATATAAATACAGCAGTCGCATGCGATAGAGCTTCAGTTTTTGAGAAATCGTTCTAAGAAGCAGTCATCGAGATGGATAAAAAGACGATTAAAAAGAACATTATAAAAGCGACAAGCAATATACGTAAAAAATTTAATGCTTTACGATCTGGAAAACTGGAGTCAAATATGCTGCTGCAAAGTACACTGGAACCAGTCACTACTCCGCTTAAAGAAATAGCTACAAAGTTAAATGGTGACAAGAAGAAACATCCTATTAAAGTGGAAATAAAAGAAGAAGAAGATGCGCAAGTATCGAATGCGTTCACACCTAAAATTAAAAAGAAAAAATTGGAAAAACAAACGGCAAACTACTATACTCTACCAACAAAGGAGGAGGAAGATACTTCAATACAAGATATTCCAGAAGATGTTTTTGAAGCGTATCCAGAAGAAGAACAAAATGTATTTGAAACACCGAAATTTCTTGGATCAGCGCAAAGTGTTGCTCGAAAATTGATGCCAGCAGCTGAAGATTTACCAAAACAGTTTGGTCCAATAGCAAGAAAATACTTACAACTATACCTTCAACCCAACAGCGGAATTGATGTGGTATACGGACCATACAAAAAAGATGATGAATGGATGATTGGAAATCAGTCGTTTCAAATAGCTGGTAATGATATAATAATTGGTGATATTGTGTACGAAGGAACACCTGGATTATATGAATTGATTTTCATGAACTCGCCAAAAATTGGTTCATATCATACCAAAGATTTAAATGCGTATAAACAAATTTTAAAGCAAACAAATGCACACAGACGAAATTACAGTCCAAACCAGCAAATAAAAGGGAGCTCGAGTTATAAATACATAAACATTATTAGTCAGTTGTTCCCAATCAGTTCCGCTAAAAAACATATACCAAGAAAAATATATGATACAAGAAGTCGCGTCGGTGGTGCTCCAAAATCTGCTAGTGTTGGCGGTACTCCAAGATCGGGACATGGTCTGATGCAGTTTAATAACTTGAAAAAAGACTATATATACTGGGACAATGCGAATGAACTGGTCAGTAGACTGCGATTATTAGTGGCGTCACAAGAAGCTGGACACAGCGGTCACAATAACGAAATAATATCCATCATTGAAGAACTGAAAGAAGCAGATATTATCGAGTGAAAATGGACAAATTCGGTCGTGTGCGTAACAGAAACATAACTATTGACAAATTCGGTCGGGTGCATGATAAAAGTATTAAGAAGCAGTTGCTTAAAGACATTGGTTTGAAGATGACGCAATCGGGGAACTATGATTTTGGAAACAGACAACTAACCAATACAAAGGATCCGACTGATGATCAAGATGTGGTGAATCTGAAATTTTTAAAGAGTTTTACAGCAGAGAAACTTGCTGAACTAACAGAAACAGTCGAAATCATCAAAACAAAGATTGAAAATGCTACACACCTGCTGACCCAGGCAATGCAGCTTTCTACGCAGAATAAATTATGGATGAATCGAGAAATTTTCGCATTTAATCGTCGAATGTCGAGGACTGAAGAACGTCTTGATAAATTGCTGAAACCTGCTGAGACGCAAAATGAGCAAAGCACAAGTGGTTCGTGAACTACATAAACCAGCGCGAAAAAATTTTCCACGCAGACGTGTGATTGTGAAAGGAATTGACGATCTCTGGCAATGTGATTTAATGGACAGTTACAATTCACGGAAACATAGAACAATAAAAATGCGACCGCGTGATGTTACACCAAGCAAGGAGAAATTGCTCCTTTCAACTGTTTACAATCATATAAAAGTTGTGGATCTACCGAAATATGACGTCGGCGATGTGGTTCGCATTAGCAAGCATAAATCTCAATTCGATAAAGGATATCTACCATCATGGACGACGGAACTTTTTAAAATCAAAAAGGTACGATTAACCAATCCGGTTACGTATCTGTTAGAAGATTATCATGGTAATCCGATTAAAGGTGGATTTTACCAAGAAGAATTACAAAAAGTTAAATATCCAGATGTATATTTAGTGGAAAAGGTGTTGAAAAAAAAAGAAAGATAAAGTATACGTGAAGTGGCTCGGCTTTCCAAGTAGCGACAATAGCTGGATTGATAGCAAAGACTTGGTATGATATCCCCACCACTATGGAGCAGCGAATACGCATGATTGGCCGGAGCAGTCGCAGTATCCCCCACCAACATGGAGCAGCGAATACGCGTGATGGGCCGGAGCAGTTGCAGTATCCCCCACCACGAGATCGCGACATTTTTTCTTTTTTTCCTGAAAAAATAACATCAGCTATTGAATGGGGTTCGTCTGTGGAAACTTTTGATCTTCTATTCACACTTACCTTCAACGAATGGGACATTGGTGAAGACCGTCTAGATGGATTCGACACGCTGACATACTTTCTTACGTTGTGGATGTGAAAAACGATAACATATGCTCGTCCGGAACTGCTGGATCGTATATTGAAACTTGTGGAAGAACATGGTATTCCTCGATTGTGCTTCAATCCAAAGAGCGTAGAAGAAGACGGTGAATTATTGGAGTGGATCGTGCAGAACATTGAAAAAGGCACAGCCAATCAATCGGCACTCCTAGGCTGGGAAAGTGGTCCGGATGTGAGGACGTGGTCGTCGACGAGCTTACAAGACTACTTAGATATATACAAAATTTTAAATACGAATTTCAATATTTAAATTTTTCATGTATTTTTTTTTTTTTTTTCATGATGTATTTTCTTTTTTTAATTTTTTTCATCATGTATTTTTTAAATTTTTTTTATTTTTTGATTTTTTTCAAAATTTTTTTTGTATTTTTTGATTTTTTGTAAATTTTTTTTTGATTTTTTGTTTTTATATTTTTTTTTTTTTTTTTTCAATTTTTAACATGTTTTTTTTTTCTGAAATTATAATATTTTGACATGTACCTATTTTATTTTTTAATAAAACTAAAATTTTGAATTAATAATGGCCATTATTATTTTACAAACTAATTACTTAGTAAGTATAACTTAAAACCATGGTTTTAAGAATATTTACAAAATTAACAAAGAAATATATACAAAATTAACTAAAGATATATACAAATTAAGAAAAATATATACAATATTAACAAAAATAAAAATCGTCTATTTTGTAGTGCCCCCACGGGAGAGTTTTGAGTCTGTTGTTGGGTACTATGAACCGTTTATCATCGTCATTTGATAGTGCGGCCTTATTGATTAAATGTGTGTACAGTCGATGTTTTAAGCTGCGGAAAACACTCATTTGTTTATATAACACTGCACTTGAGTCTTTGCTCATCACACAATTTATATAGTCTTTAACGTCTATTTCGTTTTTCACCACATCTTTTTTAACACCTTTGAGTTTTTTAATTGGGGGCACACCACCGTCTTTCACTATACAGTAGGATTTAGCTTTAACACCAACAAATTGTTTAATTATTGTCCCAGAACACTCATCTTTAAATTTCCCGAGCACTTTTTTATTTAATTGAGGCAGTCCATAGATGTTATCTGCAGCATAATCACTCGTGTCAAAGTACTCACTAATTTCCGGTTTAATATCGGCGTAAAAATTGTCCGTTTCTATCCGGTATATAAAACTGTCGGTATCCATGTACAATAAATCCACTCTGTCACTGTACTTTGGTTTTATATAACCGTAGTGGAAATCGTACATTAAAGTCTTGGATAACTCGAGCACGCTAAATCCTACGTAAATCGGCTTGTCGTATTTCACTTTCAAACGGTCCATTTGTATAGCGACCAGATTTTCATTGATAATCGAACAACTGTGAAAGTTCGGTCTGCTTATCAAATTATTAGCACCCAACTGTTTACGAATGTTCTCCCAATGAGTCACTAGCCGCACATCAACACGTTTGTCCACATTTTCCATCGTTTTCCCGAAAACACTATTATTTTTTAACTTGAAATAGTCCTTTTCGAAGATATTTGTTGCCTTCGAACGAAGTTCGGTGTTCAAATCGATGTATTTCTTCAGCCACGGAGATTGTTTAAACTGGAGCGCACGATGTATTTTCTTTAACTTTAGTCCGTATTTTAAGCACTGTTTTAAATTCCGATAATGGATCACATATTTCTTCTTATCGTAAACGTTGGCGACCAATTTGCTGTCTTTAGATGTGATGTATGGCGGCTTCATCTGCTCCGGACAGAATGGTAGATCTTGATGGTAATCGTGTAGTGTTTTCGGGTACTCGAGGTCGACTTCCAAAATGTATCCAACATCAGCGTCATCCGGAACCATTGGTATGTCGATGTTATCCAATTCGTGTTCTGGTACCCACCGGAAATGTCTGATCGGTAAATGCTGCGACATGGCCCATCCGTACAAGTTGTTGGCGTCCAGATATTCGATGTAGGTCGACGGCTTTGTGGGGTCGTAGTCCGACATGTATTTATTGTTTGCTTCGCTAAAACGACCGCAACACTGTGTTAATCCACCACGCATACCCTTTTTGATGAAGTGAATCATGTCGATGTCCGTTAGTAGCTCCAGCTCCACTTTTGTATATTTCAACATGGCGTCCCAGCTCAAGCCTGGTGCGGTGTAGTATTGACACGGATCCAATTTGTACGTGTTCAGGCACAGGTTCCGGAAATTTTCAAAGACATCAGCCAGTAGCAGCACGTCCGTTTTCAAATACAAGTCCGAATACTGTCCCAAACTTTGGATGTTGAACTCTTCCCATACTCGCTGTGCACGCTGGTATTCTTCATCGGTAATACTGGATGACTTCAGGCTGCTATGGAATGCCGCTTTTGGTGGTAGAGCGCGTTCATTCAGTCGTTCAACACTGTTGACGTATTCATACGGGAATACTCCTTTTTGCTTGATTAAATTGAAAAGGCGGTCTTCAGGAAATGCTTGACGAACTTCGGCGAACTGCTCCGGCTTCAAATTCTCAGCAAGTTTATCTAAACTGCTCGCCATAAATCGGAACGAGTCGATAAAACGCAGCTGGATGGTTTTAATTTTAAATTTGCTGTCATCTTCTTCATCGTCTTCATCATCTTCGTCATCCAGATCTTCCACTTCTTGATTGGCGTCGACTGGTAGATACTTCGTGAAAGAAATGTAGCGTTCTTTGTTGTTCGGAATGACATCGATTCGTTCCCTGGAGACTCCAAATTCCCGTACGATAAAGTGCGCATCATATCCAGATAAATTATGGAAAACGATCGGGATGAATTTCGGTAGTCTGTAAAGCCGATTACACTGGTTATGTGCAGCACCTCGAAATTCACCCGTTAGATGGTCATGATCCCGCACACGATCCTTGCCCAATTTATCGCCGCATATGGAACAATCTTCGACTAATCCAAATGCTAAATGATCCAGCGCTGTTAATGGTTTCATCGGAATTTCCTTTCGTAAAATTTTGTGTAGTCGTTGGGCATCTTCTTCCAATTTTTCCATAAACACTTTCGCACAGTTCGGTCCGCGGTATGTTTCGAATTTGTTTAATGATTCATCATACGAACACTTGATGTAATATGCGAAGCTGAATGGTTCGTGGATATGCGTGGTGTTCGTAAACGATCCATCTGGATTCGGTACGCATGTATCGCATGGTTTCAATACTGATTCGAAGTCCGCATAGATCGTAAACGGGACGCGCATCTGCTTGGCATAATTTTGAAATTTCAGAATGCTGTCTTTGCCAGGACTTGGTATTACAGTGCGTACTTTGTTGCAATCTTCTTTAGCATGTTCCATAAGCCGCTCTTCTGTTCGAAAGAATTGTAGGCATCCATCACAAATCCATGCGGTTCCATGATGTCTTGAAAGTTGATGATGTCCAACGAGTCGACTCAGATCCTTTATCCAGCAGTAGTGACTGGTTTCACCATTTTCAATGTACAGCAGATTCACATGGATGTTCCGTTTTTCCTTGGTGTAGTGCAGCGGTCCAACAATACTTTTTTCTTCCAGTCCATAAACATTAACGCTGATGTTGTTGAGCGATTCGAATAATTTTATATCTTTGATCTTCATTGGGAACTCAATATCGTCGAACTTCAATACTGATGAGTAATGTGGATATGATGCGACTCGATGCGGGTGATTGCGATAATCGACTGGGTGTAAGGCTGACGTTATCGCCCATGCGAAGCAAGCCTGGTCTTCATTCTGCACATTAACGACTGCCTTCTTTCGCTTGATCCATGCCGGAAGCTCGATATACGATGAAGCCCGAAGTGGATTATATTTATTTATGTTGACTTCCAAATATCGGACTTCTAGGAGCGACCAACCGCTGTCTCGTTCTTGGAATTCTTCGCTCTTGCGCACTACCGTTGACACCATGCTTTGATAAATTTCCTCCAGATTGATGGATTCCGAAACAATGGTATTTTTGGTGTTGAACGACTTTACATCCAGTAATAGATTATCTTCTTTATCGAATTTCGCATATAATCCAAACAATTCGAAATTAGTTTTAAATGATGTATTCTTCGCCAGTTCCATATGCAGCAGCTGAAGTACATTTTCCTTAACTTCATCCAAA
The DNA here is from genome assembly GCA_035578155.1 of Brachynemurus nebulosus. Classification (NCBI taxonomy): domain Eukaryota; kingdom Metazoa; phylum Arthropoda; class Insecta; order Neuroptera; family Myrmeleontidae; genus Brachynemurus; species Brachynemurus nebulosus. The sequence goes on along the minus strand of JAPWDM010000020.1, from coordinate 5,843,534 downwards.
AATTCTTCAATGGACTGGAAGTACTCAGAACTCTTCACCCGGTAGCTGATTATTCTGGTTTTGAACGCGCTGTTGATAGTTTCCACATTTACGTTTCCAGTTCCACAGCATAATTTATTTTTATGGGCTGCGCTTCGTAAATGCCCATTGAAAAATAAGATTGGAATATCCACGTCGCATACTTCGCAGCGTTTCGTTGGCCAACCTACTTTGGATTTTTTGGATGGACCGCCATTTTTTTCATCAGCTGCGCGCTTCCTCGAAACATGACCGCTCCTAGTTGAGGGCTGCTCATGATCACGTCCGACGCTGGTTGCGGGTTGTCCATGTTCATTAGCCATGCGCTGCTCCAGACCATTTGCACACAATGCAGCCGTTGAATGGAATTTTTTCACATGGCGATGTAAATTATCCTTTCTCGAAAAAGTATCTCCACACTGACTGCATTTAAAAGATGATCCATTGTCGCCATGTTTCGTCTTCATATGCCGCGTTAAGTTGTCTCGACGGTTGAATCCTGCTGGACACATTTCGCAGTTGAATAAGGCCATTTTTCCTAAATACACAAAAAATATTGTATTAGTTTTAAGTTGTTGCATACAAAAATAGAAATTATTATTAAATGTTTCTTACTCACCAGTATTGAAAAAAATGTAATAAAATTTATGAAATTAAACTTTGAAATAAAAAGCTAACTTTAAAAATTCGCAAAATACGATATGATGACACGAAGCACACTGTACTTTATGAAATCAGAAGACGTAATGGTTTTAAAATCGTTTATCCCGCGTATTTATATCCTTTTTCATTGATGACGTCATACAGATGTTAGCAAGTTACAACAAGCTTGATTGCACAATATGATGCAATAATTTTACTGCATTAGCATACACAATGTATACAATTACTTGTTCAAACATGTTGAGCGGCGACGATTTCATATATAAAAATGTACGGAATGTGCTGAGTAAGCTATTTTCAAGGTTAACTTTTGCATTCTAAAACATCTTTCTTGTAGATATTATTATAACTTTTAAAAATAAAATTATATTTTCAAATATTCATAAAACGTGGTTAAATTTGAGCGAAAAAAATATTTTACATTTTATTCACGGAATTCTCCTAGCCCATCCTGTAAATTCTAAAGATTGTAAAAGAAAATTGTTTAAACTAGAATTTTTGTAATCTGGAATCGTTTCCACCGTTAGTAGGGTCGTGTAATATGAAATGTCGTTTTCCGACCACTTCGTCTACTATGTAATTCAGATAAATATCGATACTTTTTAATTTTAAACTAGAATTCTTATAATTTGGAATCATTTCTACCATTAATTGAAATATCATTGGGTTGTGTAATATGAAATGTCGTTTTCCGACCACTTGGTTTATCATGTAATTCAGATAAATATCGATACTTTTTAGTTTTAAACTAGAATTCTTGTAATTTGGAATCATTTCTACCATTAATTGAAATATCATTGGGTTGTGTAATATGAAATGTCGTTTTCCGACCACTTAGTTTATCATGTAATTCAGACAAATATCGACACTTAAGCATTAGAGAAATGTTTGGAAGCAATTATTCTTTAATTTTAAATCGAGAAGAATGTTTTTAAAATAACTTAAAAGAATAAAGTATATTAGATACTAGATAGTTTTAAGGTATCTTAAAAAAAAAAAGTTTCCAGTAAATGTTATCAGCCAATAGTGCGAAATATTTATAATTTGCTTTTTAAAATTTGACTAAAAACTTATAAATGCTAAAAAATTTAGCGAAAAATAATTTAAATTTTATTTATGGATTTTTTCTGACACAACCTGTACATTTTTAAAAAAATTATAAAAATTATTTCTAATCAGGACTAGCAGATTGTATAATTGAATACAAAATCTGTATAATTTGGTTGCCTTGTGTATCCTCTTTGTATAATTGGATACAAACATCGAAAATTTAGACTGAATACGCTGAACATAGCAGTTGCAATTCTTTATTAATGTGATATTGCGTTCAACCCAATGAAACTACATATACCCTTACGTGTATATGAATTTAGTTTCGTTCTGACAAAATTACAAAAAATGATTAAAATTTAATAATTACGGTTTAGTTGGAAAAAAATCGGTTCATTTTTTCTTGTCTTTTTTTTGTAACGAAAAGTTGTTCTGTATAATGGGAGTCAATTATGTATATTTTTCAGAGACCTGATTGTATAAACTAAAAATTTTTACTGGCAGCCCTGCTTCTAATATCACTTTAAAAAGAAAAATTATACTTTAAAAGTTACTAATATGAAATTTACGTCTTTTAAAATTCAAGAAAAACTATTAAAAAGAAAAATTTTCTACTTTTTAATATTGTTTAAACAAAATTTTATGAAAATGCGTTATATGTATCAATAACACATTTAAAACGTTTAAAACATGAAATTTTTCTTTTTAGTATTCATAAAGCAATTATAAGTAGTTTAAACAGTCTTAAAAATTTCAAGTAAATGTTTTCGACTTACCCGATATTTGCAAAAATCACAAAAAATTCACAAACTGATACACGAATACACACAAATACACAACAGTTAATTTACTACTCGATTAACTTACAACGAACAATTAAAAATAGAGAAATAACTTAAAATTCACTAATTTAAAACTAAATATTAATGACTAAAATATAACGCTTTAAGCACAACTCACAAAGTCACAAAACGTAAAAACTTATACGCGATTATTCCAGCTATTTTTTACAAGCTTCTTCAATTGGTATAAAAAATTACCAGTCGAATCTTTTATTTGTATGTATAATGTATGTACATTTATGGGATGCGATACTTCAGACATACAATAAGGTGAAATATGCATATCAGCGAATTCCTAATATGTTTTATACCTTTGTGTTCGTTAAAAGATATATAAAATATACATACCTAGTTCAGAAATTATTTTTATAAAATATAAAGTTTTGAAATTATTATGAAAAAATTTAACTTTTTCATTTTGGGAAATCTTAACCACTAATCAATCTTGATTTAGAGATGAGTATGAACAAAGAATCGATTTTTTAAATTTTTAACCAAAACAACAAAACTGTTTAATCTGCTATAATCAATTAGAATGTAAAACATGGTTTAGGGATGGGTATCAACAAAGAATCGATTTTTTAAATATTTTATTAAACACCAAAACTGTTTAATCTGCTATAAACAATTAGAATGTAAAACATGGTTTAGAGACGGGTATCAACAAAGAATCGATTTTTTAAATTTTTTATTAAACACCAAAACTGTTTAATCTGCTATAAACAATTAGAATGTAAAACATGGTTTAGGGATGGGTATCAACAAAGAATCGATTTTTTTAAATTTTTTATCAAACACCAAAACTGTTTAATCTGCTATAATCAATTAGATTGTAAAACATGGTTTAGAGGTGGGTATCAACAAAGAATCGATTTTTTAAATTTTTTATTAAACACCAAAACTGTTTAATCTGCTATAATCAATTAGAATGTAAAACATGGTTTAGGGATGGGTATCAACAAAGAATCGATTTTTTAAATTTTTTCTAAACACCAAAATTGTTTAATTTGCTATAATCAATTAAATTGTAAAACATGGTTTAGGGATGGGTATCAACAAAGAATCGATTTTTTAAATTTTTTATTAAAAACCAAAATTGTTTAAATTGTTATAATCAATTAGAATGTAAAATATGGTTTAGAGATGGGTATCAACAAAGAATCGATTTTTTAAATTTTTTTTATTAAACACCAAAACTGTTTAATCTGCTATAATCAATTAGAATGTAAAACATGGTTTAGGGATGGGTATCAACAAAGAATCGATTTTTTAAATATTTTATTAAACACCAAAACTGTTTAATCTGCTATAAACAATTAGAATGTAAAACATGGTTTAGAGACGGGTATCAACAAAGAATCGATTTTTTAAATTTTTTATTAAACACCAAAACTGTATAATCTCCTATAAACAATTAGAATGTAAAACATGGTTTAGGGATGGGTATCAACAAAGAATCGATTTTTTTAAATTTTGTATCAAACACCAAAACTGTTTAATCTGCTATAATCAATTAGATTGTAAAACATGGTTTAGAGGTGGGTATCAACAAAGAATCAATTTTTTAAATTTTTTATTAAACACCAAAACTGTTTAATCTGCTATAATCAATTAGAATGTAAAACATGGTTTAGGGATGGGTATCAACAAAGAATCGATTTTTTAAATTTTTTCTAAACACCAAAATTGTTTAATTTGCTATAATCAATTAAATTGTAAAACATGGTTTAGGGATGGGTATCAACAAAGAATCGATTTTTTAAATTTTTTATTAAACACCAAAATTGTTTAAATTGTTATAATCAATTAGAATGTAAAATATGGTTTAGAGATGGGTATCAACAAAGAATCGATTTTTTAAATTTTTTTATTAAACACCAAAACTGTTTAATCTGCTATAATCAATTAGAATGTAAAACATGGTTTAGGGATGGGTATCAACAAAGAATCGATTTTTTAAATATTTTATTAAACACCAAAACTGTTTAATCTGCTATAAACAATTAGAATGTAAAACATGGTTTAGAGACGGGTATCAACAAAGAATCGATTTTTTAAATTTTTTATTAAACACCAAAACTGTTTAATTTGCTATAATCAATTAGATTGTAAAACATCGTTTAGAGACGGGTATCAACAAAGAATCGATTTTTTAAATTTTTTATTAAACACCAAAACTGTTTAATCTGCTATAATCAATTAGATTGTAAAACATGGTTTAGGGATGGGTATCAACAAAGAATCGATTTTTTAAATTTTTTATTAAATACCAAAACTGTTTAATCTGCTATAATCAATTAGATTGTAAAACATGGTTTAGAGACGGGTATCAACAAAGAATCGATTTTTTAAATTTTTTATTAAACACCAAAACTGTTTAATCTGCTATAATCAATTAGATTGTAAAACATGGTTTAGGGATGGGTATCAACAAAGAATCGATTTTTTAAATTTTTTATTAAACGCCAAAACTGTTTAATCTGCTATAAACAATTAGAATGTAAAACATGGTTTAGAGACGGGTATCAACAAAGAATCGAGGTAATCATAACATCAACATACACTAACCCTCGATGCGGCCATCATTCCGGAGCAACTTGCGCCATGGAAAATGTCATACCCATATACAAATATTATCGTAATAACATTTAAACATTTTTATTGTAAAATATTTCTTTTAAACCAATTTATTAAAACAAAAAATGTGTTTTTATTTAGAGGAAACCTGTATAAACCCGTTTTCAGATAAGAATATAAAATCATACGTTAAAATTCATTTTTGCATATTAGACAGAAATCTTCTAATGACGTCAGCGTTAGGTAACGTTTTTGGTGTTTATACAACTTTAAACCTGTTTTCAGATGAAAATATGATAAAATTTGAATCAAGGTATAGAGTTCGCGGTGGTTCAGACTAGCAGTGTCATCTTTTAACTATCGAAAAAAAGGTTTTCGATGCCATCTATTGACAACTTTTCAAACTTACACACAGGATCTAGACTACGAGAGCCATCTTTTCATGGAATTTTGAATCAAGGTACAGAATTCGCGGTGGTTCCTACTAGCAACGCCATCTTTTCATGGAATTTTGAATCTAGGTACAGAATTCGCGGCGGTTCCGACTAGCAACACCATCTTTTCATGGAATTTCGAATCAAGGTACAGAATTCGCGATGGTTCCGACTAGCAACACCATCTTTTCATGGAATTTTGAATCAAGGTACAGAGTTCACAGTGGTTCAGACCAGCAACGCCATCTAGACAACATAGCTTACCTATCTTGTCCCACGACCGTTTAAAAAAATCGGGAGGAGGGAGGAGGGCTTAGAATGCCCCAAAACCTACTACTTGCGACCATTAGAAAGAGGAGAAAAAATCACATAAAAAGGTTTTTAAACCATTATTCTTTCTATATAAACTAGTTTCTGAGAAACACCAATTTTTATAAACGAAAATTCGCTCTGTTATGCAGCATGCTGCGACAGGGTTATTATTATTATTATACATAATTGTGTTCACGTCAGCTTTTTAGTCGAGCTCGCCGACTTTCAAATTGGATCACTATAGTCCGTTCCTACAATAGTGCCGTTCTTGATTCGGTCTCAGTTCGACCAAACATTCTTACAGAAGAAACAATGACTGTATTTATATCCTTGCTACAATCCAAGTACGCTTTCGATAGCAATCAAATAATGATGGATCCCAGAGAATATTGTATCGAAGCGATTTAGAGAATATTTTATCGGAGCGAAGAAAACTTGTTTTAATTTGTACCGATAGTGTTAGTACCTTTTTGATCCCACTTCACTTTGTTGCACAATTTGTTAAACTAAGAGAAGATTTTATTCAAGCTAGAGCGTATTGGGAATGACATTATAGTGTGGATAATGAAAGAATAATAACCACGGTAGTGTATGCATAACAGGATTTTATCGGAGCGAGAATGTATCGAAAGTGTGGAACGGACGTATATAACAAGCGCGCCTCGTTTTACTCCTAAGCATATTATCTGAATAACTGAACAGTTATTCAACTAAAAATTGTGCTGTATACTACTTTGTACTACTCAAGATGGATGGATAAATTTAACACTTTAAACCAGTGATGGGCGTTTACGTGTAAACAGTCGGTGTTGACGTTTACATTGTAAAGAGATGTAAACAGCATAAATGACCGTAAACTAAGGCAAACACGTAAAGAGTCATAAATTAAACGTAATTTGTCAATATTATTACTTAAATACCCCTGTCGCAGCATCCTGCATAACATAGCGAATTTCCATTTACAAAAGTACGTTTTTCTCGGAAACTAGTTGATATAGAGTAATTGTAAATAAAAAAAAACTTTCTTTATGTGATTTTCCCGCCCCATTCCGCCAAATTTTTTCAAAAAAAATGTCCAAAAGACCGTAGACGTTTTCACGAAATTTCTTAAAAATAAGATGTTTCGTTCTTGAGTTATCGTGCGGACACTTAGTAAACTTATATATATATATATATATATATATATATATATATATATATATATATATATATATATATATATATATATATATATATATATATATATACGTGTGTGTGTCCGCACGATAACTCAAAAACGAAACATCTTATTTTTAAAAAATATCGTGAAAACGTTTCGTGAAAAAAATTTGGCGGAATGAGGCGGAAAAATCACATAGTTTTTTTTATTTACAATTACTCTATATCAACTAGTTTCCAAGAAAAACGTACTTTTGTAAATGGAAATTCGCTATGTTATGCAGAATGCTGCGACAGGGGTATTTTAATAACAGATGCGTTTATGTACAGGGCCGGTGAGAGAAATGACCGGTGAAATATCTATTATACAAATTATGTGTATTTTTATCACCAATTAAACATATACGTATTTTTACTTGACACTAGTTCTAATTTTACCACCAGAGGCGCAACTGAGAATCTTTGCCTTACCAATACTGAATTTAATATTTTGAGCTAAATTTTTTAACGGTTACGAAAAAAAATTTAGAACGGAATTTATTTTCCAAACGTAACAAAACATTTCGACGGTACACCGAAAGAGTGACACAACTCAAAAATTTACATTTTCGAGTTTATTGTGTAAATGTATAGCAAAATTTGCATATTTTTATGTCCCAGAACGACATATTGCTACTTCCAAAATTAACCGCTAGAAGGGCGGTTTTGTCGTTTTTTCCTTACTTCAAAGTAGCGAATTTTTTTTATCAAAATCTTAAATGTTATCAAAATTAACTTGTTATTTTTATTGTTGGAATACAAGGTGAGTACCAACGGGTTATCTCCAAAAAAATTTTGAAAATTTTAGAAATCCGAAACTATGATAACTTTTGAATTAAATAATAAAACTTTTGAATAGAGATATTGAAGTAGCTGTTTTTTTTTTGAACTGTGTCACTCTTTCTGTGTACCGACGATTTTACCTTTTTAAATTCTCTTGCTGAAGAAAATAACCATTCGACACGGAAACAAAACTAAAGTTGGACCTTTATTCAAGGGCTTATCCGGCATGTACTTAGTTGATGTTTTCCTTCTTAATTCAAGTTTTTAGTTTACTGTGTGTTCTCTTTTTCTTCTTATTATATCTTTAAATTCACCATCCATGTTTTAAATAGGAATTTATAATAAGTATTGCTGTTGATATAACCTTTTAACATGTATATTCAAATTATTAGAAAAAATTCAATCACAAAATCCACAGTTTTTAATAGATATGTATTTACCTTATTATGTTGACAAATTCTATTAATAATTGCCTGTTTAGAATTTATATTTTCTTTTTTATTTTAGCTATATTCTTCTCGTATATAAATAACATTTGCTTCACGGTTTCATGTAATTTTTAATGTGGTTTTAAATTTTTTACCTATATAAAACAAAACAAAAAACAAATAATAGGACAAATATTAATTACTATTTGATTTTAAAAATGTAATATATAAATTAACATGAATTATTACCTATTTTTCTCAAATATCAGTCAAATATCAGCACCGAATCTATATGTCAACATTTCAACACACAGACGAGTTGATTTGAAATTCTGATTGTTGAAATATTAGTTTAAATTCAAGCTAATTTGGCAGTATTGTACATACCTGTGGTGCTATCTGGTTAAAAACGCTGACACAATAGAATTTTTAAAATAAAAAATTATTAAATATATTTAAAGAATTTTTTTAAATAATTAAATTATTAAAAATATTAATAATTTTAAAAATATTATTATAATTTTTTAACGTAATGTGTTAAATAAAGAGATTAAAATAATGTGCAGTATTTAGAAAAAAAAATCAATTCTACTACAATTTGAATTTGAAAGCAAAAATAAATTTTCGAAAACAAAATAACAAATCTAATCTACTTAATACTAGAGATATTATGTTTACAAATGCATAAGGCTATTTGTGCACTACCAAAAATATAATTTTAAAATTTTATTTAATCAAAGAAATATTATAGTTTAATTAATTAAATTTAATAATATTACATTTATATAATCGTAGAAATTTATTAAGGCATTATTCTGAATATTTATCCAAAGAAATTTGAAATATGATAGGTAGTAGAAGTACTAAGTGTAGTAATACCCTTAAAATACGTGTATAATCAAAATAAATAAAAATAGGATTTTTCCAATACAACAGAAGGAGATAATACCATAAAAAGAGACTCTATATAAAAATTATTTTTGATTTTTCTTGAAAACCAGTTTATACAGAGGAAAAGTTTAAAAAGCTCGCTAATATAACTTCTTACAATTTTTTTGATAGTATAACAAATTTTTTGAAAAAGTTATAAATTCTGATCAAAAAACACAAAAAAAGACTTTAAAGCCCAAAATATCCGGTCTGTGGCATCGGATGTGTCTGGCTAACGAACTTAGGCGAGCGAAATCGAATTCAAACCTACACACCAAATTTCATAAGCATTAAACGTTTTGTTCGAGAGTTATCGTGTACACACATAAATACATATATATATATTTATATATATATAAATTTTAGTGAAGTAGATTTTCGGGTTCTAGAGGCTCCAAAACAAATTTCTGCCATAGTCCCGGGCTTAGGTCTTACCATAAGAGCTGCTGTAATAGCTGAATTTTCATTCTGAAAATTCGCTAAAAGAAATGTGAAGAATCTAAATTTAAAAAGAAATATATATTCAGAATTAAATTTTCAATTAAAAAAAGAAACTTGTAAAAAAAATCTTTGTTTGTTTAACTTGTAAAAAAAATCACTATGTGGCCACCCAAAAATTGAAAGTGCATAAGTTAGAAAAAACTATATAACTGAATAGGTACTATTGACATTTCTAGTTCGTAGTATAAAACTGCATTTCCCATCCAATAATTTTCATGAAAGCATTTTCCTAATTTGGTAGGTATGTAATATGCATAAGTTTTATGAAAAGAAATTTTTAACCGTATTTTTTTTTTTAAAAAAAAAAAGCTAGTATACTCGTATATATAAAATTCTACTGAGTATAATAAGGATCGTAGAAGAGGATAATATACTGTATGATGTCTTTGTTCGCTCGGCATATTCAATAATATTTCGAATATACTAACCGAGAACATAGTGTGATAGTGATAGCGTTGTGGCACATTTCAAAGAAAGGTATCATCATTTCTAATTTAAACGTGCCAGCACGATTTACGTGTCAACGCCTTAGTGTGTTATTAAAATGAAACAACAATTCGCAAACTATTTGATATAATATGCATATATATGGTATGATACAACAATATAATATGTGCATGTAATATACTTTTGTTGTATTAAAATCTAAATTAAAAATCTTAGATTACATTAAAAACCAAATGTGATAGTGATAAACAGATATTGATGTATTGAAGAACAAAAAAAAAATTATTAAATTTATAAAAATTTTCAGCCATCTAAGAATATTTCCATGGTTTCATGTTTTAGAGTGAAATCGTCTAATGTTGGCCGGTGACCTAAGGTCAGCCACTGGTTGCTTTTGTTTAAATAATAATACCTTAAAAAATAAAAAATGCTTGACAAACATATAGAAAATTCAGTTCGCGGGAACCTTCTGTTTTTATATGTTTGTTAAGCATTTTTTATTTTTAAGGCCTTATTTTTTTAAAAAAAGGCAATCAATGGCCGACCTTGGGACACCGGCCGACATTAGGCGATTCCACCCTATATATTATCAAATTATTAATACGTAATCTATATATATAAAAGCGAAATTTCACTCATTCACTCACTCATCTATCACAAAATCTCCAAAACTATAATACCTACAAACTTGAAATTTTGTATGTAGGTCCCTATTGGGTCGTAGGCGCTCGCTAAGAAAGGGTTTTGCAAAAATTTTTGTCTAACCGTCGAAATTTACGAAAAACCGTAAAATATCAATTTTTATTATTGTATACAGCAATCTATGAATTTATTTAAAAAATTATACAATTTTAGCGAATTTCGAAAACTCGAAATTCAGCTATTACAGTAGGTCTCATGACGCAATCTGAGTCCGGGACTATGGCAGAAATATGTTTTGAGGTCCCTAGAATACGAAAATGATATTCACTAAAATTTATATACATATATATATATATATATATATATATATATATATATATATATATATATATATATATATATATATATATATATATATATATATATATATATTTATGTGTTCCCACGATAACTCTCGAACGAAACGTCTAATAATGCTTATGAAATTTTGTGTGCGGACTGGATTCTGAATTGGCTCGGCTAAGTTCGTTGGCCAGACACGTCGGATGCCCAGAAGTAGGTTTTCTGGCCATTTTTTATCATTCGATCCTATCATAAGACAGTTCGATTTTTACATCGTTGAAAAGGGAGATCGATTATTGCTCTCATTTGCTTTGCTTAAAAAAAAAATCATTACATACCACCCACAAAGCTTCCATTGTGAAAAATAGAATTTTAAAACTTGAAATGGAGATATTTTGCCATGCAACAAAAGAAGATAACTAATATTACTATGGAAATCATGTTAGAATATTTATTAATTTTTCTTTGAAATTATAGTTGAAAAAATATTTTCAGACACTTTCGTAAGTTTGCTTCTTTTTTGTCCTTGTCGTACACTTTTCAATACTACACCAGTGCCCTTAATCAGTGGTTTTTATTTAGTTTTTTAAATATTTAATTTTGACATAATAATATTTCATCTTCACAAAGTTAAAAAAATGATGCAATACTGTGAAGAAAAGTGAAATATGTTATTTTCAATTAGAATAAACTATTTTCGTTTGATTTTAACTGATTTGAAAATTCTAAGCAGTACATAGTGACATCCACTGATTTTTGTTTTTCAAAATTATATTTTTAATAGTATTAAATATTTTGCAATGAATCCAGTCATTCAGTTATTTTATGTATATGTTTACAGTTATGTTATTTATAATATATCATTAATGTTATTTGTTTTCGGTTTCTTTAAGAAATAATCTTCTGTAATCAAATTATTATTGAATAAACAGAATTTACATAAAAATATAAAATAGTGTTATTAACTTATTATTTATTATTATTTCGTAACCTAATGTTCAATTAGTACCCTACGTACTATTTATTTGTTTGACTGGAATTAGAAAAAGACAATCATACGTTGACAAAGAAACTATCAAAAGTATCTGGGAATATTTTTTCAACTATAGTTTATGTAAAGCAATGGTACAAAAACTTATCATATGTAATTTTTCCTTTTTTTCGAGTGGTATAAAAAAAATTTTGAAAAATTGTTTCAATCTGGCAAAAAACTCATTTTGTTGACAAAAAATGCTTGAAAAACCTATTTCTGAGCATCCGACGCATCTAGCGAACTTGTTCAAGAGTTTTGAATTTCCAAACTTTTCATCTTTCATAAAAATTAAATATTCCGTTCGAATATATATATATATATATATATATATATATATATATATATATATATATATATATATATATATATATATATATATATATTATCATTTTTGGATTCTGAGGACCTCAAAATATATTTCTGTAATAGTCTCGGTCTCAAGTCGCGTCATGAGATCAATGCTAAAAATTTGGGGGACAGGTCTACCCACGCTGTCAACTTCCCATTGGATACCCTTAAAGACTATTGCATGTGAATAACTTTTTTTTTAATTCAGGGGATTCCTCCTCTAGACCCCCGATAAAGGCTTTGTCTCTTGCACCACACCGGGGGCTACGCCTTCTGTACCTAAGGGTGGGGGCTCCACCCTTATCAAACAAATGATAATATCGTTTGTTCTCAAGATACGCGAGGCAAAAAATATTTCACAAAAAGTTTCTTATTTCGTTTTTCCGTTTAGTTTTTTTTCTGCTTTTTTTTTTTTAATTTTATTAAATTTTACAATAATTTACTGGCGTTTTTAACATCACGGAAGGTTCTTAGGCCATTATATAATAAAGATATGGTAAAAAATCCATATAATATATGTTATGTTAATAAAGCTAGTTCCGTTTTTTTATCACAAAAAACAAACCGCTAATCCGAATTTGCTGAAAACTTTATCCGGTTTTCGTTTTTTGATTACGTATCTAATGAAATTAGTCCGGAGTTGATATCATCATTTGTTCTCGAGATATGCGAGACGAAGAAAATTCACGAACGAACGAACGAACTACGAACGAACTAACCAATGAGCGAACTAACGAACGCACACACAGACATCACGCTAAAAACTATGGATTCGGATTCTAGTGACCTTGAAACGTGGAAATATGTCAAAATTAGCGATTCGTAAAATCGGACCCATTACAAAAACTTCCAATGGGAAGTTAATAGCTGAATTTATATTCTGGAAATTCGCTAACACTATGAAATTTCAGAAAAAAGGTGAGCCATCCTAATTTGAGAGCTGGATCCACTCTTGTATGGTAATATTCTCAAAATAGAAGACTTTTCAGTTGTTTTTTATTGTAATGAATTCTATAATTTATTAATATAATGTAAATCTTTTTGTGTAAAATTTTTATGAAGAGTAAATAAATTTATATTTACATTGTTTTCATATATTAAACATTTTCATATATTTTTTCCTTCTTGCAAATATGTACAAAACGATATTTCCACTTATTTAATTGAGTACAAGTGCATCTCGCCCGTCTTTCTGACGGTTAGATGAAGCAAATATTATCTTATACATATTATCAACATACAGCAAAAATTCGTAGCAAGCAAGAGCCAGATCACGACCCCAAACACTAGGAACAAACCATATAGTAGTCTTAATTTTGTTTTGGGAAGCAGATTTTGCATTTATAGAAAGAAGAAAAGCAAAAGCAGATTTCTCTTTAGTATATAGTTACGTATCGTACTTATCGTATCCACCGACAGTACCAACAATTGAAATATACAAACACGCGGTCAACGGCGCAGTCCGGTCTGAACGGATAATGAACCAACTAGTCATAGAATAAACAATCGCACAGGTACAGCCACACGAGGGTAACCGAGGGAACTTGAAAAACTTTTAAATGAAAAACCAAAATACCCCTGTCGCAGCATCCTGCATAACATAGCGAATTTCCGTTTATAAAAGTTAGTTTTTCTTGGAAACTAGTTGACATAGCATAATAGTTTGAAGACCTTTTTTATGTGATTTTTTCTCCTCTTTCCAATAGTGTAAAAAAATTTTACAAAAATTTTTGAATAAGAGGAAATTTTGGCAAAAAGTTAATTTTTTTCACGAAAATTGCTAAAAAAGACATGTTTCAGGCATTGGTTGTGTCTGGTTAACGAACTCGTCCAACGGTTTGGGACTTCCAATATTTTCACCAAATTTCATAAACGTAAGACATTTCGTTCGAGAATTATCGCGCGGACACACACACGCACACACACACACACACACACACACACACATATATATATATATATATATATATATATATATATATATATATATATATATATATATATATATATATATATATATATATATATATAAATTTTAGTGACTATTTTTTTCGGTTTCTAGGGACCTCAAAACAAATTTCTGCCATAGTCCCGGGCTCAAGTCGCGTCATGACAGTGGCTGTAATAGCGAATTCCATTCGCTAAAACTGTCAACAGTGATGTACTTATTTGAAAAATATGTATATTAGAGGTACAAATACATTCACACACATAGATATACGTATACTATTGCAGTTATAGTGAGTTATATACATACATACATACGATTATACACATACAACATAGTTGTAAACACACTAAAATTATAGAAAATAAATTGACTTTTTTTTTTCTTATTTTCTCAAAAACTAGCTAACCTAGAATAATAGTTCCAAAACCTTTTTTATGTCATTTTTTCCCGTCTTTGTAATGGTGTAAAAAAATTTGACAAAAACTTTTAAATTATAGCAAATTTTGGCCAAAAACTCATTTTCACGAAAAATGCTCAAAAAACCATGTTCCTGAGCGCCGACGTTTTTGGCTGAAGAACTCATCCAAGATTTTTGGACTTCCAACGTTGTCACCAAATTTCGTAAAACTAGCAGTTTTTCCTGAAGCGCTATCGTGCTGATACATAAATACATAAATACATATATACATATATATATATATATATATATATATATATATATATATATATATATATATATATATATATATATATATATACATTTTAGTGAATGTTATTTTTGGGCTCTAGGGGCCTCAAAACAAATTTCTGCCATATTTTCGGGCTGAACTTCGACTATGGCTAACACCATAATAGCTGAATTTCCAGAATTCTTTCTGGAAATTCGCTAATAATACTTAACGTTCCACCGTTAAAAACTAAAAATATTTGTTTTAACATCTAACCGTCTTTAGTTATTTTGTATAAAAAGGAATAAAATAACTAAATAAATATTCAAGTATTGTTGAAAAAATGTAATTAAATTTATTCAATTTTTCAAGCAACCAACTTAGACATCATATTTTAATTACTGATTCATTCTATCAAGTCAACAAAAAATTAAATTATCGAAATTTCTGTGGGAAACTTAGGTATATGGTGCTACCCTTTTTCTATAAATTATACATTACAGTTCTTTATACATATTTTAAATTACAATCCAATTACAACTAATTTAATTTAACTCGGGACCAATATTTTTAATAAAAGATAAAAATAAATCCATTTAAATATTGTATACATATTCGAACACATAGAATTGAAATGGCAATTATAATCACAATAAAATTAATTTAATAGTGTATTTGATTTTATTACACTTTGATAGTACGTATAGGTAGGGTACGTAATACGTATGTATATACGATATATACGAAATGGTGGATTTATGTGTAAATATATGTTAATTATTAAATATATATGTATGTATGGCGTTTGTTAAATGTATATTAAAAATGTACAATAGGCAAATTAAATTAAATTTTCCAGTTGATTAAGCTCAGTAATTAACCTTGGCCTTCATCTGTCTATGTGAATGTACAAGTGCTAGTGTTATATAGTATTTGTAATACCGCATCAATCTGTGATATCAAATGTGTAATTATACTTACGAATTTTATATCAAATTTAGATTATATAAGCGTGAGCTTTTTAAAATTTATTGAAACATTGTCAAATACATTTGCCAGGTGCCTCCTTACTTCGCGCTATGTTAAAGAAAACTTATTCTTCAGTAAAGCACCCTGCATAACATAACGAATTTCCAGTAATAGAAATTTTTTTCGCAAAAACCCGCATTTATAGTAAAATGGTTTAAAACGTATTTTATGTATTTTATTCCGCTCTTTACCATGATATAAAAATAATTTCGAAAACTTTCGAATTGGCATAATAGCTGAATTTTCTATTCGAAAATTTGCTAAAAGCTTAAAAAGTATCCACAAATAATACATACCCTTTTATTTAAAAAAAAAAAAAATATATATATATATATATATATATATATATATATATATATATATATATATATATATACATACATATATTTAAAATAAAATACAGTCTAACCGTCTGACTGTGTTTTTCTTTCCTTGGTTTATTAATGTAGTACCCTTATTCTAAAACTCAATATTTCACAAACGGGCGGTAGTAATTTCCGCACCAAACATTCATAGAAAAAGGTTGCAGGTAAATTTTGCACTCATCTTTTGAAATTATCGTGATCCTATGTGTAAATTTTAACTACTTTCGGTGTACCGTTTTCTTGCAATATTAGAAGAAAAAAAATTTTTGAAAAAATAAAATTTTGTCAAAATACATTATTATTTATTTTGGACTCTTTGTGACTTCAAGATACTGGAGGACAATTTTGATTCCCCATTTATTTTTTCCCGATCTCATTAGTATTCGTACAAAATTTAGTCAAGGTCCATGCAACTTTTTATTCAGGAAGTTTTTTGGGACCCTAGGACCCTGAAGCACAATTTGAATTTCACCTTCATAGTTTCCTTATTCTAATAGAATTTACGTAAAATTTAGAGGCCATTTCCCACAATTTACTTTGGATCCTTTCTGGGACCCGAGGATCCCGGAGGATAATTTCAACCTAACGTTCATTTTTTCTGGAATCTCAATAGTATTTGGGCAAAATTTCATCAAGATCCGTCTAGCTGTTTATTTTGGGCCTTTTTCAGACCCCAGAATCCTACGGGACTTAGGTCCACCACTTACAATGCTTATGACTTTAAGTAATACATTGAAACATACAGTTAAAAAAAATTCCATAGAAATTGGAGTTGTTATAGAAAATTTCAAGATTTTGATTATTTTGATGCTTTATTGACTACATTATATATGTAAAGTACAAAATCTCTAAAAACCAACGTAGACCAACGTATGAATCTAGGGTTAATATTAGTACCATCATGTAAATACTACTTAATGTCGAACAAATAAAAATTCTGATTTTGGTTCATTTAACTGGATCCAAAAAATTTTAATAAGTATTTCCGATTAAATTACTTTAATTTTAATCGTTCAAAACAAACAAACTCGGTTTCCATATCACATAATTTTTAGCAAAGATTTATTTGATAGAATGGATTAATTGAACGGTGACGAACTGGATGAGGGTTTCCAGTGCATTTAAATGCATAACAACTTAGAAACCCTATTCCAGTATGTCACCGTCTACTGCGAGACGTACTGGAGTAGTATTTATGTGTGTTTTATGGTGTTTTTTGTCTAGAAATGCTATTTCAGTTCGTCACAACGCCTATGGGGACGTATTCGATTAGCTTTTCTATATTCGGATGTATACATACGATTTGCATGTTAATTGATAACATTGGATTCCCATAAGGAAAAGGTTCTGCCACAAGAGTGCTTTGTATAAGCATTTTTATATTATTGGTAATTTTGTTTTATAAAATAATTTTTTCCACCTACTTATTTGCACTATTTCTTCAACAGAATATTTTTTGGTATTTTTATTATGTTAATATTTATTTTCAAGAAAATAAAAAACTTTCTTTTGAATTTACAGAAAATGACACAAATATTTATTATGTGAAAATGTAAATTGCTTGAAAATTGCGACATTCATTTCTTTATTTTACTGCATTATTGTTGTTAAAGCGATAGCAGCAGTAGTTATAATATTAAATTAGTATTATTAGTTTGTGCAAAGCACTCTTGTGACATAACTTTTTCCTTATGGGAATTCAGTGTTATCAATTAACATGTAAACCGTATGTATACATCCGAAGGGGACATCCGGTATTTAAATTAATGTACAAAATACATGATGGTCCACTGGGTACTACCAAAAAGTAACCTTTTGTCATGTTAATGGCGCTATATCAGCTCGTGACAAGTAAGGCATATCATGCGGTTTGTGTTACTGGTGTCAACGTAGCTTTAGCTCGGATTTAAAAATGTTTAAGTATTCTAACGAAGATTATCGTTATATTATATTATATATATATATATATATATATATATATATATATATATATATATATATATATATATATATATATATATATATATATATATATATATATATATATATATATATTATTCGAATCGAGTGTTTTTAATTAAAAAGTCCTTCAAATCTGATTGCTCATGGACAGTCGTGCAAGGACGTCCAGAAACACAAAGAATACACCCATTAATATTAATAGATTTGAGCGTTACTTTATGGTATTCCATATTTGTAAATAATAAACAAACACTTTCTTTGCAAAATACCACTTTTATTTAAAAAAAATAAATAAAAATGGTATTTTGCAAAGTAAAGTATTTGTTTATTATTTACGGATACACCCATTGTTCAGAGATTAAAAATATAAGAAATGGATCAAAAAACGCCATTATTCTCAAAAATCAGTTTGTTACTTTCATTTATGAGAAAGATCTCGACGGTCAGCACTGGTTTATGCACGACGGGGCGCAACCTCATCACACCGACCAAGTTTTTGACGTGCTTACAAACATTTTTCAACATCGTATGATCGGTTTTGACTTTTCAAAAAGACATGGAAAGGGAATATATTGGCCTCCACAGTATAACCATTTTGTGTTGTGTTTCGCGGTTAATAAACAATTATATGTAATTAAAAAAAAAAAAATTGAAATAAAATTAATTGAAATCAGGAACAATTTGACTTTTATTTATTAATTTAAGAAATTAACCAAAATATCCATTGCGCAATTCAGACCAAACACCGCGTTCCGCAACAACTTGTATAGCATAAATCAGGGCTGGGTTCATAAGGGGGGCTGGAGGGTTGAAAATCGGTGCAAATTTTCCTGTACAGCCTGAGTGGTTCAGCGTATCAAATTTTTACCATCACAAACAGAAAGAGCACCAAAAAATAGGGGATACGTGTTTCTGCGTTTTTTCGAAATACGTATTTTATTCAAGACATATGAGGAAGAAAAAAATTGAATCGATTATACATATTGCATTCTTATTGATTGCAAATACTTTCTATATTTTTTTAATTTTCTGTTTATTTCATCATGAAAATGTAAATTTTTACTTTCCGATAATGATTTATGAAGAAGCAGTAATCTCTTTCGTTTACTGTTCGGATGCTTAGTAATAAATTTTTTTATTTGAGAAATGGGGTTGACACCTACAAAGCATACAAAAAGAATAAGAAAAGTAGTTTGAATGTTGAGAAAGAAACAAAACCGCGTTTATTTGGTTAAAAAAGAATGTATAAGAAAATAAACGTAGTTGATTTGTTGATCGGAAGAGATTACTGCTTTTTGTCGAACATTCACTAACACTTGCAGACCAGGGAACTTTGGGATAAATCAGTGTTAAAAATATAGAATAGGATAGATAACCAAAATATATACACATGACTAAATTACAAATTAAGTAAGTACTGAAAAATACATGAATCATTATGGGAAAATAAAAATTTACATTTTCGTGATGAAATAAACATAAAATTAAAAAAATATTTAATATTTAATATTTATTAAATAATAATGCAATATAATCTTTCTTATTTTTTTCTTCCATATATGTCTTGAATACCACACATATTTCGGAAAAACGCAAAAACAAGTATCCCCTAATTTTTGGTGTTCTTTCCACGTATGATAGTAAAAATTTAGCTAATTGAGCCACTTAGGCTGTACAACAAAATTTACCACCATTCTCATCCCTCCAGCCCCTCGTATAAACCCGACCCTTATTTAACCTATATAGGTGAATAGGTCTTTTAAAGAAGAACATTTCCACAATTTAAAGTTTTCCTCTATGTCTTATAGTTTTCAGATATCTCAAAAAATATGATTTGAACCCCCTACTTTAGGGGCTGGTTTCACCCCCGGAACGTAGGCCTTGGCCGATAAAAAAAAATACGGGTCCCTTATTTTTACCTATTCTACACACCAGCAAAGTCTCAGAAAGACTGGCGATTGGCACTTAGGAAGTTTTACTTGTTAGTTGTATAAATCAGGTTATCAAGGCTAAAGTAAAACGTTTTCTCAATTTTGAATTTTATAACGTTCAGTTCTGTCTTCTTCCTTTAATGCTGCAATAACGCTGGGTTTTGCGTACCACAATTTCAATTTTCGCTCTTTTATTTTTTGATTTTTTCCCAATTACATAGCCACACTTCGTATCCATAATATGTCAAGGGACTGTATTATACCCTTTTTCAAATACAATTGATCATGAGTCAAAGTTAAAAAATTAAATAATTCTTATATTCAAAACAAATCAATCTTCTATGCTTTTCTAAAAGCAAACTGCAATTTTAAAATTTACGTAAGTACAGTAATCAAAGAGATAAAGCCAAGACAACAGAAATTATTTGAATTCATAGGTGATGAAGCGTGGTTAAATTTAATTGAAATGGACCATACTTATCAGAATATTTAGAATTCAAATAATCAGTACTAAAATTACAAACGCTTAAAAACAAAATTTTGTTACACACGTTAATTTGGATTACGTTAATGTAAATAACTAAACTTTCAAGTAGAGCGATGGCGGTGTTCTATTGTCCTACAATAATTTTTTGCTTTGAACTTAAAATTGGCCACAACTCGACACATGGATATATTTGATATTTTAAATTTTAGATGCTAATATTGCAGTCAAAGGCATAAATAATATGAAAATATCGGGGCAAAGAAAATACAAACAAAGTATATATGTTGTTAACTTTTCTTGATTTTCCTGAAACTTTTATTGCAGTAGTGCATACATTTATATACATACAAATATCCACCTAAAACTTTCTTTCGAGAAAATACGTACCTATTTATATGTAAAATACAACTATCACAAAGAAAATATCTTTCTCATTTCTTATCGGTATCATAAATAATTTCGTAAAATCTTTTATTCTATTTTTTTTTAATAACGATCATTTACATATTTTATTAGTAACAAAGTTTTGCTTCTGAAGAAACTATTCCTTAGATTTATTTATTCTTTTCTTAGAATATGTAAGAGATTAATAATAAAGTTTTCGTAATCATGGTAACGGAAATGAGTTCTTTGAATGATCTTGAAACGGAAATTGTACAAGTAAAATATAAAAACTCTAAATTCAACTGGAAACAAAGTTGTTTACAGGAAAAAAAAAATATACGAACTAATTTTAAGTAGAAAAGGATGCAAACAAAATCTTTAATTTCTAAATTAAAAATCAGCCGCTTATAAGTCTGTCAAAGAAATATATTATGTATTTAATTATTTTAGCTTCAATAATGAAAAATTATCTTTTGTTGCAGTGCACCATAGAAGAGAGCGCGCTTTAAGAGTTGTTCGGGAAGTTTATCCAGAAGAAGTCACATCGAAACAAGCGAAGGGTATGTTAATTTATTCTTCTAATTTAAAATGAAATATTTGAACCACTTATATTTACAGTTTGCATATTCGGTGATGTGGTATATGGTGCCGGTGAAGCTGTAGGCTCTTCCGATCCTTGCGAACAGTGTGAATGTCATCCACCGGGTGTTAAATGTAACCCAGTGCAATGTCCACCTCCAAGCCCAGGTTGTCGCGCTCTTCATCGTCCAGACAAGTGTTGTCCAAGCTATCAATGTGGTAAGTGTTCTTTTGTGTTTATAATTCGAATATTTCTATGCAATTTACCCATTTTCCAGACCTTACTTAACATTACCTAACTTACAATTGCTCTAAATATTTTAACTACTTGCGGTACCCAGTGGCGGATCCAGAGGGGGGGTCATAGATGTTATGACCCCCCGCCGCTAAGCTCAAACAAATAAAAGTTAACAAATTAATTTTCAAATTTCAAACAAACAAATCTAGTGGTTAATATTTTCAAACAGTATAATTTTAACTTGTAATTAGTCTAATTTTTGCTTGAAAAAATTAGACTTATACAGTCTATACGACAAGAACGGCGAGACGCGAGAGTAGGGGCGCTATCCGTTTTCGGACCCGTAGAATAAAATTAACGAATATGTAGAAAAAAAATGTCTGATATATATATATATATATATATATATATATATATATATATATATATATATATATATATATATATATATATATGTTGCAGCTGTATTGTCAAAACCGTTTTATTATAATAACTCTAGTCAAATTATAAAAAAACCAAATATTGTCAACTAATGTTGTCTCTTACAATACACCTAGTAAATTTTAGTGTTATTATAAATTCGCTGGACTCATTTAGAGAAATTGTGAAGTGTAATGTTTTTTGGCAATATAATCAAATCAGCTTACAGGAAAATATGTGTGGTGAAAGTAAACACGATATGAATCCGAAACTAATGATGTCAAAAAACTACTGAATCGATTTTAAGTAAATTTAGCTTAGATATTTACATAAATATACTTTGGAGTAACCGATAAGAAATTTTTATTTCGTTTAAAAATTTCCGTGAGTTGTGAATACTAAAATAAACAATGTCTTCACTACTAAGTCTATTTCAATAAAATTTTGTATCCTGGTTGAAGGTTCCTACAGGATATGAATACGAAACTAAGTGGTGTCAAAACTACAAAACCGATTTCAATCAAATTTGGTATGAATATCTTTTTGCTTTGGAATAACAAACAGAAAATGTTTATTCGCGATTATAGGTTCTCATGGCAAACCAAATAAATTATTCAGTCAGGCCAAAATTATTGAAACGATTTCATTCAGTTTTGGCATGGATACTTATACCCCATGGGACAACACATAGGATAATTTTCATCCTGATTAGGGATTCCCTCAGAAAACAAAATAAATTATTCAATCATGTCAGAACTATTGAACAGATTTCAGTTAAATTTAATTTGTATTTAGAAAACTACTGGGATAGTTTGTATCCCGATTGAAGGTTCCTAAGGGATATGAATATGAAACCAATTAATGTCAAAACTACTGATTCGATTTCAGTCAAATTTGATATGAATACTTCTATATTTTGGAATACGTATGCTATAAATCAGATATTTTTATGTGAATTTCAAAAGAAAATCCTGATGATCTTCACAGTACAAGAATTTTAATTTGTATGCCATGGAAAGACTCATCAGGGATTTGAACCAGATTATATTAGTATTTGAGCTTTAAACCCTAGATTACCCCTTAATGACAATTTTACTAGAGCTAATAATAAAAAGCTCGAGCTAATAATAAAAAGCCGAAAAATATTCTAAATTGAAATCTTATTATGTGTCCGGTTTTTCCTTTAGAAAACCGGGATAAAACTATTGTACATATTAATTCACAATAAAGTAGTTCAACTGCTTTGATATAATTACAATAAATTCCATGTTCCTAAAGAATGATATCTCGAAAAAAACGGATCAGCAATTTAAAATTATTTCTAAAGTCTTTAGTCATTCAATAGACAATCTAAAGAAAATCAACATTAATAGTTTATGAAATAGTAGCTCATTTCCCACGGGAACCTCCAACCTGTAAAAAAAGTATACCAAATATTTATTATTTTAAGGTATATGCCAATACTAAATTTGATTAAAATTGTTTCAGTATGGTTTTGATATTATTTCTTATCGTAATAGTAGGCGATAGGAACTTTCAAGAGGGATACAAATTATTCCGTTAGTTATTAAAAAGCATATCATATAAATATGTATCTAAATTTTTAAAAAAAATTTAAAAAAAAAAATTTTTAAAAATTTAATTGACATTCGTTCAGTAATTTTGAGGTGACTCAATAATTTAGTCTGTGTCCCACTGGAACTCTTAACTGGGATAAAAATGTTTCTACCAGTTATTCCAAAGTATATAAGTTTATATACGAAATCAGACTGAAATCGCTTCAGTAATTTTGACCTGACTGAATAATTTATTTTGTATCCCTCAGGAGCCTTTAATTGGGATCAAATTTCCTTTCGTTTATTCCAAAGTATAAAAGTGTCCTCACTAAATTTAATTGAAATCAATTTTGTAGTTTTACACTAATTAGTTTTGTATTAATATCCCGCAGAAATCTTCACCCAACATATAAATTATCCTATCAGTTATTCTAAGCCATAAAATAAAATATTTTTACTAAATTTTGTTGAGATCGGTTTAGCAGTTTTGATACCAATTGTTATTTGCTTCACAATTTCTCTAAATGAGTCTAGCGAAATTATAATAGCACTGAAATTTACTAGGTGTATTGTAAGGGACAACATCAGTTGACAATATTTGGTTTTTTTATAATTTGACTAGCGTTATTATAATAAAACGGTTTTGACAATATAGCTGCAACATATATCGTCGGTTTGGTGCGAAAACTCATTAAGTGACAAATTTCTCAAAAATGGGTTTTTTATATTTTTCAGCTGACTTTTACTTTCTCTTTTGATTGATAATACTCAATAGATGATACGACCACCAGATTTCCTCATTTTGTGTTTACAAATAATCATTATTTAATATTTGCAATTTTTTTGTAGAGCTAAAAGTCACTAAAGTCACTTATTGACTTTTTGCATTACAAAATACTACAACAAATACTAGAAATATGAGATATAAAACTCACTAGACCATTTTCCAGGCAAAATAAGAAAAAAGTTATAACTTGTTTTTTTTGTAATTTCGTTTTCTCATATTATTTTATTTAAAGTTTTGTTATTCTAGGTAGGGTAAAAGACCCCATTGTCGATCGGGGTTATAAGTCCGATCAGTTTTGACATTTATATTTTAATGAAGTTATTTCTGAAAGAAACCTTTGATAAAAAAAATTATTGTTAATACAATGATTATTTTTCAATTTAAATTCACATCACATTTAATGTCTCCTCACTTAATTTAAGAAATACATATATATATATAACAATTTTTGTTGAATTCATGAATTTTTAATATGGTGGATGATCATTTTTCAAAACACATGGGTTATAAATTGTAACATTTTTCACCGAATTTTTAAAGTTATTAGCATAATAAAAGTATACAAATAATTGTTATTAGTCCACTTAAGAGATTAGGATAGCTGAATTAAATTTTATATGTGTTAAATATTATTTGTATGACTGATTCTTGTTGGGATCCAAGTTTTCGAGTTGGGTATTTTGAGAATCACACAGATATTCCATATCTATTTTATAAACATTTTTGACGTCATCTATCGTCAATTTAACTGTTTAAAAATTCACAATGGCGTATAGGTAAGTTAGAATCATGTCACAATGTACACAATGTTTTTTAAAGCAAAATTATAGATGGCGAAAGAAAATACAGTATTTTAGTGGTTTATTTTATCGAATATTTAAACCCTTCTGTCATTGCTGCTATGTTTCACAAGGTGTCATTCTGTGATACTCTATGACACAGACTGACCTCTTGTAGTGGATAGAGTGTCAAAGTGACTGAAAGAGAATGGTTCAAATATTCGATAGTATAAGATTTACTAGTGTACTGATGTACATTAGTAATCGGACTAATCAGTGATTTTTGATAGGGGTAAGTGTATTGATCTTTCAATGGAGGTTAATATTTTCTGTATGCTTTTTAATAGACGTCAACAAATTATAAAACAAAATCATTAATAAATCAAAATTTTTGGGTTATATTTTCTTAAAAACATATCTATTGGATTAAAAAAACTTGGTTTCATACTTATTAAGAAAAAAAAAATGGGTGTTTTGTTTATTTTTTAATTTTTTTAAGCTAATTTAATGATACAGCTAAAAATAGTGATCGGTCATCGGGTCTCTTACCCTACATAAATAATTTCTTTTTTGTATTTTTGGTATGTTTTTTTAATAAATTGATACGTTTGGTTTATTTTGTTATATTCATACAGTTTAATTATTTTTGAATTGTTAAAACATAGTTTTAACAGTAATTCTGTTAATTTGGAAGATTAAAATTGAATGTTTCTATGGAAAGTAATGGATCCTGCAGTACAGAATAGTACTGATGGCGAAGTTGAAGATTAGCTCTTGTAATTTTGGTCTATAAAAAAAGCAGTGCCTCTAATATTTTTGTAATGCTAAGTTTGCTTATATAAAATTCTAAAACATGTATTTTACAAAATTTTTTTAGATCAATATTTAGATCAATAACTTGAGTTATATTTTTAGTCGAATTTTCTCCGAAAAATTAGACTTATACAGTCTATACGATAAGAGCTGCGAGAGGCGAGACCAGGGGCGCTATCCGTTTTCGGACCCGTAGAACACGATTATGTAAAAAAAAAAGATGTCTGATATATATATATATATATATATATATATATATATATATATATATATATATATATATATATATTTTTTTTTTCCCGCAACCTTTTAATATGTGTAGGGCCCCCCTATGGAAGTTAAGAGATGAAATTTGGTAAGTGGGGCTTATTCCGATGCACAACAATACTATCAAAGTGGGGTCAAATTTTGGGCAAATTTTTTTTCGGACCCGACCTTTAAGGGGGTGGTGGGGGGCGGAAAAGCAATAAAACTTTTCCAAACCGGTTTTAAATAATGTTTCGGTCAATTATCTACAACATATCCAAAATTCAGCTTCCTAGGATGATATGGTGGGAGTAGAGGGGGGAAAAACGATTTTCGCTGGATCTAACAGGCCCCCAGCCCCCCAGAATTAACGTAGAGGGTTGAAATTTGGTGTGTTGATAAAGTTCGTACCTAGGTTGTGCTTTTTAGAGGTTTTAATATTTTACCCCCACCCCCCTCATTTTTAAGCTACAATTTCATGCATTTTCGACGTTTTCGAAGTTTGTACCACTCGCACAGGTCACCCGAATAAACCTAGAGGGCTGAAATTTTGTATTCGGATTGAGTTAGTATCAAGGGGGTGCCTTTTGGGGGTCTCGACTTTTAACCCCTACCCCCACCATTTTTATACCCAAAAGAACATGATTTTTCTTGTTTTTTAACAGTTTCGTTCGGGTCAAAATCTCCCCAAATAAACCTAGAGGGCTGAAATTTGGTGTACAGGTTAAGCTAATAGCCAGACACTGTTTTTTGGAGGTTTCAACTTTTAACCCTTACCCCCACGATTTTTACGCCAATATTTCCTTAATTTTTTTGCTTGTTTTCTAACATGTCTAGAGACTCCATAAGGAAACCTAGAGGGCTGAAATTTTGTACGTGTATTCAGTTAGTATCCAGCTAGTACCTTGTAGGGAGTCCGCATCACTTTTCCCCCCACTTCTCCCATTTTTACATTGGAATTGAATGCTATTGTTAAATGTGTTTTAAAAGCATTATGTTTATTCTAAATACAAGTAGGCGAATAGTAATTTTAAAAAATTTAAAAAAAAGTGAACTTACTTTTATGACAAATGAAATACATACATATTAAGTAATTTAAAAATGTTATTAAAGTCACTGTTTATTTATAAATTAGGAATTTTGGATTTTTAGTATTTATAAAATAGAAATTTTGGATTTTTTTGGAAAGAAAAAATATCTTTATAAAGGCCTTCCAGTTTACTATTTAAGGTCCTTTTTTAATTTTTAAAACTAAAACATAAAGGCAATTAGCGGATAAACATGGGCAGGAATGTCCTCGTACGAATTGTGTTGGCTTTTTTTCTGCTACCTGTTTTCGGCACAAAATTGAAATTTACTGAGATACAGCCCTTAAATACTTAAAACCTTTTTTTAAAGCCTCGATCAGCCGAACACTCATCACCAGTTTTGAAACCAACAAAATGACAATTCGGTTGTAGACTTTCAATCACATTTCGCTTGTAGACATTCAATACCGAAGATGAGGGGAAAATTCGACTACCGTGATGGGGCCCCGCTGCTCACGGCGTTTTTTTGTTAACTTATAAGTTAATATGATTTTCATTTAAATGAAATGTCATTATATATTCAGTTGCAGTATTTTTATTTTGCGCAAAAATTCATTAAGTACGAAAAACAAAGTTTGTGAGACGCCTTTGAAAATTTTTTGACTAAATCTTATTTAAAATTTTGATTTTCTTATATCTCTAGCGGTTTTAACAACTTAAAAAAAACAGATCTGTTGCTTAAACATTTTGGACAAACAAACATAATTAACAATATTTCATTTCCATTTATCTCAGAAACTTAAAAATGTTACTTAATGAGTTTTCGCACCAAACCGACGATATATATATATATATATATATATATATATATATATATATATATATATATATATATATATATATATATATATATATATATATATATTTTCCCGCTACCTTTTAATATGTGTAGGGCCCCCCTATGGAAGTTAAGAGCTCAAATTTGGTAAATGAGGCTTATTCCGATGCACAACAATACTATCAAAGTGGGGTCAAATTTTGGGCAAATTTTGGATCCGACCCAACCTTTAAGGGGGTGGTGGGGGGCGGAAAAGCAATAAAAATTTTCCAAACCGGTTGGAAATAATGTTTCGGTCAATTATCTACAACATATCCAAAATTCAGTTTCCTAGGATGATTTGGAGGGAGTAGGGGGGAAAAAAACGATTTTCGTTGGATCTAATACGCCCCCAGCCCTCCAGAATTAACGTAGAGGGTTGAAATTTGGTGTGTTGATAGAGTTCATAAATAAGTTATGCTTTTTGGAGGTTTTAATATTTTACCTCCACCCCCCTCATTTGTAAGCTACAATTTCATGCTTTTTTGACGTTTTCGAAGTTTGTACCACTCGCACAGGTCACCCGAATAAACCTAGAGGGCTGAAATTTTGTATTCGAATTGAGTTAGTATCAAGGGGGTGCCTTTTGGGGGTCTCGACTTTTAACCCCTACCCCCACCATTTTTATACCCAAAAGAACATGATTTTTCTTGTTTTTTAACAGTTTCGTTGGGTCAAAATCTCCCCAAATAAACCTAGAGGGCTGAAATTTTGTGTACAGGTTAAGCTAATAGCCAGACACTGTTTTTTGGAGGTTTCAACTTTTAACCCGTACCCCCACGATTTTTACGCCAATCTTTCCTTAATTTTTTTGCTTATTTTCTAACACGTCTAGAGACTCTCTAAGGAAACCTAGAGGGCTGAAATTTTGTACGTGTATTCAGTTACTATCCAGCTAGTACCTTTTAGGGAGTCCACATTACTTTTCCCCCCACTTCTCCCATTTTTACATCGGAATTGAATGCTATTGTTAAATGTGTTTTAAATGGATTATTTTTATTCTAAATACAAGTAGGCGAAGAGTAATTTTAAAAAATTTAAAAAAAGTCAATTTACTTTCATAACAAATGAAATACATACATATTAAGTAATTTAAAAATGTTATTAAAGTCACTGTTTATTTATAAATTAGTAATTTTGGATTTTTATTATTTATAAAATAAAAATTTTGGATTTTCTTGGAAAGAAAAAATATCTTCATGAAAGCCTTCCAGTTTACTATTTAAGTTCCTTTTTTAATATTTAAAAATAAAACACAAAAGCAATTGGCGGATAAGCATGGGTAGGAATGCCCTCGTACAAATTGTGTTGGCTTTTTCCCTGTTAACTGCTATCGGCACAAAATTGAAATTTACTGAGATTCAGCCCTTAAAAACTTAAAACCTTTTTTTAAAGCCCCGATCAACCGGACACTCATCATCAGTTTTGAAACCACCAAAATGACAAATCGCTTGTGGACTTCCAATTACATTTCGCTTGTAGACACTCAATACCGAAGATGAAAGGAAAAATTCGACTTCCGTGATGGGGCTCCGCTGCTCACGGCGTTTTTTTTTTTTAAATGTAATGTACACACGTAGAAAATGTTATAATTATGGTACATTAAGGCTGACGAGCACCAACCAGGGGATTTTGTAACTAACTTAGTATGTTACTAAAAAAGTGAAAATTTGACGATTTCAGTTAGTTTCTATACTAATGTAGTATCTTAGGTTGTGGAGTATTTTACTAAAGAAGTATTCAAAATATTCTTTCGAGAGTAAACAATTTCTGGTGTGCACCACTCTGGAGTATAATACTAAAGTAAGTAGTAAGTAAGAGAGTATTCAAAGCCAAAATATACTCCTACCTACTAGCCAGAGTATGAAAAAGAGTATCTTTAAAAAACATTGATGACCTGCATTTTTGTGCCTTCTTTTCGATTTATTTTCGTAATTTAACATTTTTGGGGGTTTTTAATTAGATGCTGTAATATGATAAGAAAATTGTATTAAATATTACAGTCAGTTTCCGATTATTTGGGGGGGGGGGCAAATTATTCAGGCTGAATGTGAAAATCCAGCCGCTGCATGTATACCTATATATTTTTTTTTTTCTAAATAATTTTTAAACGCAATTAAAGTCAAGTAGAGAAAAAGAAAAATGATTAAAAAGTAAAGCAGTTAGAGGCATCAGACATTTTTATTTAACTTGGTACAATTATTATTCATTTTTCTTTTTCTCTATTTCATCTTGTTTCCACCGTTTTAGTTTGCTTTTTACGCAGTCTGGTTTTTTTATTTTTTAATTAACATTTTTATGACTAAATTTTAATTTTGGATTAACTATGATTTTGTTTTATCCGTCCTTGTTCGCCGCATTACTGTACCGAGTAGTCGGTGTTGACTGTATTTTGACAATATAGATGGTGTTTTTAATGAAGATAATACGTCTGCATCTATAGTACGAACTGCTCAAGATAGAAAAGACAGGCGTGTATACAATCAAGCTTTTTATTTGGGGTGGGAGGCGGGGGGTATGCGCGCCAAATAGGAAAAATGAAAAAGAGGATTTTTTTAATTAATTTTCAAAATTTTCAGAAAAAAAGAAACTAAGAAACTAAAAATTTGTTCTATGAAGATTTTTTGTTTATAGTGGATGCCACCCAAATCATTAGTTTCATCTTTTCCTGATAAAATTTTTATGTTATATCAGACATTTCTAATAGCTAAAAGAGTATTTGGAGGAAACTAAAGTAGTTGAAACTAAAGAAGTATCTTGTGAATGAGTTCTCCGAGTAAAACTAATGTAGTAAAATACTAAAGTAGTACAATACTTCTTTAGTTCTAACTAAAGTAGTTTACAAAACTAAAGTAGTAAATTTCTCTAATTTGGTGCTCGTTAGCCTAAAAATACTTAATTTTTTTTTAAATATAAAAATATATGTCCTTGCATCTCGCTCAGTGGTTCCCATAGTGGTCTATATTGACCCTCAGGGGTCGATAATAAGCTGCAAGAGATCCATATTGGCCAAAAAAAGTTGGGGTTCGGTAAGATGTAAATGGTGGTCTATAGCAACAGAGTAGACGTACACCGAAGCAGGTTTTGGCTTGGTTGTTCTAAAATGTAAAAATAAGAAGTTGGTAACACTTTTTTTGTTTGTCACCTGCATTGACCAAAAAAAGGTCATCAACACCTCATTTTGGACAAATTATATTTTCGAAGTTGTTGCCGAATTTATGAATTTGTACAGGGGGTGTATCTAAAATCGAAAACCATGGCAAGGGATAGGGATCGATGACACCAAGAAGTTGGGGAACCACTGATCCATCTTTAACTTAACAAAAAAGAAATTAGAAAGTGCATAAATAAAGCAAAATTTTTACTCTATTAATTTTTTAACATAAAATTTACCTAAAACATTCACATAAAAAAACAATTCATGCAGATTTGGGCACTTTTTGTTAAATTTGCAATAGCGAACAAAGTCTGACCCCCCCCCCTAAATTGAAGGCTGGATTAGCCCCTGATTTGTAATATAGAACGTACCTATGTTTCACATAAAAAAAATTCTGTGCAGATTTGGGCCCCCTTTGTTATATTTATAATAACGACCAGAGTGTTGTTATAAAAATTTGACTCCCCCCCCTTGAGCTGAAGGCTGGATTCGCCCCTGGCCGTACCAGAGTCGGATTTATATAAAGGCACTTGGGGGCACGTACTTCGTGGGCTTCCACAATATTAATAATTAATTCCTTAAAAATAAATAGTATACTGTAATTTGTTCGTCTACTATATTTTTGGAGGAAAATAGGAAAATTTTATCGCCTTACAAGAAGCCTCCACATCAATATAGTGTCCAAGGGCCTTTCAAAGAATAAATCCGACCCTGTGCGGTACCCAGTTCTAAATTAAGAAAATTTTACTAATTATTCGATTTTGTCTTTTGTTATTCTATTACTGTACTGTTTTTTATATAGTGAAACAATTATTTCACATACTTGACAGTGAAAAATTTGACCCAATTTTCATATCCATTTTTGAAATTATGAATATGTTACGAAGACAATAAATTACAAATTCATTTCACTGTAATTTACATATTAATATAGACAATTATCATAATGATTAAAAATTTTTTTTATAGAATGTGTCATTGGAAATCGTACATATGCAAATGGCGAACGATTAGAGGAGAATCCGAATGGGCCATGCAAAGTCTGCTATTGTCGTGGAGGTGAAATTCAGTGTACAGATGTCGGATGTTATACACGAGACGATTGTGAACCAGTTCACGTACCAGGCCAATGTTGTCCCAAATATGAGAACTGCCCACCACGAGGTAATTACTAGTTATTCATTTTTATAATAATACGTTTCTTTTAACCCTTTTCAGCCTAAATTATTTAAGGAAATTTTTATTTTTTTTATTTTATTTTATAGAAAAAATATATAATTATCATTTGAATGAATATTGGCCCATCTATGAAAAACTATTGAAACTGTCGCCTTGTGTAGAAATCAGAATTTTGTGACACTCTAAAGTCAAATTTATTTCACATCGTCGAATTGAGAACCTCCTTCTTTTTTTGAAGTCTGTTAAGGAAAAACATGTTTTCATATGACTACCCTAGATTGAAAAGGATCAGTAAATACTTTCTAATAAGTATTATAGTTTTTACATATAAAAATTAAATTTCTTAGTAGAATCGAATATCTTATAGTCAATTCAAGTTACTTAATATTAAGAACAAAAGGACATTAGCAGTCCTTATTTTCTATTTACAATGTATATTAAAAATATATTCCTTTTCATTTCTTTCTAGATCATACGCCATCGAGCACAGAACCACCCAGTATTGAATCATTTGAAGTAAACAACTCCTGGCCAACAAATAACTCAGACGAACCTACATCATTTGAAGTAGGCTCTGGTCCACAAATCACATCATTCGAAGAAGTTTTCCCATCGTCCGATCGAACACCATTATATTCCGGGTCTGCTGAAAACAAACAATCATCTGAAGTATTGGTCGACAAAGACATGGTATCTTCAATTGAAAATCAGTCCATAAAGGAACTACCTGCTGAAGAATCGCAGTCAAAATTCACGATTAAAGAAGTACTCCCTCCACCAAAACGTGAAATTAATTATGGCACAAATGCAAACAGTGATGAATTCCCTAAATCAAAGGAAAGCTTAGAAAAGCATTCATCGGAAAATCTTAGTAATGAATCAACTATTGATCGAAAAGATGTATTCGCGGAAACAACTGAACAAGATAATAATGCCTATGATCATCCACCTTCTGTTATTAAAATTGACAATAAGTTAATTATCTATGCCAAAGGAGAAATTAAACCAGGATATGATTTAAGCAGTACACCTGCATCTGTGATTACTGTAAGCGGTGCTGAAGGACTGGAAATTGGTGGTTATAATTTTGATTTAACGTCAACACAACATCCAGACGAAAACAAAAGCTTATTCGATCTATTATCATCTGAAAAATATACATCAACAGATAACGGAGTTGATCTGAAAACTGCCAAAGACAATCATTTTAACAGCGACGAAATTTTAATAGAAAATGAGCGAACACTAGCTTCACCAACTTCATTTCAACCAACATCTGTTAAGAAACAGTTATCCGATCGTCTTATTCATGATCAACAGCAAATGGAATTGGAAGGACCAACAAAATTCCCATTTACAATTGAAGATAATGGCGGGGAAACTGTAGAAATCATAAATGACAGTTTAGGTGATATAACAGGAAGCAATAATGTGATAGTTTCGAATGAAAACGATGATAATGGAGATGATAATCCATTGAACGTAATACCTCTCGACAAAATAAACAAAGATGACACAGACAATACAGAAAATCCTGCATATCCGCCATTACCGGATGAGATTATGGTAAACAGAGAAGAGGATGCCGAAGTACTGAGAAATCAAGATATTTCAGTATTCCAAAGTGTAGTTGAAAATGAAATGAAATCTAACAATATTTTAATTAATTCTAAAGCAGCTCTACCGCCAGAACTAATTAATTCACCTGTAGAAAATGAATTTTTTGAAGAAGGTGTAGAGAACTCATCCACGCCATTCAATGAAATATCTTCAACAACAGTCAACTCGCTTGACTCAAAAATTTTGCAGTCGCCTGAAATTCTTGAAATCCTCAATCAATTTCGAAATGAAACCGATCAAAATCGCCACGAACCAGCGATAGTTTTACCAACGGATTGGCTTAAAGACAATGCAACGACCCCTCAGCGAGATGACACTAAAGTTATTATTTCAGCGGATACAGTTACCGCTGAGAGTTTAGAAAATGCAACATCAACCATAGCGCTTGATGCTTCTAAAGAAATTACTAGCACTAAAAACCCATTTTTAATTGAATCATATGAAGTAGTATCTACTGAAAATTCGTTATCTTCAAGTAAATCTAAAGAAACCATGGAAATCGTTGAGGAAAGTGGAGAACAAGTAACGGAAAAAAAAAACTTGGAAATTCTTTCATCGTCAAACGAAGATGCAAGCGTGCATAAAGTACCTGATTCGTCATTACCCGTAAACGCCGATGTTGAAATGATTGTTACAGAAGATTCTTTAAAAATGGATGAAAATAATGCAAAAGAACAGGAATCAAAAGAACAGTATCAAATTCAGTCAAATGAAAGTAGTGCGGCAGACATAAAAGACATTGAAATTATTGAAAGTAGTAGTAGCAGATCAACTTTAGCTATGGCCATAAAATCACAAGAGAGTTTGGAAAATAAAGAAAATGTAAAAGAAATATCAACGACGGCTATCCCAAATTCATACGAGGAAGTCACAATTTCAAATGAAAACGCGTCAAGCGAAACTTCAAGCAGTAGAACTAGTCAAGAATTATTAAATAAAGTTAGTGACGAAATCGCTAAATTTCGGTCACATGAATCAACACAATCATTAAACTCTGATGTTTTAAACATTTTAAAGGATCTTCTTGATAATCAGAAAGTGATTTCAAAATGAATGGTTTGGTATTTACAAACATTTTTTATCTTTTATTTGACTGATATATTTCCTTTCCATGTAGCTAATAATAAATTTGCTTCGTATATTTATTTTAAATTGAAAAAAAGTCTTAGGTAATTTATCCACTTTCTTTATGAGTAAATTTGAATAAAATTACTTTATAAATTTTCAGTTTTGAACGATTGAAAATGAAAAGTCAATAACTAGGTTAAAGACAAGAAAGAAAAAAACATTTCTTAAATATTCAAACGAAATAAAAAATTTAATTTCTACAAAAATACAAGCTTCTGTGGTCATTTTTTCGTCCTCTGATATTATTTTGAAGTAATGTTTTTTTCTACTACACACTAAAATGATTGAAATTGCGAGAGATAGATAATAAATTGTAGTAGTATTTGAATTTTTATGTTATAAATGGAGCTTTATGAGTATAAGTAACAGAAAACTAAATATTTATATTTGAATAAATATTTATTGAATTTTGCAAGTCTGTGGAAGTGTTTACTGTGTAAATAAAACTTTTAAGAATGTAAGCTTTAAAAAAATAATTAGAAGAATAGTTGAACTAAAGTTGAATTATAAATATAAAAACATAATTTTCTTTTCCAAAAAATATCAAAAACATATTATTATATCATACACACAAGTATTTCTTGTTGCCAAATATGATAACAAAATTTGTATAAATTTAAAGGAAGTGCAAAAATTACCAATTTATTTCCAATAATAAATTTGCAAAATTATCATTGGTTTTGCAAGATTTAAGTATTTATAATAATAATGCATGAAAGTAAAATTTATGTATCTTAGTTAAAAATAAAAGTATCATATTTTTAAAAGACTTTTTTTTAAATTGTTATTTTTGAAATTTGTGTGTAGAATCATCTATAAACCACAATGATATTTTTATCTGTTTATTAGGCAAGAGTTGGCTATTTTTGTACATCTTCCTTTATAAAAAAAAAAAAAAAAAAAAATAATAAAAATAAAAAATAAACAATAAACAATAAAAACAAAGAAACACAAAAATCAAAACATTTACCAAATAGAGTACTGAAAAAGCAAGCGTTTTCTGTTACTAACATTTTATTTCATTAGTCATTAATATAAGCCCCTTGTCAAACATATACATAAATAAATGTAAATACATAAATCGTGTATTCCATCTCCCCATTTTAAAACGTCATTTCTAGTATAAACTGCAATCAGTTATTTGCTCATTATTTACATATTTATATATTAATTATAATTAAAAAAAAAATTATAAATTATTGTAGACTAAAATTTAGAAAAAGAAAACTCAATCATTTAGCGAAAAAAGTAGTGAATTTAATATATGAAAGAAGAAAAAAAATAGAAAGAATAATTTATTGTCATTAGTTAAACTTAAAATGATTGATCCTCCATATTATATTTTTTCGTATTTATTGTTACATTTGATAATTTTATTGTAATTCTTTATCACTTAAACGAAAAGAATGTTATTATATGTTGAGATCTTTTATGCAAAACGTATCTTTCAGTAATTTTAAACTATAATTGCATTTTTGAAAAGACAAATCGTATTGATAAATGAGAAACTTAGACAAAAAACATTCTATAATTAAGTTATTGTTTAAATTATTTTATTAAAATTGAATAATCTTTAATTATAACAATAATTTTAGATTAAACTTTAAAAGCTGTCTCAAATTGATAAGCTTTTTAAAAGCACAATACGTATTTATGTAATTTATTGAAATATAATAATTTTTATTTCACTTTAATTTATTTTAGAAAACAATTAATTTCTAGTAGTCTTCCGACAAGTCACAAATTAATGAATTTGGATGAACGTTAATTCTTTTGTTAATTAATTATTATTTGTACGTAGTTAACAAAAAATAATTTTGGTCTAATTAAGTTCACAAAAGAAAATAAACTGATTTTTCGTTGTGAATTTAATTTACAATGTTATTATTTCAGTATTTTTCGTGACTATTATACATATTATATAATTTAGTTGCAAATTGTTTTAATTGTAAAAATTCGACTTGGGAGATTGTAAATTGGTTTTCGAATGAATGGAACTTGAATTATCACTTTCCCATTTGCGAATTGAATTGCCATATTTTAATTTTTAATTTTAATAAATCGTAAATTTTGAATGTAAGATATTTTTTCTTCGTTACAAATAAATTTCAATCAGTTAAAAATTTCATTCTGTACTTTTGTGTATGTGAGAAAATAAATAAAAAATTTTTAATAATTATTAATAAGGGTCTTTTTTGCATTTTTAGTTTTTAATAAAACTACTTGTAGGTTTGCCAGATAAAGTTTTATGGAAGCATCAGCTTCTTATTTAAATAAAAAATTGTTACTGCCGTAAAACCCTCTAACTTTATCTATTTACCCTAACTTTACCATACCACATTTTGTGTTTAAAAAAAAATTAAAATTTTACGACTTATAATACCTACAATATTTCATTTTTAGTGACCCTCTATTTCTAAAAACCTATTACTGTTTTCTAAATTTTTCTAACCTTACCAGCTGCCATTTCTTTAAATCATTAGCTTTTTTCAGTTTATATAGCACATTCTTGTTTTCAAAAGAGTGCAAATTTTGGTTGATATTTCAGAAACTATAAAACTTAGGGAGGTAATTCTATCGTATGAAAAATTATATAATCTCATAGTAAGTAATGCTAGGATCGTTTAACAATTTCTAACTCTACCAACGGACGCCCTGTTCAAACGGTAACAGTTATTTGTGTATTAAGAGCGCAAAATGGTACATTGCCGCTAGTTTGAGAATGTTGACGTGCGACGCCGCCAGGCGGCGCGCATTATTCTTATGAAAGCAGCAATGTCACTTTGTGCTCGAATTATACACAAAATTTTTTCTACAATCTTATAAAATGTATTTTTTATTTAAAAAATACTTGAGAAAATATTTAACAGACGTTAATATTTACTTTAATGTTATAATTTTTGCAGCTTCAGAAATATCTGGAGGTGGTCTTGAGAAATCACTGTCACTATTACATATTTCCATCATATATGCCAAGATTTTTTTAAATTTTTTATTCTTATTATTTATTAATTATAGTTATTTATTATTTTTAATTAATATTTTGTAGTTATTTTGAAATTTACTAATAGTATATTATTCAACGAACTGGTAATGACAGCTATTACTTACGAAGATGAAATTGCGACACGAGCCGAGCTTGCGAGGCGAGTGTCGTAATGCATCTGAGTGAGTAATAGCCATTGCTAGTGTAACGAAGCGGGAGGTGCGTGTGACCCTATTGCACTTAACTCTTCCTGACACTCACCTGCCCGCTTGTTTGTTGGCCCTAGTCGAGCGGTTGCCTAGGACCAACGAGAAGTGGGTTGGGCATCGAGCCTAGTAGTCGATCTAAGGTCGCAGCATATAGATGTACCCTAGGTTGTAGAGGAGGCAAAAACAAAAATAAAATCAATATTATTTATAAATTGATAAATATGTATTTTTTAGGAAAAATACATAATACATATAATACAAAATACATATCATTCTATACATAAAAAAAAAGTATTAAAAACCCGATTACATTTATATAAAACTAAACGCTTACTAAAAGTTGTCTTTAACAGTAAGTAAGATACTTCAAACTAGTGATGGGTCGCACATGTGCGAGTCACTCCAAAAGAGTGACTCTTTTAAGTGTGCGGTGTGCTGTGCGACTCTTACAAGAGGAGTCATTAGCACGGTCCGCCATTACTACACATGGCACATAATTGAGCACATTTTTAGTCGAATTTTCTCCGAAAAATTAGACTTATACAGTCTATACGATAAGAGCTGCGAGAGGCGAGACCAGGGGCGCTATCCGTTTTCGGACCCGTAGAACACGATTATGTAAAAAAAAAAGATGTCTGATATATATATATATATATATATATTTTCCCGCAACCTTTTAATATGTGTAGGGCCCCCCTATGGAAGTTAAGAGATGAAATTTGGTAAGTGGGGCTTATTCCGATGCACAACAATACTATCAAAGTGGGGTCAAATTTTGGGCAAATTTTTTTTCGGACCCGACCTTTAAGGGGGTGGTGGGGGGCGGAAAAGCAATACAACTTTTCCAAATCGGTTTTAAATAATGTTTCGGTCAATTATCTACAACATATCCAAAATTCAGCTTCCTAGGATGATATGGTGGGAGTAGAGGGGGGAAAAACGATTTTCGCTGGATCTAACAGGCCCCCAGCCCCCCAGAATTAACGTAGAGGGTTGAAATTTGGTGTGTTGATAAAGCTCGTACCTAGGTTGTGCTTTTTGGAGGTTTTAATATTTTACCCCCACCCCCCTCATTTTTAAGCTACAATTTCATGCATTTTCGACGTTTTCGAAGTTTGTACCACTCGCACAGGTCACCCGAATAAACCTAGAGGGCTGAAATTTTGTATTCGGATTGAGTTAGTATCAAGGGGGTGCCTTTTGGGGGTCTCGACTTTTAGCCCCTACCCCCACCATTTTTATACCCAAAAGAACATGATTTTTCTTGTTTTTTAACAGTTTCGTTCGGGTCAAAATCTCCCCAAATAAACCTAGAGGGCTGAAATTTGGTGTACAGGTTAAGCTAATAGCCAGACACTGTTTTTTGGAGGTTTCAACTTTTAACCCTTACCCCCACGATTTTTACGCCAATATTTCCTTAATTTTTTTGCTTGTTTTCTAACACGTCTAGAGGCTCCATAAGGAAACCTAGAGGGCTGAAATTTTGTACGTGTATTCAGTTAGTATCCAGCTAGTACCTTTTAGTGAGCCCACATTACTTTTCCCCCCACTTCTTCCATTTTTACATCGGAATTGAATGCTATTGTTAAATGTGTTTTAAATGCATTACTTTTATTGTAAATACAAGTAGGCGAATAGTAATTTTAAAAAATTTAAAAAAAAGTGAATACAATTTTTTAACAAATGAAATACATACATATTAAGTAATTTGCAAATGTTATTAAAGTCACTGTTTATTTATTTATTTAATTATTATTTAGGAATTTTGGATTTTTATTATTTATAAAATAGAAATTTTGGATTTTTTTGGAAAGAAAAAATATCTTCATAAAAGCCTTCCAGTTTACTATTTAAGTTCCTTTTTTAATATTTAAAAGTAAAACACAAAGGCAATTGGCGGATAAGCATGGATAGAAATGCCCTCGTACGAATTGTGTTGGCTTTTGCCCTGTTAACTTCTATCGGCACAAAATTGAAATTTACTGAGATTCAGCCCTTAAAAATTTAAAATCTTTTTATAAAGCCCCGATCAACCGGACACTCATTATCAGTTTTGAAACCACCAAAATTACAAATCGCTTGTGGACTTTCAATTATATTTCGCTTGTAGACACTCAATACCGAAGAAATAATTTTTTATTTTTTTTATTTTTTATTTATTTATTTTTTTTTTTTGAAAGAAAAAATATCTTTATAAAGGCCTTCCAGTTTACTATTTAAGGTCCTTTTTTAATATTTAAAACTAAAACATAAAGGCAATTAGCAGATAAACATGGGCAGGAATGCCCTCGTACGAATTGTGTTGGTTTTTTTTCTGCTACCTGTTTTCGGCACAAAATTGAAATTTACTGAGATACAGCCCTTAAATACTTAAAACCTTTTTTTAAAGCCTCGATCAGCCGAACACTCATCACCAGTTTTGAAACCAACAAAATGACAATTCGGTTGTAGACTTTCAATCACATTTCGCTTGTAAACATTCAATACCGAAGATGAAGGAGAAAATTCGACTACCGTGATGGGGCCCCGCTGCTCACGGCGTTTTTTTTCTGTACATGCTATACTCAACTGGACATCAGATTAACATATGTTGCATATTATGGCACAAACAAAAGATTTCAACTTTTTCAAAAATGAAGAAGATACATGTTATGCACTAATTTATGGGTTCCTACTGCCTGGGTTGACATTTGACAAATTGTATTCCAGTTTATAACGTTTAAAAATATTTCATATGAATTGAACAGTATAACTTTTTTTTAGGTATTATATGTTATTTTATTAATATGTCCGAAATATTGTACAGAAAACTACTACCGCAGAGTAAAGAAGTAGTAAATCTTATTTTATTTAATACAGACTTTAAAATGTACCTACTTAAAAGGACAAATAAAAGACAATAAAAGGAAAGGACGGAAAGGACAATAAAAGAAACGACAGAGCAATAAAAGAAAGGACAACACAGCACCTATAACACAATAAAACAATGTGCTATGTGCTCCAGAAGAGTTGTGATCTGTTTCAAACTTAATCGCACACAACATGACACGTAACACAGTATGAGAGTGTGTTTGGTACGTTGTGTGCTCCAAAAGAGTCGCTCACTCTGTGCGGCACACCTCACTGTGCGGAGTCATGTGTGCTAGCACACATAAAAGAGTCGCTTCGACCCAACACTACTTCAAACCCTTCCTTAACTACAACAAACAAACAAAAATAAAACTATACATAGATGAGCGAAAAAGACCTATATAAACAAATCAAAATTATAAATTTAAGATACAACTAGCTAACTTTACTTTAACACTATCCCCATAATTAAACCCTTGAATTTAAACAATAATATTAAACTCTCCCGCAGGAAAAAACAAAATACAAAGCACTAATCACTAAATAAAATTATATCAATATTAAACTCCTAACTATAAAGAAAAAAAAAGGAAACAATAATTCACTATACTCACCCTTGGAAACCCCTTGGATGCTTGATTGTCGCTGACTATGGCCAGTCGCCACTAGGGCGACCGACCTGTATTTCCTCTGTTACTCTACTAGTATCTCCGATGACTTTCCTATCGATAACTCTATTTTACTATGGAACGCCTCATTTATACAAGTCACCTGTTCGATTCGCTGAGCCAAACAATTTTGTGACACCGACATAGTACAAAACGTACACACGTTGCTTAAGTTTATTGACATGTTCAATAATTCTGTAATGCACGTTTTGAAACATCGACGGCTCTTCTCACTAGCGAGTAGAATACGATATTTTTTCTACGACCTTTTTCCTTTTTGATTTAAATAAAACTGAATATGAATTTTAAATCAAATTTTTAATCTATTTCTAATTTCATTAAATGTTTGTATTAATATGTATAAAACGATCAAAACAAAATATAAACCACTTTGTTTACTTCCTCGTTACTACGCAACATATATTAAATTAAAACTTGATACATACATTAGTCACAAAACAATCGCAAACCTATTGAATAATGGTTAATACTGTGATTTCATTGGTCAAGAAGGTATTGAATAATGATCATTCCTCCACACCTTTGAATAATGTCTAATTTTCTCAACAATTAACAGATATATAATGAGTACGTGTTCTTCAACAGGAGTAGAAAAAATTAATATTGATTATACTGATTACGATATATTATTACGATAAAAATTATATATATATATATATATATATATATATATATATATATATATATATATATAATTATATTTATAATATATATATATATATATATATATATATATATATATATATATATATATATATATATATATATATATATATATATATATATATATATTGATTACGATAAAAATAATAATTTTATAATCTGTTTAATTGTTACCATAGAAAATATAAACAACGTCTTCCCGATTTGTAATTAAATACACGTTGAGCGAGCGACAAAGTATTACTTTTCCGCTTTAGGTGAAAAGTAGTACTTTGTTGCTCGGCAACTAGAGTCTTCGGCAAATACAGGTTTTGCGCTCTCTTCACAGAGCACAAAAGCCTACTTTTCACTAAGATTGTAGAAAAAAACATTTTAACATTAATATGTACAGTACAATCTCGATAGTACAAAACTTTCTTTAGTCTGACACATTCTTTATAATGCGACAACGTCGCGGTCATTTTATTTCGTTTTTCTTTTACCTAGTAGGTTATTTCACATTTTTATAGTGATACCTCCAGTAATCTATAATCTTTTATAATTTTGACAAGGTCCCGGTCCCATATGTCGGATTAGCGAGTCTACTGTAGTAATTGGAACACCTATCAAAAATTGAAATTTATTACGGCTTCATTGCTAGATATTACTTGGAATTAACAAAAAAACTGTCCACAATATTGGAATATGTAACAATTTTAAAGTATCTTTCTTATTTCATTAAAAAGCATGGGTTACTAAGGTTTGGAATTCG
This sequence comes from Brachynemurus nebulosus, assembly GCA_035578155.1. Classification (NCBI taxonomy): domain Eukaryota; kingdom Metazoa; phylum Arthropoda; class Insecta; order Neuroptera; family Myrmeleontidae; genus Brachynemurus; species Brachynemurus nebulosus. Next base: position 5,799,655 of record JAPWDM010000020.1, on the reverse strand, counting down.
TTAACATCTTAACCCATTACTGCTTTTTAACTTCCCATTGGGAATAATTGTAATGGGTCCGATTTTACGAATCGCTAATTTGGACATAGCTCCACGTTTCAACGAAATTAAAAACTTTTTGTGAAATATTTATCGTCTCGCATATCTCGAGAATGAATGATATCATTTATTTAATAACGAGTGGACTCCCCCACGAGATAGAGGGCGCGAATCCCTCCAGTGGGACGCAAGGGGCAAAGCGCTTGTCGGAGTTTCGGGGAGAAGAACCCCTGAAATAAAAAATAATTATTTATGTACAGAAGTCTCTAGTCTTTAATGACATCCAATGAGAAGAGAACAGTGTGGGTAGACCTGTCCCCTTAAATATTTTATTTTTAACTTGTAATTTAAGTTTCTGGAAAATCTATACATATAGAGAAACTGTAACGAGACCATTTTTGTACATGGAATATTTTTTGAAAATTGTACTGGTACTGTAAATAGTTATCGATGTAGATATCAAACCAGCGATTTTTAAAATTTTTGTCTGTCTGTCTGCCTGTCTCCGTCCGTCTGTCTGTCTGTTCAGGCATCACGCAAAAACTATCGGACGGATTTTGATGAAATTTGATGTGGTGATAACTTATTACCTGGGTCAACATCTAAGATACTTTTTACTCCGGGAAAATGTCTCATTCCCACCGAAAAATAGAAATACCATTTGGAACATGTGGATACATTACGCAAAAATTATTGTTCTATGCAAATTCTATATAATTATTACATGATATACTTCTCGCTCAGTTTATAACAATGCGTCGCACGAACGACGTCGCGGGTACAGCTAGTTAATTTATAAGTTAAAGATTTTTATCATTTGATTTCATTAAACAAGTTAAATATAACTAAATTAATTTCGTTATCATTTTATTTAAATTTGAATTGAAAATTATGGGAAAGTTACTTGGGTCTACGTACCTTTTTTCTTTTTGGCGAATTTCGAAAACTCGAAATTCAGCTATTACAGTAGGTGTCACGACGCAACCGCCGGCGGAGATCATAACAGAAATATGTTTTGAGGTCCCTAGAATACGAAAATGATATTCACTAAAATATATATATATATATATATATATATATATATATATATATATATATATATATATATATATATATATATATATATGTGTCGCCACGATAACTTTCGAACGAAACGTTTAATGCTTATGAAATTTCGTATGGAGACTCGATTTTGATCTGGCTTGGCTAAGTTCTTTAGCCAGACACATCGGATGCCCAGAAGTAGGTTTTCTGGCCATTTTTTATCATTCGATCTTATCATTAAACAGTTCGATTTTTACATGGTTAAAAAGCCAAAAAAAAAAAATTATGAAGAAAATATTCTTATAATTTTCTTTCTATTTTAAGTATTTTTCGAGAAAATGTAAATTTTCACTTTTATATTAGTTTTCTTTCTTTGTTAGTCTAATAAGTAATTTATAGTTCTTTATGAAGTATAAAAATATAAAAATATTTCACTTTTTTATTAAAGAATTTTGTGAGAAATATATATATATATATATATATATATATATATATATATATATATATATATATATATATATATATATATATATATATATATATATTTATATATATTATATATATAATATATTTATATATATATATATATATATATATATATATATATATATATATATATATATATATATATATATATATATATATATATCTTTCTTCACAGAGGCGGATCCAGCCTTCAGCTCAGGGGGGGGGTCAAATTTTTACGACTTAACACTTTAGTCCTTATTGTAAATACCTATAACAAAGGGTGTCCAAATCTGCACAGAATTTTTTTTATGTAAAGCTTATAGGTAAATTCTATGTTATAAATCAGGGGCGAGTCCAGTCTGCAATTTAGGGGGGAGGGGGAGTCAAACTTTGTTCGCTATTACAAATCTAATAAAAAGTGCTCAAAACTTCATGAATTTCTAATTTCTTTTTGTTAAGTTAAAGATTGTTAAACACATGTGCAGCATCTATACTGGTTATATGATAATTGGTCATTTTAAAAAAAATATTTTATTCTCTCCTATTTTCAAAAGCTAGATTAGTGGTTCCCAAACTTCTTGGTGTCGTCGATCCCTATCACTTACCATGGTTTTCGATTTTAGATACACCCCCTGTACAAATTCATAAATTCAGCAACAACTTCGAAAATATAATTTGTCCAAAATGAGGTGTCGATTACCTTTTTTTTGGTCAATGCAGGTGACAACCAAAAAAAGGTCACCAATTTCTCATTTTTACATTTTAGAACAATCAAGCCAAAACTTGCTTCGATGTACGTATACTCCCACTACGCTATAAACCCCCATTTACATCTTACCGAACCCCAAATTTTTTGGCCAACATGGACCCCTTGCAGCTTATTATCGACCCCTGGGGGTTAATTTAGACCACTTTGAGAACCACTGAGCTAGATGCAAGGACTTTTAATGTACAATAATTATAATATTTTCTACGTGTGTACATTACATTTTAAAATTACAAGTTAAAATTATACTGTTTAAAAATATTAACCACTAGATTTCTTTGTTTGAAATTTGAAAATTTATTTGTTAATTTTTATTTGTTTGAAGTTTTTAGCGTAATCGTTAGAATATGTAGCAAATACTTTCAGCTCAGGGGGGGGGGGTCATGACCCCTATGACCCCCCCCCTCTGGATCCGCCACTGTTTCTTCATAAAGTTCGCACCATATGGGAAACTTTTTTACTATTAATTTTTTTAAAAATATTTTAGTGGGGCTAGTTGGTGCATCGGTTGGAATGAAAAAGTAGTTAAAACATCTTACCCCCTTCTTGCTATTTGGCGGGAAAGCGAAAATTTCGAAATTGCGAATTATGCAAAATGGTAATAATTTGAAAAGTACTAATCACTTCGTCATGAAATTTTGGTATCATATCAAAATAAGGTCTAGTGAACTTATCCCGATAAATACATACCACAGTATAGAAATATAAAGCCTAGAAAGGGCATAGCTGGGTAAGACAGAAAAAACGGCCCTTGACGCAAAATTGATTGTTCTTATAGGAAATAATACTTCTTAGCCCCAGATACATTCTTGCCAAATTTCAACCCTCGGAGGCTAATAATTTATGGAATGCAAACAGACAAAGATTTTCAAAAAAATTTTTTTTTTACGAAATTACTGAGCCGATTATTTAAATTTAATATATATTGTGTATCCACCTTAGGTAAAGTATAAAAAATTAACGTTATATCCTTTTTTTATACTAATTTTTTTAAATTTTTAAATTTAAGTAAATTTTTTTTGGCACTTACGCGTTAGCGACACCCACCATTTTTTGTTCAATAATATGTCTCTTAGTACTCTATAACATATATTTTTATGGAAAAATTTTAGTTGGGAGAACATAGTAATATTTCAATACAAATGCATACCATGTTAGGTACTACATATATTACTTATGTATAAAAAGGGCTATAAAGTAAAATATCTACCCTATTTCTAAAATAATACAATTACCTACGTTCATAACTACGATAAACTAGTTTAAATTTACTCAAGTCCAACGTTATCTGCCGTTTGTCTTTTTTTAGTAATAAAACAAAATAGATATTGATTTCTCTTTTGTTAGGGTTGTTTTCTTTGTTAGACGTCAAGTGAAACGTTTTTGGCGCATACACCACGTATTACGACGTCAACAGTTTCATACAAAGTTTATTAGCTGTCAAAATAGTATACCAGTTGGTCATTTCGTTATAATTCCCCATGACCCGTCATCGTGTTAACAAAAGAAGACAAACAGCAGATAAAGCTAGACGATTGTCGCTTGTTTGTTGTTGTTATGAACGTAGGTAATTTTATTACAGAAAAAATCCACTTTCTGCACCTCCTTAAGAAGTGCAACAAAAACATCAAGTGAGAGGGTCTGTTAAAGTTAGTTATATGTACCTACATGTAATTTACCTATATATTTTTATAACTACAACAAGTTTTAGCCGGACTGTTGTTATTACTATACATTGTTGAAGTTTTTTGGTCCAATCTATTAAGTTAATGTTTATTATTATTAAAACAATATAACATTTAAGACGTATTATTGTTATTATTATTATCTTTATTTAAATAAAGTTTCTAAAACTTATAATTTTTGTTAAGTTAGATGTAATTTTAATTAGTAAGTATGCTGAGATAATTTTATTGATTTTATTCAAATATTCAGATTCGTGGTAAAATTAACCTTGAAAATTATTTTTAACAAGTTAAACATATTTTTTATAACAAGTCAAAATATAAATTCTTTTAGACCGTCATAGTAACTCCAAGAACTGCAACTCAGGGGGGAAGAGAACATTTTATTGCACTTCTCAGAGTTCTACTGTGTTTTAAAAATCAGGCAGATGCTTCATTTTATGGTCCTTTTTATACATAAGTAATATATGTAGTACCGAACATGAAATGCATTTGTATTGAAATATTACTATGTTCTACCAACTAAAATTTTTCCGCAAAAATATATGTTATAGAGTACTAACAAGTAAAGGCCCCGAGGCCGGACCTATCGATTTCGATGAAACTTAAATATATTGTAGAACACTAAAAAGTAAGGGACACGTATTTTTTTTTATCTGCGGAAAAACGGTTTGAAGGAGTGAAATCGCCCTCCAAAAATTGGGGTAAAAATTTAATTTTTCAAATATCTCGAAAACAGTAAGAGATAGAGCAAAAGTTTAAATTGGCGATATTGCTCTTTTTTAAAGAGCTATCTATTGATATGCAATTTGTTCAAATTACATCAACAGGGGTGGTTGGGGGTTAAAATTCGGGGGTTAATTTTGCAAAAAGGGGGTGAAAAATAAACAATATAAACATTTTGTTTACAGATTTGAAATCTACGTCAAAAAATCTAATTGACCTATTTTTGCTCAATATCCTAATATTAAGTCTAGGGGTACTTAACTAGAGGGTGATTATGTCGAATAATCGTACTATTTGGGTATTTCAAGAAGTTCTTCTTCATGGAAAATAGCTTAAGACAATTAGAATAACGTAGAAATGAAATTCTCGAATTCAAAATTGAGTTTGAGCAACATTGGAGAGGGGGTGAGTCACCCTCTTAAATTACATACTAGTTTATATACACTAATTTTTGCTATTAACAGTATTAACACACTGATAGTGGGTAAAATAATGTCACAATAAATGGTTCTGAAGTTGGACTATCATATGTGAGGTGATCTTTATTAGGTTTATTTTTTAATGGATATTATAGTTTTCCTTATCGAAAATTATCGATACCGAAAATTACATAACCTAACCTAAAATAACGAAACCTAATAAAAACCTTACATACGATAGTCTAACTTCAGAACCATCTATTGTGACATTATTACCCCCTGTCAGTGTGTTAATTGCAAAAATTAGTGTATGTAAACTAGTATGTAATTTAAGAGGGTGACTCACCCCCTCTCCAATGTTGCTCAAACTCAATTTTGAATTCGAGAATTTCATTTCTACGTTATTCTAATTGTCTTAAGCTATTTTCCATGAAGAAGAACTTCTTGAAATACCCAAATAGTACGATTATTCGACGTAATCACCCTCTAGTTAACTACCCCTAGACTTAATATTAGGATATTGAGTAAAAATAGGTCAATTAGATTTTTTGACGTAGATTTCAAATCTGTAAACAAAATGTTTATATTGTTTATTTTTCACCCCCTTTTTGCAAAATTAACCCCCGAATTTTAACCCCCAACCACCCCTGTTGATGTAATTTGAACAAATTGCATATCAGTAGATAGCTCTTTAAAAAAGAGCAGTATCGCCAATTTAAACTTTTGCTCTATCTCTTACTGTTTCCGAGATATTTGAAAAATTAAATTTTTACCCCAATTTTTGGAGGGCGATTTCACCCCTTCAAAGCGTTTTTCCGCAGATAAAAAAAATACGTGTCCCTTAGTCTTTAGTGTTCTACAACATATTTAAGTTTCATCAAAATCGATAGGTCCGGCCTCGGGACCTTTACTTGTAAGAGACATATTATTGAACAAAAAATGGTGGGTGTCGCTAACGCGTAAGTGCCAAAAAAAAATTTACTTAAATTTAAAAATTTTAAAAAATTAGTATAATAAAGGGATATAACGTTAATTTTTTTTTATTATTTTGCCTAAGGTGGGTACACAATATATATTAAAGTCAAATAAATCGGCTCAGTAATTTCGTAAAAAAAAAAATTTTTGAAAATTTTTGTCTGTTTGTGTATTCATAAACTATTAGCCTCAGACGGTTGAAATTTGGCAGGAATGTATCTGGGGCTAAGGAGTATTATTTCCTATAAAAACAATCAATTTTGCGTCAAGGGCCGTTTTCCCTATCTTACCCGGCTATGTCCTTTGCTTTTCCAAAATTCGACTTTAAGTAACCCTAAATTTAAAACTGTTTTATTAATTCTAGCAAAATTAAAATTATACCAATCTTTGAAGTCCGCTTATTTATAAAATCATAGTTATTATGCAAACATTGCCGCAGATATTAGTCTTTCAATAAAAAAATATAATTTTGTCGTAAAAAAACACGTTTCTGTAACATTGGAGTTCCAGTAAACATGAACAATTATCATCACTTTATTTTCTTTGTAAATTGTAGTGAAAATATGCTGTACGATAATTTCATATAAAAATCTTTTAAAAATAACTCAAATAAATGACCCAGTTCTTTAAAACTGCTAGCAATTTTCTTAATGTTTAACTAATTATTAATAATATTATCAATATTGCCGTGATTTTTGTGTATCATGGCTATATTGATAATAAATTTTACTAATAAAATATCAAATATTACCAAAAAATCTAGTAAATTTAAAGGATTGGAATATCAATTATTTGAATTATTCTTAGGAGATTTTTTGTGAAATTAGCATAATAAGTATCTTTGCTACTAACTATAAAGAAAATACAATAATAATAATTGTTTATGTTTATTAAAACTCCAATGTTACAGAGACGTGTTTTTTTACGACAAAACTAAATTTTTCTATTGAAAGACAAATATCTATCACAACATATTGATAATAATTATGATTTTATGAATAAGTAGATATCAAAGAATGGTAAAATTTTTATTTTGATAGAATTCGTAAAATTATTTTGAAGTTAGGGCCACTTAAAGTCGTATTTTTGAAAAGTGGTTTTTTGGGCGTTATTTTTGCAGATTATGGTATTTAACTACCGGAATATGTTTACTAGACCCAGTTTTGATAGGATGCCAAAATTTCATGAGGAAGTGACCAATAACTTTGAAATTATTACCATTTTTCGTAAATGACAAATTTGAAATTTCCGCTTTCCCGCCAAATAGCAAGTGGGGGGTGAAACATGTTTAGCTACTTTTTCATTCCAACCGCTGCACCAACCCCACTAAAATATTTTTCAAAATATCAATAGTAAAAAAGTTTCCCATATGGTGCGAACTTTATGAAAGACTATATATATATATATATATATATATATATATATATATATATATATATATATATATATATATATATATATTAGTAATAATAATAATATTCTTTTTACGTTATTATACGACTTTTTTAAAATTTAAATATAAATAGCGTAGTTGAACGTGCTAACAATAAACTTTAGGTAAACATCTATGTTGCCTTGAAATGCAAAGATATTGTTATATTAAAAGAGGATAAATTTATTTAATCATATGCAACTGAAAAACTAAAAAACTTTCTTAATGTCAGCTTTTAATATTAAAAATAGTTGAGCAGATGTTTACCATATTACTTTATACTTAAATGTACATTTATATAAGGTATATTCACCATATACATACAATCCCTATAATTACTTTCAGCATTTATGGCTTTTGGCTGTTCAATCCTGTTGAGAATAAAATGTGTCATTCCACCTGCATTTATAGAGTACCTTTATCTTCAATACGTCATACTCATACTTGAACAGAAAATCCATAATATCTTCTCAAATCTATTTGCCAACATCATGTGAAATTTCTAATCAACATGCTATTACGGGCCATGCATAAATTTTATACGGAAACAGGAGTGACGTGGGTAGTGGCCGAGCGTGATGATGCGTGACGTGGAGGAGCATGGAGATCTGAGCAAACGTGACATTGTGTTTGAAAAACTTGTCTTACAGCTGGCGAACAAAAAAAAAAAATCTTTGCACAAAAAGAATAAATCAATAAATAAAAAAAGCAATATCTTTGTACAAAAAGAATAAATAAATAAATAATTTCAAAATTACCCCATTCACTTACGGAGGACTTTTCTCACCGTGATTTTTGTCACTTCTATCTATTCTGTGTATTAGAAAGAGAGCTAACTCTCTTTTAACTCTTCGCCCGATTGGTGTTTGAAATTATGACATCAAGTTAATACGTATAAAATATATCGTGCCACAACTATTATTTTTTTTTAGTAATTATTCCACAGAAATAAAATGTTTTCCCGGGGTAAATGTAACCTGTGTTCTTTTTGGTTCATCCTGTTAACAATATACCAAGTGTGAAGTTAATTATCCGTTTTTTTATGAATAAACTGCCATAATTTCATTATTTCGTTTTAAATACATTTTTCCTCGGAAATAAGATATTTTCCCGGGGTAAAAAGTAAACTGTGTTATTTTTCGTTCTTTTAATCTTTTTGCTAGCAGTATCTGAAGTTTGAACTTGGTCAGTGAATCCTTTTTTTATTTTAAATATATAGGGTGTCATCAATAATCAAGGAGCATTATTTTTAACAGAGTATAGTAGACGTACGTACACAAATACGATTTACCGAAAGAAAATTCTAATAAAAGTCGCATAAAGAGCTTGCTATGATTTTTTGAAATTATCCCAAAAATTGTAAAATTAAAAATGGGAAACATTACTTTTCCCAGTGTATAGTAGACGTAAAATAAAAATGATTTATCAAAAAAAAAATTAATAAGTCTCATAGCAAGCGAGCTATGGTTTTTTAAAATTTTTTCAAAAAGAGCAAAAAAAAAAATACCAGGCATTATTTTTAACAGTGTATACTACACGTAAAATGAATAGGGCTTACTAAAAATATTGTTAATAGAAGTTGTATAATAAGCGAGCTGTCCCGTAATAAGTCTTTCGTACTGAGTATCTTTTTGGGAAAATTTCAAAAAATCATAGTTCGCTTGTTATGCGACTACGAAATCATTAAAAATTAGGGGCTACAAATAATTGAAAATACCTTTGATGTTCTGACAATAAAATATTGAAGACATTTTATCAAAAGTTCGTCTGACCACAAATTTTTTGTCATGTCCAGGTTTACAAATCGCCTAATGACCATATTATTAAGTCACTACGTAAAAGTATCCAAGGTAACAAGACGCTAGAACGCTCATCTAGCTTTTTAGTGCATTCTTGATTAATACTCTGTCTAATACTAACAACAAGAACTGTTATTAATTACCTTATCTTAGTTTCTGTTCCTATCTCAGACTAATTAAAATTTTATTCATCTTAAATCTCGTTCAGTCGATATCTCTTTTCATATACGCGCCACATACAATTATACATGGCCTTGAATTCCGAAAAAGCGAACGGAATGTTACGTAACAAGTTTATATTCAGAGAACAAAGAGAACGAACATTACTATGTCTATACTAGGGAAACGAGCGTAACCACAAAGGATAGAAAATATCCCACCAATATGTTATATATGTGCACGCGGAGTTGTGTGTGTTAGTCCGTTGAATGTTGTGTGTATTAGTGTCTTGCATACATACATACATAATATGTACGTGGTGGTCTGGTGGTGGTGGTACGTATGATGTATGTATACCACGTACATATACCGTGTTAATACGAGAGGTAACAATATAACAACAATTGAAACATACCCATTGAGTCCTGGCGAATGAATGAGGACTAAGCAGCCTAAGATGCACATAAAAGCACATAAGTGATTGCAGAAAAGAGATAGATGTATTCGTTCTATTTGTTCTGTGTTTATATTATATAGGATGAAAGATGACACACAAAAAAGATATTAAAAAACACTCGCCAAGTACATGCTGGGCATCTATTGATTCAGGGTATCGCAGTCAATAGTTTGAGATTTTCACAACTTTCGGATTAAAATTTTCTTTCAGAAATATGTCACGAGCAAAAATGCATTTCGTATTCCGCCTTAAAAAAAATTTTGAGGAAAATAAATTGGCGAGCAAAAAAAAAAATACATTAATTAATTAGTTATTTACATTATTCCTCCTTTCTTATCAAGAAAGCAAGACAACGGGGGCGTCAGTTTGGAAAGCCGTGCGTCAGAAACTGTGTACAATATGTTGCCTTCATAATATGAATAGGAATATGTGCTCAAAATTTAACGGAACCGCTTTGCAGTATTTCAACATTCTTAATTAAAGAAGTGTCAGAATATTCATAACAATACGTCTTGTTTTTGCTATTAATAAATAAAACACTTTGCAAAAATACTGCTTTTGTTGTTTAAAACTTTTTTTTTATTGGTTTTTAGTACTCAACAGCTTAGGTCATAAGTACCCTTGTAATGTGCTATTGAGTTTTGAGGTTGGAATGGTTATTGACGGATAATGCGGTATGGTAGTGTTGATGACGTATCTCCCCCGGTTGGTACCGAACTGACGATCTTATCAACCAAGAGCGGAGTTCCTAGACACTAGACCAGCTCGGGGTATCTTTAAAACCCTTATGTTTCGGTCAAAAGGATCATTATCAAACAACAATAAAAATAGTATTTTTGCAAAGTGTTCTATTTATTAATTGCAAATATGAAATGTCATAAAGTAAGACTCAAATCTATTAAATTTATGCTTTTTATTCTTATTTTATAGTTTTATAAAATTATCATTACTTATATATTATCGATAATATGACTGTACAAATGTTACTTTAAAAAAGTTCTAACACATCAGCTAAGCCGCTGCAAAATCACTGTTTTTCCAGAAAGCATAGTTATATTTCAGCGATTTTCAACTGAGAGAATCTGTACTTCATATTAATGGACACTGAAAAGATTTAAACGGAGTTTTTTGATTCGAAGTAGAAGGTATTCGAAACCAGCCACCGTCTTCTGAAAAGAATATACTAAAAAGTTTGGATAATGTTGAGATGATTTCATTTTCTTTGCCATATTTAATCAAAGGAAAATTTACGGTAGTATACGGATTAGCAATAACTTCAAAAGTTATCGGTACCCACGATTAATTTATAGGAAAGAATCAACTAAACGCCACTTTGAAGTTTAATGTTTCACAAATGGAGTTTAAAACTGAAATTGGTAAAATATACTTTAACATCATTTTAATAATACCTTTATACGATGTTGTGCGGAAAAATTTTTAATTTCCACTTTAAGAGAAAAAAAACTCATAAATTTTTTATTATTACTTAATTTAGATTTCTACCTGTAGTATACAGCTGAACTCTTTTTTATGCGGTTTTTTTATGCGATTTTTTATGCGATTTTTTTATGCGGTTTTTAAAAAAATTGCCATTAAAATGCATAATATGAATCAAAGTCAAGAGACAGTAAGGAACTCAAACATTTACTATAATAACTCTCTTTGATAAAAATACTTTTTAACGGCTTTTAAGGATTTAATCAATACATTGCATAAGAAAAGCTATTGCATCATTTAAATTTTTTACAGATGTATTTTTTAAAATTTTGATAATATTATAAAATTGAAATAAAATGTTTCTACGTGTAAATTAATGCTTTATCTTGTTTATGGAAGCAACTTACAAGGAAGTTTCTCAGTTTTGAGCGTTTGAGCGTTTTTCGATGCAACTTTTTTTATGCGGTCCCTATCCACCGCACAAAAAAAGATCAACTGTGTACGTCAAAGATTTGACCCTCATAATTCCGAAGATGTGGATTTTATGTGAATGTGACAGACGAACGGACAGGTGGACAAATAAACGTACATAACGAAATTATAGTTTCAGAATTTCTGACTATGGAGCCCCCCCCAAAAGAAAGATACCTACCAAAGAACATAAACACAACAAAAATGTGTACATAATTGAAAGTGAAAATAAAGTATAAAATAAGACACGGCAGACCTGTTTTCGGATATTCAATTTAATTTTATATGTATTTCATTTTAAATATTCCTCCCGTTTTTTTATTGCTCCTTCTTCGTTGGTACTTCCACTTTGCTCCTCTTTGTAAATAATTTATTTTATTGTTTATGTCTTCCTAATTCCGTGGAAATATTGCATACATATTTTATCACAAAAATATATTAAATTATGTTTAATTTATAACAAACAACAAAGACTCTTTTTCAAAATATTAATGTCACAAGGGACTTCAAAAATGTGCGAAACAGAGTCTAAACAAAAATAATTTAGACACAAGATGAAACAAATTAACATCAAGGTAGACAAGAAAATTTCATAGAAATAAAAATAACATTTTATATATTTCTTAAAGCTTGTATGTATATATGAAAAAATAAGAGAGAATGTTCTGTTTTAAATAGGGTAATTTAATTTGTAAACCTGCCGTTATTCTCGTTCTAATGTATCCAGTGTCTTGAAAATGTTCGCTTAGTGCAGCGTTAATCCTCGTTCTAAAACGCAAAATGGAAGCCAGAGAGTGAACTCAAAAACAAGAGATCGACGAATATGGGCTGTAATGTTTCTAACAGAACATACGAGGTAGTATTTTACTATAATATAGGCAGTATTTGACAGTATCAAGAAATACTCCTATCACAGCATCCTGTATAACATAGCGAATTTCCAAAGGCATATATTTATGCCTCTAAAATGTTTACAATTGTACGATGAGAAGATTTTCAAAATTTGTTGGGTAGTTTATTTTTCGCTCTTTTGAGACTCCAGGACTTTGAAGGACCTTAGATAAGTGGTATAAAATTAAAGTCTGTAATCTCTACTTTTCAATGAAAATGATTAAAAGGTAACATAAGCACGGACATAAACTAATACCCATATGCAAACATTAAATGTTTGAAAAATACCTCAATCTCCAGTAGAAACATTCATTTAAATATCAAGTTCAAACTAATCTGAGTATTCTCCATTTCAATCCTTAAAGCATACTTACCACTCTATTTTCATTGTTTTACTTACTAATGTTTTACATTGTTTTGTCGTCTTTTCAGTTAAAAGACAATAAATTCTTTGAATAAAACACTTTTATTTTTGAAGCCATTCAAACCTTCGGTTACGCAACAATTGATTTTCAGAATTTTTAAAAAATATTGTTGCTATTTTGATGTAAAAATTAAATTTTAACCCGCATAATCTTTCTCATCCCTGAGTTTTTTCGTTCCCCTGAGAGTGTGTTCGGAAACATTGAAAAAAAAAATTAGAAATCACGAAGCAATAGTTTTCCTTGCTGATTACCTACGTAATAAAATTATTATGATAAAAAATAAAAAATTAAAAACCCCAACATGCTAAACAACGCAAAAGACACAATCTCCTTGTATCTAAAAAGCAAACACAATCTTACGTCCTTACAGCAAAAGTAAAACCAGCAGTCTCCATCAATAAATTTGATTTTATTCTTAAATTACTTTACTAATACTAATCATAGGCTTAAAAATGACCAATAAAATTTTGCAAAAGCAATTTGTTGATTATTGAATTTAATAGGATCAAAATTTTAAAAAGATGATGACCTAAAATATGGCACAAGTAGAGATTGCAGAGACTTTCCTTTGATACTCCTCATAACTCATATAATATAATCTGTAACTATCTAAAATAGTTTAGCTCTCTATAACAGTGGAAAAATTTTATTCGATTAGATAGTGTACTTTAGTCCTTTTAAGTCTCCAGGTCGGGCCTGCATACATCAACATTATCGCCACTAGAGTCGATATAGGTGAATTTAACTAAACCTGGTCTAATGTCATTAAACAAACGCAAAATTAGATCTGCCAAAAATTTCTGTCTCTTTTCCTTTTTAGCCATAATTTTCCATCTTGGAAATTCAGCTATTACAGCAGCTCTTATGGTAAGACCTAAGCCCGGGACTATGGTAGAAATTTGTTTTGGAGCCTCTCTCTCTCTCTCTCTCTCTATATATATATATATATATATATATATATATATATATATATATATATGTATATGTATTTATGTGTGTACATGATAACTCTCGAACCAAACGTTTAATGCTTATGACATTTGGTATGCGAGCTGGAATCCGGACTGGCTCGGCTAAGTTCGTTGGCCAGACACGTCGGATGTCCAGAAGTAGGTTTTTTGGCCATTTTTCGCTATCTTTCACCATTTTTAGTGTTTTTTTTGCAAAATTTGGCTAGAATTCAAAAATTTTTTTAATTTCTTTTGACACCATCGAAAAGTGCGTAAAAAATTGCATAATATAAGCTTTTAAAACATTGTACTAAGTGAACTAGCTTTTAAGAAATTTTAAGAAATTCGCTGAACTTTTTTAAAATAAATGTTTCATCGTTTTACCAATTCTTTTCTAGATAAAACAAGTGCTAGTTAGTTATTCAATATATATGTATGTGTTATAATAACAATAGCTCTGTCTCATCTTTTTAAATTAAAATTAGTCAGATTTTTTAAGAGTACGCTATGAAAATTTGTGTATGACATCCTCCTTTAGAGAGAAAATATAATTTATATACATTTGCATACCTAGAAAAAAAATTGAAAACTATAGTTATGTAATGTAATAATATGTTGTTAAATGGATATATGTTACACTATATGAGATTCGTTAGGGTCCTGAAGAGTCCTGAAAGTTAACTACTGAACTGATTTTGAAAACTGTTTCACTGTTAGAAAGCTAAACTGTTTTAAATGAATACAGATCTTAAATGAGATCCGTCAGTGCCTAATATTTAAAAATTCACTATGTTATACAGACGCTGCGACAGGGGTATTGTTATTTTTAAATTACGCTAACTATAGTAACATCAAAACGTACTTCTAATTTTGTTTCATTTGTTAATGACATCAGATCAACTGTACATAATTTCACCTATACTTTAAATAGGTATCGGTTATTCTACTCTAATCAAAGAAAGCTGTGGAAATTAACCCAAATTTAATTAAACCAAAAAGACCAACAATTTTATTTCCTAATTATAAAAAAAATAAAGAGTTCTATATAGATTAAGGTAAGAGCACCAGTATAGCCGTCATTGACACAGTAGCCATCAAGTTTCAGTAAAATGATAAATATTATTAAGATACTAAGCAAGTATATATTTTTTGTGTTTCCTGCTACACGTTCTGGAAATTATGCTCAACCGTTATTCCATTTATGACAGCATTCAGTTAGCATTAGATAAAGTAATTACTCATTTGAAAGTTAGTGTTTGTAAAATTTGCATATAATCACTAAAACTCTTAAGTTTTAGCTAAGGTAAGCACTAATTTAATTTTACTGTAATTTTGGTTTAACGAATTAGTTATATTTTTTGTTTTTGGAGGTTTATTATAAATTAAATTTTGTTAAAAAATAGTTTCTAGACCAGAAAACCTAACAGAAATTTATTATTTTTGATGAGGGCTGGCTACTGGTACGTAAAATACAGGCATTTTCCAGTAACCGTCATAGTGACGGTTATTGGAATAACAAATTGTATTTTAAAAAAGGATACATATTCTTCTATGTTTTTTTACACTAAAATTTTAAAATCGGGATTATCTTCACAACAATACGATAAAGCTACTGACCAGTACCCGTCATTATTTTCTGTAACAATTAAATTTTAGTAGTCTTTGTAAATTAATGTCGGATACTGGTACCCTATAGTACCGGTTTTTGATACCGTCTTTCTTGCAGGTAAATTTCAATATACAATGGTGTACTGAAGATTAAATAAATGCTTTTGATATGCTTTTGGTTAAAAAAAATACCGATTTCTATCGTAGTCAAACAATTTCGTAAATCACAGATAAATTTCAGACCACATTGCCAGGTAAATTAAAAGGAAATTAGTCCATGTTATGCAAAAAGTGCCTCCACAATTATTTTAACCAACAAAGAAGATGAGAACATCGTAAGGTTGATGATACATTTGCATGAAACTGTGATCCTTAACTACTAGACAGTAGCCAACTACTAATCCAAAACTTGAGAAAATCCATTTACTCATGATCAACCTAGACGAAAATGTTTCTTGTGTTTTTGTAATAGATATCCGAAGTTATCTAAGCCGAAGTTCGGTAGCCGAATAAAAGTCTGATGGAATTATGATGAATCAGTACCTTTCTGATGAATCAGTACCAACTAATAACCATGTAATTGTATAGAAAGGACAAAAGTCAGTACAAAATGTCATTAATTCCAATTCAAAATAATGTACAAAAACAGCATTTATGGATATTATGGATAATGCTTCAGAAGAATTATCATCACGGTTGGTTGTACTTAAGTTAAAGAGAATTCTAAAAGAATCAGTTCAGTGCCAATCTAAGCAATATATCTGCTGGAATTTAAGAAAGGAAATAACAGAATCAAATAATTTATTTTTTTAATAAAGCTTTATCCTTACGTATTTTAATTATATAGCTCAGATGTTTCAGATTAAGCATATTCTAAAGAACGACGGGTACTGGGTCTCTCCTCTGACGGATACTGGAACATCATTAATTAGTCGAATTATTCCTTGAAAAAATTAGAATTATACAGCCTATACGACGAGCGGCGAGAGTAGGGGCGCTACCAGTTTTCGGACCCGTAGAACACGATTTGTAGAAAAAAAAATGTCTGATATATATATATATATATATATATATATATATATATATATATATATATATATATATATATATATATATTCCGCTATGTGTAGGGCCCCCTTATGGAATTTAAGAGCAAAAATTTGGTAAGTGGGGCTCATTTTCGAAGCACCTCATACTATCAAAGTGGGCTCAAATTTTGGAAAAATTTTGGATCCGACCCAACCATTAGGGGGGTGGTGGAGGGCAACAAAACAATAAAACTTTTCCACACCGGTTGGAAATAATGTTTCTCTCAATTATCTACAACATATCCAAAATTCAGCTTCTTACGGTGATTTCGAGGGAGTGGAGGGGGAAAAAACTATTTTGGCTGGATCTAACATGCCCCCAGCCCCCTCAGAATCAACGTAGAGGGTTGAAATTTTGTGTGTTGATAGAGTTCGTACCTAGGTTGTGCTTTTTGGGGGTTTTAATATTTTACCACCACCCCCCTCATTTTTATCCTACAATTTCATGCTTTCGAAGTTCGTACCACTCGCACAGGTTACCCAAATAAACCTAGAGGGCTGAAACTTTGTGTACAGGTTAACTTAATAGCCAGCCACTGCTTTTTGGAGGTTTCAACTTTTAACCCTTACCCCTACGATTTTTACGCCAATATAACTTGATTTTTTTGCTTTTTTTTAACACGTCTAGAGACTCTCTAAGGAAACCTAGAGGGCTGAAATTTTGTACATGTATTGAGTTAGTATCCAGCTAGTGCCTTTTAGGGATTCCACATTACTTTTCTCCCCACTTCTTCCATTTTTACATCGGAATTCAATGGTATTGTTAAATGTATTTAAATGCTTTATCTTTATTCTAATACAAGCAGGCGTATAGTAATTTTAAAAATTTAAAAAAAAATGTATTTACTTTTTTTTATTTAACAAATGCAATATATTAATATTAAGTTATTTAAAAATGTTATTAATGTCACTGTTTATTTATAAAGTATAGGAATTTTGGATTTTAATTTATAAAATAGAAATTTTGGATTTTTTTGGAAAGAAAAAATATTTTCATAAAGGCCTTCCAATTTACTATTTAAGGTCCTTTTTCAATATTTAAAAATAAAACACACAGACAGTTGACAGATAAGCATGGGTAGGAATGCCCTCGTACGAATTGTGTTGGCTTGTTTCCTGCTAACTGCTATCGGCACAAAATTGAAATTTACTGAGATTCAACCCTTAAAAACTTAAAACCTTTTTTTAAAGCCCCGATGAGCCGGACACTCATCATTAATTTTGAAACCACCAAAATGACAAATCGTTTGTAGACTTTCAATCATATTTCGCTTGTAGATATTCAATACCGAAGATGTAGCGAAAAATTCGACTTCCGTGATGGGGCCCCGCTGCTCACGGAGCTTTTTAGGCAAAATTTTTCCTTGAAAAAATTAGACTTATACAGTCTATACGACAAGAACGGCGAGAGGCGAGAGTAGGGGCGCTAAAAAAAAATGTCTGATAATATATATATATATATATATATATATATATATATATATATATATATATATATATATTCCCGCTACCTTTTAATATGTGTAGGGCCCCCCTATGGAAGTTAAGAGCTCAAATTTGGTAAATGGGGCTCATTCCGATGCACAACAATACTATCAAAGTGGGGTAAAATTTTGGGAAAATTTTAGATCCGAGCCAACCTTTAAGGGGTTGGTGGGGGCGGAAAAGCAATAAAACTTTTCCAAACGGGCTGGAAATAATGGTTCGGTCAATTATCTACAACATATCCAAAATTCAGCTTCCTAGGATGATTTGGTGGGACCAGAGGGGGAAAAAACGTTTTTCGCTGGATCTAACACGCCCCCAGCCCCCCACAATTGACGTAGAGGATTGAAATTTGGTGTGTTGATAGAATTCGTACCTAGGTTGTGCTTTTTCAAGGTTTCAATATTTTACCCCCACCCCCCTCATTTTTAAGCTACAATTTCATGCTTTTTTGACGTTTTCGAAGTTTGTACCACTCGCAGAGGTCACCCGAATATACCTAGAGTGCTGAAATTTTGTATTCGGATTGAGTTGGTATCAAGGGGGCACCTTTTGGGGGTCTCGACTTTTAACCCCTACCGCCACCATTTTTATACCCAAAAGAACATGATTTTTCTTGTTTTTTAACAGTTTCGTTCAGGTCAAAATCTCCCCAATTAAACCTAGAGGGCTGAAATTTTGTGTACAGGTTAAGCTAATAGCCAGACACTGTTTTTTGGAGGTTTCAACTTTTAACCCTCACCCCCACGATTTTTACGCCAATATTTTCTTAATTTTTTTGCTTGTTTTCTAACACGTCTAGAGACTCTCTAAGGAAACCTAGAGGGCTGAAATTTTGTACGTGTATTCAGTTAGTATCCAGCTAGTACCTCTTAGGGAGTCCACATTACTTTTCCCCCCACTTCTCCCATTTTTACATCGGAATTGAATGCTATTGTTAAATGTGTTTTAAATGCATTATTTTTATTCTAAATACATGTAGGCGAATAGTAATTTTAAAAAAATTTAAAAAAAAGTGCATTTACTTTCATAACAAATGAAATACATACATAGTAAGTAATTTAAAAATGCTATTAAAGTCACTGTTTATTAATAAATTAGGAATTTTGGATTTTTATTATTTATAAAATAGAAATTTTGGATTTTTTTGGAAAGAAAAAATATCTTCATAAAAGCCTTCCAATTTTACTATTTAAGTTCCTATTTTAATATTTAAAAATAAAACACAAAGGCAATTGGCGGATAAGCATGGGTAGGAATGCCCTCGTACGAATTGTGTTGGGTTTTTCCCTGTTAACTGCTATCGGAACAAAATTGAAATTTACTGAGATTCAGCCCTTAAAAACTTAAAACCTTTTCTTAAAGCCCCGATCAACCGGATACTCATCATTAGTATCACCAAAATGACAAATCGCTTGTGGACTTTCAATTACATTTCGCTTGTAGACACTCAATACCGAAGATGAAAGGAAAAATTCGACTTCCGTGATGGGGCTCCGCTGCTCACGGCGCTTTTTTATTGACGGGTACTGGTACATCACAGTTTTTCCTTTACATATTTTATTTTTATTAATATATTTATTATAAAAATATTCAAATAAATTAGAATATTCTTGAAAGATCAAAAAATCTCTTTCGTTTTAGCTTTACTGTTGGTTATTTCGTATACTTATCAACGAAAAAATTTAATGTAAAGTCCTGCTCATGTCTTAACATGAAGGCTACTGGTGCGCTTACCTTACCTGTTGCTATTTAGAAAATGTGACGTAACTGAAAACTAATGAATATTTTCGCAAAAAATTTGAAAACAAATGTACATATATTATGTACTAGCTGCGACCCGCGGTTTCACTCGCATAAAATTATCTGAAGTATAGGTAAAATTTATAGGTCAGTTCAATTATACATTCCAAAATTCTGTGCAAAATCAATTATTTATAGCACTTGACCCTGCTCGCCCAATGACTCTAAAATAACTATCTTCACGGCATCTTACCGTATTACACGAGGCAAGCAGAGGACAGAAATTAACTATCCTAGAAGCAATAGGAATAAATAAACATAACTCCGATCACCTTTTAAATGACTACACCGATATTTACGGTTCAACTTTGTTTTCAATATTATAATAATTTATTTAAACCTTTAAAATTGTATTTTGCTGTAATATTGTCTTCTTGTCAATTTGAATTTCAGTCTTTTGTCACGTGTTTGTTTGCCTTTTGTCACACGTAATGTAATCTTGTTTTTGTTGATTTTCGGATTCTCCCACTACCTCCGCCTCTTCCACTTCTATATCACATACCAGTTACCACGCACCCTTCATAGAGTATAGGTAAATAAAATTAGTATATAAGGCATGCATCGAATGTAATTTTTATTCCGTTTGAAACTGAGCTAACGGTTCGAAACAATATTATCACAGTTTCAAAAATAAAAGTGGCATTTTGCAAAGTAAAGTATTTGTTTATTATTAGGCATGAATCGAGTGTAATTTTTATTCTGTTTGAAAATGGACTAACGGTTCGAACCAATATCGTCACAGTTTCAAAAATAAAAGTGGTATTTTGCAAAGTAAAGTATTTGTTTAATATTTACAAATATGGAATACCATAAAGTAACGCTCAAATCTATTAATATCTTCATATTTTATTAGCATGGCTAATAACCGAACCGTAAAAACTTAGTATAGGTACCTATACCAGCAGTTTTAGAATTGTTTCTATTTTAGGTCCTTCAAAGCATCAAGGTCCCGGGAAATTATTTTAACGTTACTTTCATCTTTCATAGAGATCTTAACAGTACTTGAGTAAAAAATTGTTAAATTTCTTCAGTTTTTTTTTTAATTTGCGCCCTATTTGGTGTAACTGACGGACAATGTGACCATATTATGTCCATTTAAATTTGATATTCTGAAATTTTGTACAAAATCAATTCCTTATGTGCTTCGCTTCGCTCGCTCGACGACTCTAAAGTATTATTCATATTTTCATATTTTCAAGTCATATTCATATTTCTATAGCATGTCTAATTTTCATAAAATTGTATCAATATTAGTCAAGTTGTTTAATTAGAGTATAGAGTTGCTTAATTCGATAGTGCTGGAGGGTTTATTTCAACTTCACCTTAATTTCAAATCAGATATTCTGAAATTCTTCGCTATATTCGTATTTCAATAGCATGTCTAATTTTCATACCTTGAGATTTTATCGTAGATAGTTAAATATTCATACTGACAATTTTAAGAGCACTGTAATTTGTGAGACATTTTGAGATCCCAGGGGTCTGAAGAATATTTCTGAATTAACATTAATTTATTTCGGAATCTCTATAATGTTTAAGACTATACACTTTTTTCAGAATCTCAGTATTATTCGAGAAAAATTTTTTCAAGATCCGTTCAACCATTTATTTTGGGTTTCTTTGGAGAGTCAAAAATTTGGTAACGGTACATTCAGTCGTTTACTTTAGGCTTTTTTGGGAGTTCTCAGGTCCTACAGGGTAACTTTAATCGTTTTTTTTTTATTCGTATAAAAATTTTACCTATAGTCTTGTTTCATCATTTTTCTGATACCTGCTACCGTTTTCTCGAAACTACTGAGGACAGATAAATAAGGTCCATACTTCATTTTTAATATCAGTATGACCGAGCCCGGCTCGATGGAAATTTCATCTCTATGGAATTTGCTGAGAACAGCAGACGTGCCAATTGATGATAACTGGACAGTCCAGTTATTTATTTCTTTACAAGAGACGGTCTGGCCGACCAAGCATTTTAGTAACTTCGAATGGTAAACTATTAAATGAAAAATGAAATTTTCTTTAAATCGATGGGTAAACAGTTTCTTATTACCGCCTCCTGGTCTAACAAATGCAACTGGCGGATAAGCATGGGTAGGAATACCCTCCTACGAATTGTGTGGACTTTTTTCCTGCTAACTGCTATCGGCATAAAATTGAAATTTACTGCAATTCCGCCCTTAAAAACTTAAAACCTTTTTCTAAAGCCCCGATCAGCCGGACACTGATCATTAGTTTTAAAACCACCAAATCGCTTGTGGACTTTCAATCACATTTCGCTTGTAGACATTGAATACCGAAGATGGAGGAAAAAATTCGACTTCCGTGATGGGCCCCCCGCTGCTCACGGCGTTTTTTTTTTTTTTTTTGATACCTGCAACCGTTTTCTCGAAACTACTGAGGACAGATAAGTAAAGACCGTATTTCATTTTTAATATCAGTATGACCGATCCAGGCTCGATAGTAATTTCATCTGTATGGAATTTGTTGAGAGCAGCAGACGTGCGAGTTGATGACAAACGGACAGTGCAGTTGTTTATTTCTTTATAGAATAGAAAATAATAGTATTTTGCACAATAAATAACTAATTTCATAGCAGTCGTAGGTAAAAATATTATTGGTGGTATCTGTAGAAATATTTATAAAATACTTACAAAAATTCCAAAATCATTTTTTTTCCAAATGCTTAGCAATATTTAAAATTTGTATGATTTTTTTGTAAATTGTTCATAAATTGCTGTATACAGTAATAAAAATTTATATTTTACGGTTTTTCGTAAACTTCTACGGTTAGACAAAAAATTTTTCAGAACCCTTTCTTAGTGAGCGCCTACGAACCAATAGGGACCTACATGCCAAATTTCAAGTTTGTAGGTGTTATAGGTTTGGAGATTCCTTGATATATGAGTGAGTGGTATTTCGCTTTTATTATATAGATACATATTATAGACGCAAACTAAAAAGAACTTTTTTATCTACATCTGCATTTATTTTTGTCTATCATATTAATAAATAGAAATTTACGCACTCACTCATATAAAAATATAATTACTTGGTTTGGTTGGTAACTATGGAAATAATACAATTTGTGTTCCCCTCACCTCAGTTGCTAGTGGCCTTTTGAGCTTGCGCTCATAATACATAATGCATACAAAAATATGTGTGTTTTAACACAACTTCCTAATAGTAAACAAATTCCACTAATAATTTTCTACATATAGATTTTAAATTTATGAATTATGATTTAAATATGCTTTTTGTTGTCTTTGTTCCTTTAATAGCCCACTTTTAAGGATCATTTATATAAAAATATATTCTGGTATAATATATTAAAATGTCAAAATTATTACAATTTTTTTTTATTTTGTGTACGCACACATTATTACATACATTTTAATCTAAAAAAACGCCGTGAGCAGCGGAGCCCCATCATGGAAGTCGAATTTTTCCTTTCATCTTCGGTATTGAGTGTCTACAAGCGAAATATAATTGAAAGTCCACAAGCGATTTGTAATTTTGGTGGTTTCAAAACTGATGATGAGTGTCCGGTTGATCGGGGCTTTAAAAAAAGGTTTTAAGTTTTTAAGGGCTAAATCTCAGTAAATTTCAATTTTGTGCCGATAGCAGTTAACAGGGAAAAAGCCAACACAATTCGTACGAGGGCATTTCTATCCATGCTTATCCGCCAATTGCCTTTGTGTTTTATTTTTAAATATTAAAAAAGGAACTTAAATAGTAAACTGGAAGGCTTTTATGAAGATATTTTTTCTTTCCAAAAAAATCCAAAATTTCTATTTTATAAATAATAAAAATCCAAAATTCCTAATTTATAAATAAACAGTGACTTTAATAACATTTTCAAATTACTTAATATGTATTTCATTTTTTAAAAAATTTTATTCACTTTTTTTTTTAATTTTTTAAAATTACTATTCGCCTACTTGTATTTAGAATAAAAGTAATGAATTTAAAACACTTTTAACAATAGCATTCAATTCCGATGTAAAAATGGAAGAAGTGGGGGGAGAAAAGTAATGTGGACTCCCTAAAAGGTACTAGCTGGATACTAACTGAATACACGTACAAAATTTCAGCCCTCTAGGTTTCCTTAGAGAGTCTCTAGACGTGTCAGAAAACAAGCAAAAAAATTAAGGAAATATTGGCGTAAAAATCGTGGGGGTAAGGGTTAAAAAATTGAAACCCCCAAAAAACAGTGTCTGGCTATTAGCTTAACATGTACACAAAATTTCAGCCCTCTAGGTTTATTTGGGGAGATTTTGACCCGAACGAAACTGTTAAAAAACAAGAAAAATCATGTTCTTTTGGGTATAAAAATGATGGGGGTAGGGATTAAGAATCGAGACCCCCAAAAGGCACCCCCTTGATACTAACTCAATCCGAATACAAAATTTCAGCCCTCTAGGTTTATTTGGGTGACCTGTGCGAGTGGTACAAACTTCGAAAACGTCGAAAATGCATGAAATTGTAGCTTAAAAAATGAGGGGGGGTGGGGGTAAAATATTAAAACCTCCAAAAAGCACAACCTAGGTACGAACTTTATCAACACACCAAATTTCAACCCTCTACGTTAATTCTGGGGGGCTGGGGACGTGTTAGATCCAACGAAAATCGTTTTTCCCCCCTCTACTCCCTACAAATGATCCTAGGAAGCTGAATTTTGGATATGTTGTAGATAATTGATCGAAACATTATTTAAAACCGGTTTGGAAAAGTTTTATTGCTTTTCCGCCCCCCCCACCCCCTTAAAGGTCGGGTAAGAAAAAAAATTTGCCCAAAATTTGACCCCACTTTGATAGTATGAGGTGCCTCGAAAATGAGCCCCATTTACCAAATTTCATCTCTTAACTTCCATAGGGGGGCCCTACACAAATTAAAAGGTGGCGGGAATATATATATATATATATATATATATATATATATATATATATATATATACGTATATATATATATATATATATATATACATATATATATATATATATACATATATATATATACATATATATATATATACATATATATAAATATATATATATATATATATATACATATATATATATATATATATATATATATATATATCAGACATTTTTTTTCTACATATCATATTCGTGTTCTACGGGTCCGAAAACGGATAGCGCCCCTACTCTCGCCTGTCGCAGCTCTTATCGTATAGACTGTATAAGTCTAATTTTTCGGAGAAAATTCGACTAAAAAGTTTTTTGTTTACTATATAAATATGTATTTTTTTGTTTGTTACAGGAAATTACAAAACGTACCCTAATAAAATACTTTTAATATTGCTCGTAAAGAAAATACACATTTTTCATTCCCAAAGATTTGATCAAGTAAAACAGAAGGAAATTTAAAAAATGTTAGTAATTGCTTTTAAGAATTTATTAGTATTCATTCGGTAATTAATAATTTCCGACTTGCAAGGGAAGGTTTCCCAGTTTACCTATCTCTAAATATTATATTTTTCCGAGATAAAAAATTGTTTAATTAGAGTCGAAATATTTAAATTTTTTGTTGATTGCTTTCGTGTCTACTCAAGAAGTTATTCCATAGTATAGCATGTTAGGATTGCATAAACAGAGACTGTACGTGTAGCTTATAATATTTTCGGATTGTAATTTTAGTATTTTGAACGAAAAGAATTATTTAAATGCAAGAAGAAAAACGCCGTGAGCAGCGGGGCCCCATCACGGTAGTCGAATTTTCCCCTTCATCTTCGGTATTGAATGTCTACAAGCGAAATGTGATTGAAAGTCTACAACCGAATTGTCATTTTGTTGGTTTCAAAACTGGTGATGAGTGTTCGGCTGATCGAGGCTTTAAAAAAAGGTTTTAAGTATTTAAGGGCTGTATCTCAGAAAATTTCAATTTTGTGCCGAAAACAGGTAGCAGAAAAAAAGCCAACACAATTCGTACGAGGACATTCCTGCCCATGTTTATCCGCTAATTGCCTTTATGTTTTAGTTTTAAAAATTAAAAAAAAATGACCTTAAATAGTAAACTGGAAGGCCTTTATAAAGACATTTTTTCTTTCCAAAAAAATCCAAATTTTCTATTTTATAAATACTAAAAATCCAAAATTCCTAATTTATAAATAAACAGTGACTTTAATAACATTTTTAAATTACTTAATATGTATGTATTTCATTTGTCATAAAAGTAAGTTCACTTTTTTTTAAATTTTTTAAAATTACTATTCGCCTACTTGTATTTAGAATAAACATTATGCTTTTAAAAACACATTTAACAATAGCATTCAATTCCGATGTAAAAATGGGAGAAGTGGGGGGAAAAGTGATGCGGACTCCCTACAAGGTACTAGCTGGATACTAACTGAATACACGTACAAAATTTCAGCCCTCTAGGTTTCCTTATGGAGTCTCTAGACATGTTAGAAAACAAGCAAAAAAATTAAGGAAATATTGGCGTAAAAATCGTGGGGGTAAGGGTTAAAAGTTGAAACCTCCAATAAACAGTGTCTGGCTATTAGCTTAACCTGTACACCAAATTTCAGCCCTCTAGGTTTATTTGGGGAGATTTTGACCCGAACGAAACTGTTAAAAAACAAGAAAAATCATGTTCTTTTGGGTATAAAAATGGTGGGGGTAGGGGTTAAAAGTCGAGACCCCCAAAAGGCACCCCCTTGATACTAACTCAATCCGAATACAAAATTTCAGCCCTCTAGGTTTATTCGGGTGACCTGTGCGAGTGGTACAAACTTCGAAAACGTCGAAAATGCATGAAATTGTAGCTTAAAAATGAGGGGGGTGGGGGTAAAATATTAAAACCTCCAAAAAGCGCAACCTAGGTACGAACTTTATCAACACACCAAATGTCAACCCTCTACGTTAATTCTGGGGGGCTGGGGGCCTGTTAGATCCAGCGAAAATCGTTTTTCCCCCCTCTACTCCCACCATATCATCCTAGGAAGCTGAATTTTGGATATGTTGTAGATAATTGACCGAAACATTATTTAAAACCGGTTTGGAAAAGTTTTATTGCTTTTCCGCCCCCCACCACCCCCTTAAAGGTCGGGTCCGAAAAAAAATTTGCCCAAAATTTGACCCCACTTTGATAGTATTGTTGTGCATCGGAATAAGCCCCACTTACCAAATTTCATCTCTTAACTTCCATAGGGGGGCCCTACACATATTAAAAGGTTGCGGGAAAATATATATATATATATATATATATATATCAGACATCTTTTTTTTTTACATAATCGTGTTCTACGGGTCCGAAAACGGATAGCGCCCCTGGTCTCGCCTCTCGCAGCTCTTATCGTATAGACTGTATAAGTCTAATTTTTCGGAGAAAATTCGACTAAAAAGAGTAAGGAAAAATGATGCATTAAAACTGGTAAAATACGGTATTGGTATTGCAATATTTAACTCACAATTGAAAAATTTCTGATTGATCATTGGTATTCTTATTTTGGTACACTGGAATATTAATATTATTTTTGTCATTATCCCTTTATTGAAGAAAATTCGTATTAAGTGTACGTAGTACATATACCTATAATAATATTATATTATAATAATTTTATTATTTTATTATTTTGATAAAACATCATAAACACATAATTTTATTAATGGGACTCATCGTGTTACAGCTAGTTAGCACTCCAGCTTACGAATTTTTATACATGAGACGAGGTGGCCGAGTGGTTAAGGCGTTGGACTGCTAATCCAATGTGCTCTGCACGCGTGGGTTCGAATCCCATCCTCGTCGGTATTTTCTTTTGCTGCTATTTTGCTAAGAAAAGAAATGCAAAATTACAAAAAAATTCAATAATCAAATTTCTTATCATCAGACGAGGTGGCCGAGTGGTTAAGGCGTTGGACTGCTAATCCAATGTGCTCTGCACGCGTGGGTTCGAATCCCATCCTCGTCGGTATTTTCTTTTACTGCTATCTAAAAGTTGCTAAGAAAAAAAATGACAAATTACAAAAAATTCAATAATCAAATTTCTTATCATCGGACGAGGTGGCCGAGTGGTTAAGGCATTGGACTGTTAATCCAATGTGCTCTGCATGCGTGGGTTCAAATCCCATCTTCGTCGATATTTTCTTTTATTGGTACTTTCTAATTAAATAAAAAAAAATTATAAAAAAATAGGAACGATCGAGTGGTTAACGTCTTAGACTGCCGCTAATTCAATGTGCTCCGTAAGCATGAGTTTGAATTTCATCCTTACCGAATACTTTATGTCAATTTCCTAGGCAAAGAAAGTGACAAGGAAATAATTACAGTAGCTTAAACTAGAGTAATATTATAAATTAACTCTTTGCACTCAAGCAAAAAAAAGTGAGTTGTAAATAGGCTGGTAAGACATGTAGCACATGACAACGACCGACGTTCTTTTTTTGACGGATTCTTTTGACGTTCTAACCTTGTTTCCCCAAAGTTGAATACGAAATGCGCTAAATACGTCCTCAATGCTGTTTTTATTAGTTTTTAATTTTAAAAAGATAATTCGACGTGATTTTGTATTATTTTATTTACAATTTTTCTAATAAATGAATGTGTTTGCAGTTATTAAATAAGATATTCATGTAATGTGAAGTATGAGCAGTCATTACAGTTCAACATTCAGTGTGTCATGTGGTACATGTCTATGATCCAACAGACAAAACACCTTTAAATATGGTAGAGTTAATGGACAAACCACCTTGTCATGCTGTACATGTCTTATAAGCGCAAAGGGTTAATATTATCCTTGAAAATCAATAATCCTGGTTCATTCTAATTGAAAGTGTATTTGATAAGCATTTTATGCCCAACAATCTCTTACAATTAGAGAAATTCAACACTCTTATTTATAAACTAATTGATACCTGAGACTTTGCCCCCATACTATAATTATCGTATTTACTTAAAAATATTTTACATTTTCATATGGAGTAGTTTTGAGTTAATTATGTTACTATTTTTTCTATAAAACTTCTAGGCCATTCCTACGACCGATTCTTACTAGACTGCTTCTGAATGCTTTTTTCAGTTTCTCTTCACATTCCCAAATGAATATCGACATAGTTTCTCTAAGCACTCAGCCTACTTACTTTTTAAACCATAGCCCCTTAACACTTCCTTTACTAAGATGGTATTCAAAATTTTAATCCAAATTGCATACAAAAATGTGTGCGCTTAGGACCATAAGAAATGAAAACTCGTAAACGATTCAATGTAATATGAATATATTCTACAGATAGGACCTTATTGAACGAATCGCGGTTATAGATAGAAACCAATAACAAAAATGCGGAAAACCAATAGTAATAAATTATTTTTAAACCGAGTTTAAGATTGAATACCGTCAGTCTGTACAGTGTTTAACTTAATTCAGCTCGCAACTATACTGCATGTTAAAATTATGCATCACTATGTCAGTAGAATATTTTCCACGTATGTATACATAATATACGTAGAAGTTTCGAGTGTCGAAGAGCATCGTTGTTCGGTCGTTTTCTTCTCATTTTTCGTTGTTAGAGAAAGAATCAGGTCACATAATAGCACCAACAGCTTGGAAGCTAAACGCAAACAACTAATGCGGTCACTGGTGATGAGATATAATATGTACACACATGTGTAATATATATGTAAATAAATAAAATGGTTAAATCACAGAACAAAATTTACAGATTTCAACAAATAAGTAAATAATACAAACGTTACAAAGAGTAGACCCGCATTAACAATGCAAACTTGAGAAATAGTAGGACTAGTTCTAGAATACTAATCGCATGAGGGTTTTTTTTCGTAGTATACATATTATTTCAAGTCAAATTGGAGTGTATTAAATTAGCTGTTGGTAGTCAGAATGGTGTAATTTAATATGAATGTGAAGACCTCACATCATTACTACTTTTTAAAACGTATGTACACGCGGAAAATGAAAAAGCTAAAAGGACTATTGCCACGAGTTTTCCTTCTGAAATGGAGTTGACAAGCAAAAAAAAAAAGAGAAATCATTAACTCAATAACCGCCATTATCGATGTCTCCATAAAATTCAGTGATGAGCAAAATAAAGTTAACTGGCTCAATAATCGGAAATTTTACCGACATGGTGCCGAAAATTAAATATTATATAATATTTTTAATTCTTGGGGGGTTGTGACCTTTTGACCTTCCCTTCCCCTTTTATACGCGCCTATGGCAGACGCCAAAATTTAGAATTTCTTTCTTTAGAATTCTAATAAGAAAATAAATATTTAAACGGTTCTACAATTCACGTTTTTAGAGAAAAGATATTTCGATAACATATAATATTGTATTCTTATATCCTTAACGATTTCCCTAGGTATTCTCTTTCCTTAATCCCTTAGTTAATTTATGTTTTAAAATTACTTGTAAACACTAAATATAGAAAATATTGTAGAATATAATTATAAAATTATATAGTGTGGACATTGATAAGAGTTGATAGAGGTTATGTGATTCATGAATCAATGAGTACCATCGTAGCATTTTAAAGATTCTATTAAAGTTGAGAATATAAAATTTAGTATTAATGTGCGTTAATTGTTATTATGACTACTAACTGAAGACGGGAAAATTCTTACTTGTGTTCGTCACAACATAATTAAGCATTTGGGAATAATATAACCATAACAATTAATTTCTAACCACTGTATAACTATAGGTTTAAGGGTTTAACATATTATAGTCGATTTTAGTCATGATGTCGCTTCTGTTGTTTTTTTTTTAGATTTCTTTTTCTTTTTTTATGATGATGAAATATACAAAAGTGGAAACATTAAAGATGCATTGAAGGATAGAAGATACGTTTGCAATGTAAAATTTATACACACTTTTATCATGTAACTAACCGTTCATATTTTCACCAAATATATACAAGCAGTAGCTAAAAAGAAATAATTATAGGGGAACGAGGGGTAATGGGAGCTAGGGTAATGGGAGCGGTGCAAAAGTACACGCTTCTAATGCTTGTATTCGGTAGTACGTAACTTAAACGTCTTCAGTACTTGTCAGCTAAGCTTCTCTTATGCGCATTTTCCGGTAGTTGCACGCATTCAGTTGTTAAGAGAGGTTTTGTTTTTTGTGCTCGATGCTTATAACAAAATAATTTTAACTATGTCAAAGTAACAACTAAATTAATTTTTTTATTTTAATTAATTATCACTAATTATAAAGCTAAGTCTGCCTATTTATTGTTATGATTATCAGAGTTGCGATAACAAATGAATATTGAAATTTATAAGCATGTTTCACAAAATGGTAGGTTTCGAGAAATGAGAGCCTATGTGGTTCTCAACTGAAAAAGATTGAATGCAAGGCGTTTTTGGAAAGATAGTATCGTTGCAGAAGGAATGAAAACTAGACACACGCAAAATATTTTGACTCCGATAGCGTAGTTGATTATATTTATCTTCTTTGCCCTGATCTTTAGGATCTAAACCCTTAGAATCCTTAGAATAATTATTTTATTTTGATTATAAAGTTAAATTTCATTGTTAAAATACCTTCATTTACTGTAAATTGCACTTATTTTGTTTTTGAAGACTGATTTAGTTTTCACAATTTTTATCGACTTTAAATTTTAAGCTCCGATTTCCCGAACTGTCAGGCAATGGGAGCGGACGGTAGTCTTCCGGAAAAAACATTTTGCGGCCAGTAAAATATATTTAGCTGACTACAATTCAGTTAATTTGTTGGTCAAATAGACAAGCTATGCGTTTCAATTTAAAAAATAAATTAATTGTTAGAACGATTCGAAATATTTTTGTTTTTCCTTATTCGGAAACAGATCCTAGTAATTCCGAAAAAAAATTCAAAAATGTATTTTGCTTTGTTTCTATTTTAGTATATGTTTATCAAAATATGTATTAACTGATCAAGGAATTTGATCCTTTTTGATCATGCAAAATTGAAATAACACCACTTTATTAATTAAACTGTAATTATTACCAAATAAAAGTAACAAAAGAAGTTGAGTGTGGTAAAAGTGTTAAGCTACCTATGAGAATGGTAATAATAAACTTCCTATCATTTTTACACTTTTGTACATTTTACGGTACAGATAGATACGAACTTCAATGTGAAGAATTGTAAGGTTGAATCTTACGTTCATTAACAAATTATTACTGTATTTTAATTAATTAATTGACTCAATTTTATTAAATGTCGTGTAAATACATATATTTGTCATATTATACTTAGCAATAAATTATTTTCTGAAATTATTTCATGAATTTAGTATTAATTTGATTTTTTTAATTTATCGGTTTCATATTTTTAAGGTTAGGACTGTTTTTTTCTAATGTATATATAAATTTTATCATTTTATTAGAAAATTTCTATTTTCTTCAGTGATGTGTCTATTATTATTTTATCGTTTTCAGTTATCAATTTAGAGTTGCTTTTTCAACAAACTGATTACGGCTTCTAGTTTATAACAAATATAATATTACATCAATAGAATAACATTTAATTATAAAATAGAAAAATTTATTTACTTTCCTGAAAGGGTAAATAGGCTATTGACTATGTAATTGAATAAGGAACTAATTCGTAACAGGTGTTTTATTGATTCACATATCCAGTTGTACCCCAAAGATGATAAATTCATAAAGTCCTATTAAATTTAGGCGAGGGTTTTTACGAACGGCGTAAACTTTTTTTAACTATAACTCAAAAACTCTGCATTTTTCGCAAATACACATGACATGGTTTTTTGTAGAGAATTAAACTTCCTATCGAAATGGCACTTTATGAACTCAAAAAACTTTTTTCTCAACAAAATAAGTCAAAAAAACATTTAAAAAAACCAGAAATTTTTCAATTTTTCTTTTTTTTAAATTTTTATGCACTTTTTTCTGAGTGAATTTACGTATAGAGATTGGTTCACAAAAAAGAAAGCTGATGCAATTCCCGTCAGAATGGTGACCGATAAAATTATTTTCGATAAAAACTGGCTGAGATACAGTCGTATCCGGTCAATTCCGATACCTAAATTCACTAAGAAAAAAGTGCTGCACAAAAATTTAAAAAAAAAGAAAAAAAGAAAATTTTTTTTTAAATAGTATTTTTGACTTTTTTGTTGAGGAAAAAGTTTTCTGAGTTCATAAAGTACCATTTCGATAGGAAATTTAATTCTCTACAAAAAATCATAACATGTATATTTACGAAAAATGCATCATTTTTGAGTTACAGTTAAGAAACTTAAGAGTCGATACGTTTACGCCGTTTTAGTTTCTTTTCCCACTGTTTTCTTGTACATAGTCAATAGACTAAAATATATTATGAATATAAGGTAAGAGCACCAGTAGCCGCCATTGACTCAATAGCCGTCAAGTTTCAGTAAAATGATAAATATTAAGACATTATGCAAACATATATTTTATGTGTTTCCTGCTACACATTTTGGAAAGTATTCCTAATCGCTATTCCATTTAGAATAGCATTCAGTTAACATTAGATATAATAACGGCTTATCTGAAAGTTAGTGTTTGTAAAATTTGCATATATTCAATAAAACTCTTAAGATTTAGCTAAGGTAAGCACTAATTTCATTTTACTCAAATTTTGGTTTAACGAATAATTAGTTATATTTGTAAACTTAATATACTTGACTTTATTTGGCGATAAAGTTTAATATTAAGACCAGGAAAAAAACAAAAGGAATTTTAACAAATTTTAAGCATGTCGACCGGTTTCGGTGTGTCAAAACACCATTATCAAGACAAGTTTTAAAAATCAATGAGAATAAAATAACAGAAAAGAAAATAAAATAAACCTTTTAGTTTGGATGTAAACCAATTCAAACTAAAAGTAAATATATATATATATATATATATATATATATATATATATATATATATATATATATATATATATATATATATATATATAAAAGACATTTTTCTTTTCTTCAGAATCGTGTTCTACGGCTCCGAAACGGATAGTGCCTCTACTCTTACCTCGTCGCGTTCTTATCGTATAGGCTGTATAAGTCTCATTTTTCAAAGAAAAATTCGACTAAAAAAAATGAACTAGCCGTAATAAATATTGTAATTTAAAAAAAAATATTAAAATCAGTTTTCATTTATAATGTATAAATTTTGGATTTTTTGAAAAGAAAAAGTATCTTCATAAAGGCCTTCCAGTTCACTATTTAAGGTCCTTTTAGCGAATTTCCAAAACTGGAAATACGCTATTACAGCAGGTGTCATGACGCGATCTAAGCCTGGGACCATAACAGAAATATGTTTTGAGGTCCCTAGAATACGAAGAAAATGATATTCATTAAAATTTATATATATATATATATATATATATATATATATATATATATATATATATATATATATATATATATATACATATATATATATATATATATATATATATATGTATATATATACATATATATGTATATATATATATGTATATGTATATATATATATATATGTATACATATATATATATATATATATATATGTATATATATATATATATATATGTATACATATATATATATATATACATATATATATATATATATGTATACATATATATATATATATATATATATATATATATATATATATATATATATATATGTATATATATATATGTATATATATATATATATGTATGTATACATATATATATATATATATGTATATATATATATATATATATATATATATATATATATATATATATATATATATATATAAATTTTAGTGAATATCATTTTCTTCGTATTCTAGGGACCTCAAAACATATTTCTGTTATGGTCCCAGGCTTAGATCGCGTCATGACACCTGCTGTAATAGCGTATTTCCAGTTTTGGAAATTCGCTAAAAGGACCTTAAATAGTGAACTGGAAGGCCTTTATGAAGATACTTTTTCTTTTCAAAATATATATATATATATATTTTTTTTTTGTATCCGCGCGATAACTCTCGAACGAAACGTTTAATGCTAATGAAATTTTGTGTGCGAATTCGATTTTCCAAATCGTTGGATGAGTTCGTTAGCCAGACACGTCGGATGCCCAGAAGTAGGTTTTTCGGGCGTTTTTTGTCAACAAAATGAGTTTTTTGCCAGAATTAATCAATTTTTCATTTTTTTTTACACCAAGCCAAAGTAAAAGCAGAATGCGTAAAAAATGTTTTTACGCCATTGCTCCAAGTTATTTACTTTTTGAGAAAAATTAGAAAATATATTGGAAAAATCATTTTTCATCCACTCGCACTAACAGTCTTTTTTTTCTGTCTAATTTTTTTCGATGCTACATTCTAAAAAACAAGGCTTTGTAAGTGGCTTGTCATGATTTTTTTAATCCAATTTAACGATTCAGCTATATTTTATTTCTCTCAGTTAAATACGTTTTTATATCTATTTATTCCATTTTTTTATAAGAATATTAGCAAGAAAATTTGTTTTATGTAATATAGTCAGAATTTAGATTATGTTTACACCTTACTAAAATTAATAAGAGTTTGCTACAATCGGATAAAAATTACGTTAAACCATATTGAAAGAATAATATTTTTACGTAATTTTCTATCCAGTTGACAATACAGTTATGATTAGAATTGTATAAACAGAGCATTCTAGTATTAAATAATTTTGCACATTCAATTTTTTTTTAACAAAAAAAATTTTTTTTAAATTTTGACACATTCTGTTATGAAATTTCGGTTAAGAAATATTAAAAAATTTTAAGGTGAACCATTTAAAAAGAGTTAAAAATAAATTAAAAGGAAACATTTATCTATTTTAACATATTTGTAAAGAAAATTTTACAGTTTACTTCCAGTTTTTTGAAAAAATGTAATAAAATTTTTACATACAACAAAGATTGTATTTGAAAGGTAGGAAATGCACTATTTTTTTTTATTTCTTCAATTAATTATTAAATTTGGTTTTAGAAGAAAATCTTCGTCTAATTGGCTCCAAGCCGAAAGTATAGCCACTAATCAGGACATTCTACTATTAAAATGAATGGAAAATATATTGAAATTTATTTAATGAAAGCCATACATACACATTTTTAAAATATCCTTTTGAATTTTATAACTCAGTCATAAGTCATAACAAATAAAATCTGTGTAAAAAAATCTAATTGACGTGTTTTTTCTCAATTTTCTAATATTAAGTCCAAGGCTAGTTAACTAGGGAGTGATTGTGTCAACATTTTAATGTAAAATATGATAATTTTCACCCTCTTTAAAAGAACATTTCGATTATAACAATAAAAAATTTTAAAAAGTGTTTTCGTTTTTCCCGGATTGCCAAAAAGGGACTGAAATGTTTTTAGATGTTGATATATTATGCAAAAAATATTTATGAGTTACATACTTGGTCTTATATGTTTTATGGGTGTTTTTTTTTTTTTTTAGTAAAATAGCTTTTAATAGGTATATCTGTGACTAAAGTTGCCTCCGTTTTTTAAGAAAATAAAGTATTTTAAAATTTTGTGCAAGAAAATAAAACACAATTAACGAAAAAAAAAGTACGCGTTCCCATATTTTTAAGACTTGACCACTTTTAAATAGTCGGTGTCAGATCTTACGCAATTTAATAAACAGTATCGTTTTGATTTTTTAAATTCATTTAAGACATTTATTGTGAGTGATACATATTTGAATTATTTTCCTAAATAATAAATTGAATTCTGTAGACTGGTGTTTTTGTAGATAAAAAAAATTTTAGGTGGCGTCTGTATTAGACAAAAGTCTGAAAAACGGACGTAGAATCTCACTGTTATTTTATTAATTATTATGTCTTGTAGTCTTTTGAAAAATTATTTTTTGAACTAAAATAAGAATAGGAGGAAATTCGCTATATTATGCAGATGCTGCGACAGGGGTATTTTAATATTTAAATATAAAACACAAAAGTCATTGGCGGATAAGCATGGGTAGGAATGCCCTCGTACGAATTGTGTGGGCTTTTTTCCTGCTAACTGCTATCGACATAAAATTGAAATTTACTGGAATTCAGCCCTTAAGAACTTAGCCCTTTTGTAAAGCCCCGATCAGCCGGTCAATTATCAGTTTTGAAAACACCAAAATGACAATCCGCCAGTACCCTTTCAACCACATTTAGATGTCGTGAAAATACCGAAGATGTGGCGAAAAATTCGATTTCCGTGATGGGGCCCCGCTGCTCACGGCGTTTTATTTTTTATTGAGGGGTATTGGTACACCACATTTTTTCCTTTATATTTTATTTTTATTAATATATTTATTATAAAAATATTCAAATAAATTAAAATATCCCTGAAAGATCATAAAACTCTCTTTCGTTTTAGCCTTTGCTGTTCGTTATTTCGTATAATTATGAACGAAAAAATTTAATGTAAAATCCTGCTCATGTCTTAACATGACGGCTACTGGTGCTTTTACCTTATACTTCTGTGAAGTAAGGTACACTTACATACACGGCGTTTCGAATTAGATTGTTTTATTTTATATTTTTACAAGTTGCTGTCAAAAGTTTCAGCTATAGAACAAAATAATTTCATGGTAAATGATCAAAAATAATCAAACCAATAAAGGCAAATCTTCTATGAATTATATAAACAAGGAAATGTCAATCGTTAACACATTTTAAACATTATAGATTTTTTAAAATTTTCCTTTTTTCTGTGCAAATTTGTCACATTACCGTTATGTACAAAAATAAATATGTTTAATAAAACTCGAAACAATCAGTACAAACCGTATATGTTACATTAGTAACATTAATTTTCAACCAACATTTCATTTATTATACATTCACATATCTACAATGCATAAATGTATCTTGTATTCAGAGAGAGTATTTACATTAAAGAGGGGCTCATCTCTTCAGATCGGATGCCGCTTGGAGGGATACAAACTATAAAGAGTTCGGTTTTTGAAATGAGCTTTGACTTTCATTCCATTCACAAAGTGAAATAATTAGCATTTAACTAGTAGTTTTGGTTGTTTGTTTTTATTTTTTTTTTTTGAAACTAAATAGAGGTAAGAAAGTGTTCTTGTTGCAATCATATAAGTCGGCATTAGTGTTGTGTTATATTTTATATATCCAGTGAAAAGGAAAGTACATAATTATACACTATATGCAATTGTTCTAATTATTTTTTTGGTTCCGTGTTCAGTTTATTCTATTTAATTCTAAAATCAACAAGTGCTTCAGAAAAATAATTTCAGTTTTTCAGTAAATTTACAGATTGGTTGAATTTTTGCTGTATGTATATATATTAAAAAGAAAGTATATAAATAATTAAATGGTTTGCCTGTTTTCAGTTCCTAGAGTAAAACATTAATGAAGTAAACTGTAAAGTAAAACAAATGATTACTATGGTTACAGGTTATTTCAGTTATTTTCTTAGTCATTAGTATATCATATTATGTCAATAGTTAACGAAACTTAAATAGGTTTTAAGACAGTAGTCAATTGTATACTTTTATATTTCCTTGATTTGTTTCAAACAAATTAACGTAGCTTAAAGTAATATAATAATATAACTTAAGTATACTATAAGAAATTAACAATGATGGAAAGTAAAAACAAGTTTTTCTAACCTTGGATGATGTAAAAGTTCTCAAGATGAGTTGGGGTCGGCAGCCTAATTGATGATTGTTTAGATAGCTAAAGTTTAATTGAAATACCTGATTTAAACTGTTTATGAGAATTTTCTTCAACAATTTTCTTACGACAGTAGGCTCCCAATTATCCGAAGTTGTCAGGACCCAGGCTACCTCGAATAATCGAAGGCTCAATGTATTTTGAGGTGATAAATAACCATATACATTTGTATGACCAAACTAAACTATCATCAAACATATATCAAAGTAATAATACATACGTACCGTCAGTTGGGACGAATCCGGATCATTTTTTCAGTTTTTTGGCAATAAATTGTTTAGAGTTAATCGAAAAAATTCTAACAAAATAATTTAAGTGCTTTAGTATCACGAGCATATAGGATAGTAATAATAAAAATGTCAAAATTGATATTGCAACATTTTTTTTTTTTTTTTTGGCTAGGTAGAGTCCAGATTCGCCCCTATGTGTGGAATGAATCCGAACAGTGTTTTTTGCAATATAAATCATATTCAGTCATGCATTCGGGTGAAATCGGACATAAAAAGATAAAAATAGCTGCATTTCCAATCTGGAAATTCGCTAAAATAAATATCCGCATCAGCGAATGACTTTTGATGGGTGAAATAAAACATTATGGATTTAAATAAATTTTATTTCGATTTGCCTTTGAGTCTATCAATCAAGGTCGATTTGGGAACATGGAAATATTCAGCAGCTTGTCTGAGCGATTTTCTTTTATTTTTAATATCGAAAATCAAGGATGCAACAACTACAAATCTGCAGGGGGTCCAACAAAAATTTAAATAACCAAATTTGTTGATAACGCAATTCTCCGATAACAATGGAAAATGTTGTAATAAAATGTCGTCTCCGAAAATTTAATTTTCAAATAAAAATATTAGTAAGCCATTAAAATTTTTACTTTTTAATATAAGTAAAATAAATTGAAGGAAAGTTTAGGCAATTTTATGAGGAGTCATAACTGACAAAATTCAGTAGCATAGATTGATCTATGACCTTATGCGACCATAACACTGACGAAGAAATATTGAGAGGCAGCTCTGCCGGATTCGCTACAACTGATGGTAGCTATTTAAATTCTGGAGAAAAAATTAGTCTTTAACGTTTAATTCTAAGAAAAAAAAACTTTTTTAATAATCCGGAGCCTTGAATAACTGGGGCTCGGATAAAGTTTATTTACAAAAACTAATACTACTTATACACTGATTTAAAAATTAGTTTCCACAAAAATTGCCATTAGGTACAGGTAAATTTTATAAGTACGGAAAGAATTTTAGTTTTGTACAAAGAATAGATGCAATTCAGGGCTAATACCGCTAACAGAGTGCCCCGTATACCACACATTTTAATCTTTGGTGACATTTTTGTAGATAAATAGAACTGTGAATATAAACAGTGAATTTTTAACTGAAATGCTTAAAATTGCAGAAATGCCTACTCGTTGACTTGCAATATTTGATTATCTATTTTCATTAACTATTACAACAGTGTTCACATGTTTTCTTAATATAGATTTTTCAATAAGACAACATTAATGTTTGCTCTAAAAGACAGATTAGCCAACTTTGAGACGCTCATTAAAATAGTTATTTTAGTCATTTATTAGTAAATAAAGAGATGCATCCAGCGTGAAATTCACAATTTTGACGAAACTTTGCTAGTGTATAGAAAAGGCAAAAAAGGGAACCGTATTTTTTTTTATCGGCCATTTCCCATTTTTACGGGGTGAAAAGGCAGACCCTAATGTTGGGAGTTTAAATAATATCTTTAAATAATAAAACTACACGTATTTCTCAGTACTTACTTAATTGGCAATTTAGCCATGTTTTGTATAGGTTCTGCCACGTTTTCCTATTATGTGAAATATGCAATATATTTTATGGCTATATATTTTTACGGGTAATCATACAGATGCCCGTACTTTTTAGTCAGTCCTTTAACAACACACTAATAAACCAAAGACCAAGTTGTAATTCCGCTTTAATTCACTTAGATCAATTCATTTTTAAATGTTAAATCATCGGTTTACTATACACAGGAAAAAAGAAGTTTCGAAATTTAAGGGCACTATGGCTAGAAGCTGAACTAATTCAAAGGGAAGAAATACCTGTAAAATGAAAAAAAAAGATTCGAATTTTTTTTTCTTAAAATATTAGTAAAACATCTCAGACATATACCGACTTTCGGCATATGCTAATTTTTTTCGAGCAACATACGAAGTGCTTCGTATGTTTTAGTCTCTGAACGTTTAAACGCGTTTTCACCTGCCTAGAGTTATTTCTCCCTTAAATAAATGCAACTTGTGTCGATTTCTGACTAAAATAATAAAAAAAAAAGTGTGTGTCTAACAACACGCTAGAATGTTAGCTTAAGATTCAACTTATTTCTTGTTAATTTGCTTTTGATAATTTTGAATTTTAGTTTTCTTGATAGTTTATAACTAGTTACCCGATTAATTTTTTCTCTTGGTCTATACTCACTCACTCGTTTTACAGAAGGTAAATAAATAATTGTCGTAACATACCTAACAACTATATGTGTCTAGTTATCTATGACCTCACAATTTCAAATTTTTAAACTGACTTGTTAAAATTTCCCTTTTTGATCAAATGTCGTGAAATGATGCATCATTTCTACTCATACACACGTACAAATGCCATCAATAACATCACTGACCTCTTGTAGTTTTATTAAATGTGACAAGAGAAATTTATATTGGCCACTTTCATCAGCTGATCATCATTCCTATGTTTTAATAATTTTTATTATTCAATACCCCAATACCATAAAAATATGTTACAATGTATTTCTGTACGCATCTATGAATGGGAAAAGTGAAAGTAAAATATATACACATGTGGTTAATTTATGCTAGACAATGTCCCTTTGATGTAATTTTACAATAATTAAGTACTTAAAATGTTTGTAATGTTTCTCCAATTATTTCCATTTTTAGATAATATAATTATAAAAATAAATATTTGCGTGTTTAACAATAATTTTTCTTTTTCAATATATCTGGTGAAAATCGAAAATAAAAGAATGATGCTGCAATACTATGGCACAGAATACCATACTTCCGTTTTTAGCGAATTTCCAGAAAAAATTCTGGAAATTCAGCTATTACAGTAGGTGTCATGACGGGACTTGAGCCCGGGACTATGGCAGAAATTTGTTTTGAGGTCCCTAGAAACCGAAAAATATATTCACTAAAATTTATATATATATAATATATATATATATATATATATATATATATATATATATATATATATATATATATATATATATATATATATATATATATATATATATATATATATATATATATATATATATATATATATATATATATACAGGGTGGTCCAGAATTATGTACCGTAATTGCTGGAGCTGATAGTATGTTCAAAAATAATGGTACCTTTTCATCTACACTTTTTTCCAAAACTCAATAATAAGGGTGATAAAGCAGAGGGGTAAAATGTAGAGGGGTGGAACGAAACTAACTTCCTCTTTTAAAAACAATTTTGGGCGCTTTAGATTACTCTATTCATAATCTAGGGGTGCGTATAAACATTAACACAATTAAATTTATGGTATCAATTATTCCATCACTTATGATTAGGGGATAATTTGGAAATAGATACTTCTACTTTAAATTACTCGAAAACGGTACTATTTATCGAAATGTAACAAGTATACCTTTTTTGCGTGAAATTGTCTGAGGAATCATATTACCAAGGATTTTGTTTATATAATTGCAAGTTAAAAAAGAAAAGACGTGATAACTCACACCTACCACCCAAAACCACCCTTAAGTCATGAGTGGTGGAATAAGTGTTGACATAAATTTAATCCTTCTAACGCAAAATAAGTACCCCTAAAATATCAATCCGTTATTCAAAAGCGTTTGGAAAATATTTAAGAAATAATGGTTTTCGTTTCACCCCTTTACAGAGTTGTATCTCCCTTATTATTGAGTTTTGAAAAAAAGTGTACATGAACAGGCACCATTATTTTTGAACGTACTACCAGCTCTAGCAATTACGGTACATAATTCTGGACCACCTTGTATATATATATATATATATATATATATATATATATATATATATATATATATATATATATATATATATGTATGTATGTATATATGTATCAGCAGGATAACTCTCGAACGAAATGTCCTAGGTTTACGAAATTTGGTGACAACGTTGGAAGTCCAAAAATCTTGGATGAGTTCTTCAGCCAGACACGTCGGATGCCAGGAACATGGTTTTTGTTCTTGCAAAAAATTAGTTTTTTGCCAAAATTTCCACTTATTCAAAAATTTTTGCCAAATTTTTTTACATCATTTAAAAGAGGAGAAAAATTACATAAAAAAGGTCTTTAAACTATTATTCTATGTCAACTAGTTTCCGAGAAAAACTAATTTTTATAAACGGAAATTCGCTATGTTATGCAGGATGCTGCGACAGGGGTATTATATATACAATTCTCTTTACTTATTTATTGTTATTTTTTAAATTTTATTTTAATTATTTTTTTTCTAATTACAGCCGAAAAATGAAATTGTTCGTGCTTGCTTTGTTTGGTGTAATCGCATTATCCATGGCTATGCCTCAGAAAGATGGAGCTATCTACAGCAAGGAAGCAATCCGCCAAGCACAGAATACTTATTTAATTCCAAAGGATGCTGAGATCCAAAAGGTATGTTTGATAATAATTATTAAATAATGGAATTTACTTTTTAAAGAAAACAGTTATACAAGAATTAAATGTAGCCGAATTTTTTTTTTCTTTTGTGATCATTTTATGAACACGTTAGAACTGTCATGCTATTTATTTTATATTTAAAATTGTAAAAACTTATTTGTCTTAACAAAAATCTTACATTTATTTTTCCTATTCTGACCGTATAAAAATTATTGTACCACAGAAAATTGGTATCGTTTAAATTTCAAAAATTAAAATACATCCTTATTTCAGTTCAACTGTTCACTATCAGGTTCATTAGAATTAAGTGAACCAAATACCCAACAATTATTTGAACAAAAGTTTTTGACAAAAATGAATCAATTAATAAGTTGGGACTTGCGACTCTTCACTCTTTGGTTAAAAACACTAATTTTTAATTTAGGTAGTAGCTTTATTAATAAACTAACAAAAAATCCGTGCGGTTATGACACGGTTGA
This sequence comes from Brachynemurus nebulosus, assembly GCA_035578155.1. Classification (NCBI taxonomy): domain Eukaryota; kingdom Metazoa; phylum Arthropoda; class Insecta; order Neuroptera; family Myrmeleontidae; genus Brachynemurus; species Brachynemurus nebulosus. Next base: position 5,755,705 of record JAPWDM010000020.1, on the reverse strand, counting down.
GAGTGAGTTACATTGCACTTACTAACGTATGCACTTGCCAAGGATCAGCCAATATGCCACTGTGCAGCGTGTAGGACGGTGCTGACCGTGAGACATTTAACTCAAAAATGCGTAACATTTAACATAAAAATGCATAACCCGAACAATGTACCCGAAGTATTAAAGTAGGATTCTATGAAATTTGTATTACATCTCTTTTTTATGCTTTCAATAATCTATTTTATGTATTAATTTATTTTGTGGAGTTTTATTTATTAGACACAATCCGTTTAAGCTGGTTTCACAGCCTTTATTACGCCACTAGAGCCTCTATATGCCTTTGGTGATAATGTTCCTACTTATTTATTTATTTTGTTTTTGTTTATAGCCTCTAATATCGACGTAGCACCGAACTTATTAATATGTGTATCTGTAATCCATAAGCGCGGTAACGCGTTGGCAAGTTCTCACCAACCGTACGTGCACCAAGCTATTTTACACGAACCATTTCCAGCCATTTTTGACCCCCTTAAAACTTTAGGTCTATTTGTTGTATTGAATTAAAATTTTGCATACACAATAACACACGAGAAATCACTCTCAATTTCAAATTTTATCGATCTAACTTTCGTAGTTCCTGAGTTATAGGTCTCCAAAAATCGATAATTTTGACACTCACTCACTCATTCACTCACCGACGGATCATTAAAACCTCTGGCCTATTTCCAGTGAACCTAGGAAATTGAAATTCGGTCAGAATATAGATCTTAGTCTAACAGTAAAGGAAAAAATCTGAAATCATAATATTTTTCGTTATTTTCGTTATTTGTACCCTTTCTTTTGAAAAATACAGGGCAATTTTATATATAAAAAAAAAAATATTACTCAAAGCCTTCCTAAATATTCAAATCTACTAGTTGCCGGTAACTATGAAAAAGAAATAATTATTTGTAGCAACAAATTAGCCATGAAAATGATTTAAAAAATATTTCAAAAACAAATAACGCGACATTATGAAAGCATTTAAATTTAAATTAACTACTATAAGAAACATTCAGAAAATGTTCTTTTCATGACTAATAAATTAATAATCGGAAAATGTTGAGAAATTTTTAACAATCTTATTACTAAAGTAAATTTCATATGGTTTATTGTACTGTCTACACCTGGTTCTATAAAATAGTTCTTAGTGTCTTATAATTTAATGGTAAATTACATTTGTTTTACGTACACTATAACGATTTATAATAGTCAAGGCTTAAGCCTGGATACTGCCCTTTTAGATACTGGTTCATCAATGTTCGCATATGGTCAGGCATATGTTGCATTATCCAGAGTAAGGCATCCCCAAAGTGTTCACTTAATAAATTTTGACGCGAGTCAGATTAAAGCACAACAAAGTGCAATAACAGAGTTCAATAGGCTTAGATCTTTGTATCGAATAGTTCTAAACAAAATTGTCCTTAAAAAGAACAAAATTCGAAAAATTCCGGACAGAGAGTGGATTTTGCGATCAAATGTTATCGCTGTTCAAATACTTCAAATACCAAATGAATCCTATAGTAAAAGATCCGCTTAAAAACAAAAATGAAACCAAATCAGACTGCAAATCGAAAAAAAATAAATAAGTACTACTTCCTACTATCCTACTATCTAAATTGAACCAGTTCGTATTAAACTACATTTCCTACAAAAAGTTGTGAAATCCCACCAAAAACATAAATGTGAAAAATGGGCAAGTTCTATTGTATTGTGTTAGCCTGAAAAAGAATTGAAATCAAAATAAACTGTCAAGTTCCAAAAACATTTTTCGTGCAAAATCGGAATAAAATAAATTGTTTTAAGAAATATACATCAAGCTTTTTTAAGGTAAATAACAGAATTTTTTCATTAGAACATGGCGAATTTTTATTCATTTATCATGTATTACTTGGTGTTAAAAACTCCCCAAGTTCTAATGAAAAATTTCTATTATTTACCTTAAAAAACCGTTTTTTACAAATATTTTGTTTGTTACAAATTGGGCTAGTGAAGGTACATATTTGTACAGATTAATTTCTTTTATTTAATAAAACAGGTAAATTTTTAAGAAATTGTTCTAAATAGATATTTATGATAATTGTTATTTTCTTATTTTTAATATGAATTTATATAAATATAAAATCCTTATATAGAGTCTATGTCAGACTAAACTTTTTTAGTTAGTTAGACTAAAGTTATATAATATTATGATAGTAATTATTCATTCAATCATTTGTTGAAAGGTCTATCATTATGTGTGTGGAAATATTTGGATAACTAATAACTTTTCCTATAAATTAAAATGGAGCATCCTTTAGAAAGTCTCTCATTGTGTTATTTTTTGTTGTTCAAAACAGATTAACATTTTTATTCTGTTAAATCAAAATTTTTGTTAATATTTTCATTTAACACAAACACTAAATGTTACATTAACACAGGGTTGGGTTCCTTATTTGACACAAAAATTTTAACCACTAGTTTTTATTTTACGCAGAACACAAATTTTTTCACTGTGCACGATTGCGCCCGCGGTTTTCATCCGAAAAAAAAATCAAATAGTTTATCAATCTGTAGGTAAGCCGGTATGTAGGTACCTATGGGAGCTTATTTTTTCTTGAAATTTAAAAAAATGGTGACGATATGAATAAGAAGTACAAAATTTTTTATAGTTTTTCGTGTGGAAAAATAGGAAGATTTCAAGAAAAGAAAAGCTCTCGTTGGTACATAGCGGCTTACCTACTGATGAATAATCTACTTGATTTTTTTTCCGGGTGAAAACTGCGGTCGCAATCGTGGGCACCGATCTCCGCCCTTTTTTAAAGACACTTTTTTCAAAAAATTATAATAATTATAAAAAATAAATAAAAATGAATAGAAAAATATTTTTGTATTGTTAAATAGTGATATTAATCGTAAAAAAATTCATCTCCATTCCTCCATCCTATCCATCCGAAAAAAATCGCGAAAATTGACTGTTTTTCGACTGTGATGGTACTATATTTACACTCTGATGGTACCTTAATAACTATTAAAATATATTGATGATTCATAGCATAGTATCCATTTAACAAAACCTAAGTTCCCTTAAATATGTGCAAACGTCATACACTATGTATGTCCGATGCCTATATTTTCTAATAGTTGCCTAATTATGAATATTTATAATACATTTTAAATTCTATTCAGAAGAATTAACATTTAATTTTTAAATTAGATGGAGTAAATTGAGAGTAGTTTACTACTACAAAGAAATTATATAAAAAAAGCATCATTTTCCGAGATTTTGATGACTGAAATACTGACAAAAAAAATTATAATGGATTAGAACAGTAGTTGATTTCAATAGAGCAATTTGGGCTTCCAACGTCAAATTGTTTCCGATGTGTAAAACATTTTTAACAATATGTTAGTAAATACTCCCCCTTAAAAAAAGGGTCAAAACTCATTCAATGTGCAGGGAAGTTTTTATAATACATTTAAATTATTATGCAGTTTACTTTTTATCACGAACGTAAAATTTATTTAAGTACAAAATTTATTTATGCAGAACACGTATTTCCGTATCGTATATATATATATATATATATATATATATATATATATATATATATATATATATATATATATATATATATATATATATATATATATATATATATATATATATATATATATATATTCAAACGCAAACGGTTTTTTAATTCATGTTTGTTTGAGCATAGTCAATGAATAAATTACAGAGTTGCAACGTAAATATACAAATATAATGTACGAGTACCTACTGACGTACTGACTTAAAGTAAAATTTATTTTACATAGGAATTTTTACACATCTCGTATAATATTTCGGTAAACGTGTTTTATAATTAGTTGAAAAATGCATGATTATAATAGTAAATGAGATTTTTTTAAAGAAAATGAACAGAAATTATTTAAAGTAGACGGATACTAACGTTTACATTATATAGTCCCAACACCTTCACCAAAAAAATACATCTTGACACTTTCCCTCGGACCCCTTACTAATGCCAGCGAGCCACCTTTTCCGATTCGGGTCCCGACGCTGTCCTCTCGCGTCGGACTTGTCTAAAAAGAGATTGTATTTGTCTCTATCTAAGTTAATTTGCATTATGTATAATTATCAACCAGTTAATTTATTTTATTAAATTTTGTATATTGGTCGCCAGTCGCCACAAATATAGGTTAGTAATGGTTTTGCATTAATATTGTTACTTTCATTTTGCCGAATCCGCCCTTGAAAATTAACAGATACCCTGGAAATTTAAGCACAAGAAACAGTTAAAATTATTGAACAAAATTGTTGTGTTTTTACACTAATGAATGAAGTAAATAAAAGAAGACCTCATTTCCTGGATAACTATACCAAGGAACATTATACCCTAAAGGTAACTAGTCTGAGGTGTTAGAACGAAGTGCAATAGATTAGTAGTATATAAATATTTTTAAAAATTGTTAACCTAATATCCCAAAATTTTATATAATTGTACGTACGCTTGCCATAATAAGGCCAATATCAGGCTTGCCAACTCTTCAATTTCCGACGACTGGAGATTAACATTTGTTGTGAAATTTTTTGGATTAACGTATCTTTCCATTTTCTCCTCAGTAAAATACAAATTACGAGCAAAAGAAATAAAAATAAAAACTTCTAAATACCGTGATTTTGAGTGTTCCGTAACCATGAGACGCTAATCCTTAACTATTTCTCTGAAAATACCCTTGACAAGCAAAGAAGAAAAAAAAATACTTTACAAACGATTTTACTAAATCATACCAAAGGAACAACGCCCTTTTCAGTTTGTCAATTTATCCGACATTTGCTGTTCGGTTGCAAATGAAAACCGAATCCGGACAAACCACGTCATGACCGGCCGATTATCAGTTTAAAAAACCTTATTATCAGTTTAAATGTCATGTTATCAGTTTAAAAAACCGCATATTGAATCTTTCTTGCAATCTAATAATAATTGGATTTTACATTCGTTCTTAAGACTCATTGTCTATAAACGACGCCACCCACATCATTTTTTACTTTTATTCAGTTTCATTAAGATAGGGGAATTCTATCTCTCCTTACCAGTCCAGTCCTTAAGCATACCTGGCCGAACGCAAATTTAAATCTGTAAAATTCGTTCTTATTATTGAAGATGCCTATTTCTCCGAAAACTTTTCTAAGTAACAGTTCAAAAGTGTAGATATAATTCACACATTCACAAATTTTTTTTTTTTCATAAACTTAATTTTGGTGAAACTTTAATTAATATACTAATTTAAATTTAAATACACATATCAAAATGTTGCTATATTAACTTTATAAATTACTTTTAAATAATTAAACAGTTCTCATTAACATAATTAGCAAACATCAAATTTACATAAATAAGCAGAATAAATAGGTAATCTGTATAGCGTGACTGAAAATTAAGAAAAGAGATAGGAATTCTAAATTAACTGCGATGTGTAGATAATTTTACACTCACTAAAGAGAAGAAAAATGGTTTTGAAATATATTATAAACTTATTAAACGGAGAAAATTAAACAATAAATATTCTTATTATTTTATTACTTATGAAAACTTGAGCTACTAAAATTATATTTAATGTTCTTATTTTCTAGGTACAAGAAGGTATTGAATTGGCAGCATACGAACAAATCCCTGGTAATCAACGAATCAACCTATTCGAAGTTTTAGGAGATGCTGTACCATCCGAAGTTATTAACAATCTACAAGGACAAATTGACAAAATAGGACAGAGCAAATAGAAATGTACTAATCGCAGTTGCAAAGAAATTTTTAATGTGATCATTTAAAACTACAAAATATTATAATATCTCTTTTATTTTATTTTTTAATTTACTCGTTTTTTTTTGTTTTTTTTTTTTGTTTTTTTTTTTATTTTTTGTTTCAATTTTCTCTTTTTAGTTTTCTTATACCTACTTATTTTTTTATTTATTTATTTATGTACTTTGTTTCATTTTTCGTTTTTCTTCTTTTATTTTTTCATTTGCTATAAGCACCATTTGGCATAATATACCTGTTTATTCTTCCAGTGCTGGTGCCAATTTAATAGAAAACATTGTGTATTATTATTTTGCAAATTGCAAAAAACTTACGCATCTGTAAATATATTTTTTTGCTAATAAAATTTTTGAAAACTGAATTTTTGTTATTTAATTTTATTTTATTAACTTAAAATGTAAAATCTCCACCACTCGATAGAAAAATAATTTTAATCCAAAAAATTACATGTGGCATTTAAATGAGACTGCAGACACAGAAGAATGTTATAGACACATTCACTCTTTTACTTTCTAATTACTGAGACATCCTTGGTCTTAATGGAACAAGTTTCATCTTCATTCAAGATCTTTATTATTCAAAAATGCGGTTAGGCCACTTTGTTAGAAGTTTTTATTAGTAATTATTAAAATTAGAAATATTACTTTTGAAATAATTCTTCAATAAAATTTTAATTAACTAAACAAATAATAGACGGATTTTCCTATATTTCCTGATTTAATATATTAATAAATGATATGTCGTACATGTAAATGGAAGTACACAATATATACATAGAATTTTAAATAAAATCAAGTGGATAGTTTACGCTTTAGTATTAGCACTATTTAGAATATAATCTTATTCTTTTGTCGCATCTTTAGGTGTAAATAAAGAGGTCTTTAGATGAGATAGTTTGCGCCACTCGTTCTAAATAAAACCCTAATAATGTTTTATTAACCTATATGACACTCGTACCGAATATACAATAACAAAGCATAAAAAATCTTACATTAATAGTGTACTGGAAAACTTGTTGGGGCTTATACTAAATAATTTGGCATAAATAACATGTGAAAAATTTACTTTGTGAAAACCCTATTAAAAATATGGGAACGATTGTCTTGTCACTTTTTACTAAAAACAAAAGCAAAACAAAGTGTTCTAGTGAAAAGGCAAACGTTATCGTATTTTTAAATAATTTAATCGTCATGTTACAATTATTTTAATCTAGTTGCACTTGAAACAAGCAAGTGGATTTGACACTGGAACTCATATTATATACATACTAGCTGAACCGGCCACGCGTTGCGTTGCTGTGGCTCAGTAGTTATAATTGATTGAATTAATTTTTTCTTATCATTTCAAATGATATACTGCACAATTATAATACAATACACAGTATAATTATAAAAATCATTGACATCGTGAACATAAACAAATATGACGGGGAATAGAATGTATAATCTAGAAATCGAAACACAGCGCCATCTACCGGGTGTCTACACAACCTAGATGTCAAACGATGTTAGATTAAATTATAGGTAAAATTTATAGGTCAATTCAATCATATATTCCAAAATTCTGTGCAAAATCAATTATTTATAGCACTTTACCCTGCTCGCCCAATGATTCTAAAATAACTATCTTCATATTTTATTAGCATGGCTAATTTCCGCACCGTAAGAAATTAAGTAGTATGGGTACCTATACCAACAGTTTTAAAATTGTTTCTATTTTAGGCCCTTCAAGTCACCAAGGCCATGGAAAACCATTTTAACGTCGATTTCATTTTTCACAGAGATCTCAACAGTATTTAAATAAAAATTGTCAAATTTCTTCAGCTATTTAATTTGTGCCCTATTTGGCGTAACTGACGGATACGTCCATTTAAATTTGATACTCTGAAATTTTGTTCAAAATCAGTTCCTTATGTGCTTCGCTTCGCTCGCTCGACGACTCTCAAGTATTATTCATATTTTCATATTTTCAAGTCATATTCATATTTTTATAGCATATCTAAGTTTTATATGTATGGAATTTGCTGAAAACAGTAGATGTGCCAATTGATGATAACTGAACAATCCAGTTGTTTAGTTCTTTATAGGATACAAATAGTATTTTGCACAGTAGATTAGTAATTTCATAGAAGTCGTAGGTAAAAATATTATTGGTGGTATCTATAGAAATACTTATTAATACTTACAAAAATTCCAAAATTATTTTTCTCCAAATGCTTAGCAACAAATTAATTTGCATGATTTTTTTATACATTTTTCCGCAGATATCTGTATACAGTAATACAAAATTGATATTTTGCGGTTTTTTTGTAAATTTCTACGGTTAGACTAAAAATTTTGCGATAAAAACTATCCAATATTTTAAGTTGGACTAAATTACAGATACTTACAAATTCTGATCAAAATCAATTCAATTGTTTCGGAGTTTATCCCAGCCAAACATCGTGACATGAGATTTTTACATATATATATATATATATATATATATATATATATATATATATATGACCTTTGAAGTCAATATAAATCAACTTTTCAGTACCTTCCACCCTTCCAAAAAAGTGACTGAATCCAATTTGATTAAATTTCTTTAAGAGCATATTGATGTCACTAGACTTACGATTGATATTCCAACGAAGTCGACAACATTTTTAATCGCGGAAATGATGCATGCATACATATGTATGTAAGTCCAAAACTCTAAACCGACTACAATAACTTCCCTATGTAAGTATGTAAGTCTAGAAATTAGGGATTACTTTGTGACACTTATTTTTCTAAAGTAGTTTTTCGTGCTTCTTGGTGGTTCTGACACTCCGAGAGGCTCTCTGTATAATCCTAGGGGGCTGAAATTTTGTATATGTATTGAGTATCCAGGGTGTGCCTTTTAGGGATTCCACATTCCATTACCTCCTCATTTTCCGCAATATTCAGAAATTATGCGATTAGGTTCGGAGTAATTACGCAATCGGAGTAATGGTAGCCACGGCGCTACCGTGAAATCCTATTAAATGTCAATATCTTACTTGCTACTAGCCCCACTTCACTAAAATTTTGAGAGAATTTGGGGGTTGGTCCCCTATAAATTTAAATATAATCAGAATAATGATAGTTAATGTGTATGCAAAAACGTAAAATAGTGACTTAGGGACCCAAAAAACGGCCACAATAAATGGTTGGACGAATCTTAAGCAAATTTTACACAAATATTACTATAGAAACTCGAAACGTTCTCAGAGATCAAAACTCTTCGTGAGTTTAGAAAAGTTCTCCTTAAATGGGACTTCAAAAAGAATCGAAAAAATCGAGATTATTATAGCAATATGAGCATCTATACGAAAAGGTCTCCTGGTATGAAAATTAGATACGCTATTAAAATATGAATATAATGACTTTAGAGGCTTGGGCGAGCGAAGCGATAATCACGTTTAAAATTCTATAATTTTAAGCGTAATTTTGAACATGTAAAAAATTTCAGAATATCTGATATAAAAATAATGCGAGATAAAAATTGCGCCTCAGGACCATGAAATAGAATCCAGACTATGCAACTACATCGATCTTGACATAATTTTGTAAAAATTAGATATGCTATTTAAATATGAACATGAATGGATACGCTAAAAAAAAAAAGCAAAAAAAAAAAAGAAAAAAAACAAATATAATAGTAATAAAATGAGATCAAAATTGTTGATCAGGGTCATCAAACAAAATGGATCACAACAAAATTTTGTGCAAAAATTATAAAAATCCCAGGAAAAGATGATAGTGAAATTAAAATATTTCTACAGGGCCTTAATGCCTCTAAAAGAGTTTAAAGTAGAACTCCTAAAACCATCACTGCAGGCATCAAAACAGTGGTCTTAAGGTGGGGAAATCAGCTATGCTATTGAAAAATAAAGACGGTTAATTTGGTCAGCGAGCCAAGCTCTACAAATAACTGATTTTGAACAGAATTACGTAATAACTGATTTAAAAGTAATTTTACCGATATCCGATAATTCAAATAATAATTTTACGCGGATGAGAATTGAAATGGTGGGTTACAGCTAGTAATCATTAAATAAAAAATTATAATTCTTTAAAACTTAAAATATTTAAATTTAATATTTCTTTAACATTTAATTCGTTTTTCAGTCGCCTACTAAAGAATAATTTTATTATAGGCAAATTTGGATCCTCTTAACTCGTCTTCGATACACTTTAATAAAAATGTATTTATTCATGATGAAAAAAAAATCAATAGGTGAAAGTTGTTTTTATTGTTGAACTAAATTATATATATATATACACCTATATGCCAATGAAATATACAAATATACACAGGCGTGTATATATGTTTCGCTCAAAGATCGAAATCGCTCATTGAGCGAGAAAAAAACGCGTTGTGGTCACTTAAAATCATCCACATCATTTTGGTAAAGAAGGTGTTGTTGGAATCGTTTTAACCTCAGGAGTGGTATAGGCTACATGATATGTTAAAATACATCCCCTAAATAGGTGATATATATAAAAACCTGTTGGATTTAGAAACGTGAAATTTTAAACAGCGGTATTTTATGTAACGTTGGTGAGTACCAGAAAGGAATTTTTGGAAATTCGTCCCCTAAAGATATAAAATAGGAGATGAAAATTTATACAGAAAACCAATAACTCTAAAAACGTGAAATTTTGTACAAGGATCAGGGTTGGCATGTTTAAAACAAAGTGTTTTAAATCACATGTTTTAAATACTCTTTAAAACACAATCTAAATAAAACATGTTCGAAATTAAAATGTTTTAAACGATGTTTTAAACTATGTTTAAAACAAATAAAAACATTACATATTAAACTGTGTTCTGAACAATCTTTAATTAAATTCTTTCAGTTAAGTTGTAAATAAAATGTATTGAAATAAAAAAAAATAGCTCAATTATATCTTTAGTAATTAAAAATTAGTACTATTCCAATATGCATCAATAATAAAATTATAAAAACAAAATTAAATTTTTAATTATGTCAAACTAAATTTATTTAAGTATGTATTTATATTTATGTTTTTTTTTTTTTTTTTTTTTATGTTAGATACTAATTTATGTTAAGTATTTCCATCTAAATAAATCCTGAAAAACAGCGACTAGCACTGCAGCTTTTTCTACTAAGGCTACAGTCGAATGTAACTGTGTTACTAAATCAAATGCTTTGGGGGCGATTTATGACTTTAGTGATAGCCGCCATTCTAAGGCAGTGACTTGTATTTAATTATCGTATTTTATTTACAAGTTCAACTAACAATAAGATTTTGATCTTCTTTGTACCGTAATTTAAACTCTTTTATTTTAATATGTATCAAATTCAGTGTTGCCAGACTGACTCACCATTAGTCAAAAATCCCTCCAAAAAATGCATTTTAGGGAATAAAACCTCCAAAAAAAAGGAAAAATTATTTAACGCACATGAAATACGTAAGCAACATCCGAGTAGCCCAAAAATAACCAATATTTAAAGTGGTCAACTTTTTGAAAAATGTCTTTCTTCAAAAATAATACAGTTGACGAGCAAAAAAATAAATAAATAAATAAATAAATAAATAAATAATTAAATAAATAAATAAATAAATAAATAAATAAATAAATAAATAAAATAATTTATAGCAAAATACTAGGTCAGTCCATAAGTTCTTGCGTATTAATAGCATGTATGGAATTCACTAGGACTCATTTACTAAACCAATACAATTTTGAACCTGTCGAAACTTGAATCATTGACTAACATATTATTCAGTTCATCACCAACTTTCGTAAATATCGAACGTATTTTAGTACCCATAGAAGATGAATATAGATAATCAGTACAAACGTGCTGTGCTACATTTTTTATTTTCGTATGGTGAATCTGCCAGGTCTGCAGCGATAAAAATTAATAGTGTACATGGTGAACACACTATTAGTGTAAGGACTGTCCAGAAATGGTTTAACAAATTTACAGTTGGAGAAAACAGCATTGATGATGAACCCCGTTCAGAAGTCCTGTTAATTTTGATGATGGCATTCTTCGAAATCTTGTGAAGTCAGAGCCACAATCAACAGTGTATCAGATCGCAGAAAGGATGAATTGTGTTTAGTTATGTTTTTTTATATTATTTAAAAAATTACCAAAAAAATACGATATAATTTTAATATTATTAATAATACGATATATAAAATACGATATAATTCTAATATTATTTTCAAGAAATTGTTTACTGTATCTTTTTAAACAATAAAGTTAGGCAAAATTGATTGTTGACTTTTGACGTTGTCTTAAAATACGGCACTTCGCATTTAAATTTTAGTGGTTAATTTGAAACTGGTTTTTGAATTTAAGTATTTTTAAGCAGGATGGCAAATATGTTTTAAATTTAATTAAACCTCCAAATTCCCTCTAGTTTGAAAATGTCCAGCCAAAAATCCCTCCAGAGAAATTATCCCGCCAAAATTCCCTCCAGCAATTTAAAAATTCTCTCTTAAATTTTGGAGGGAAAACCCCCCAATCTATCAACACTGATCAAATTTTATAAAATTTCTCAGCAACGTCTTTGTTGTATGTACACAGTATTCAACACGCATAAACAAAAAACGATTTTATAAATTTTACAACAAACAAAATATTGAAGTATTTCCATTTAAGGATGTTTGGGAGGTACAATTGGAGATAAAAGTACATGAAATTAGAAATTCGTGAATGATTGCGTTGTATAACAAACTATGAGGAAAATAAATAGTTATCTTTGTTAAATAATAGCTATCACTACAACTGATTGTACAATACATCAAACTACAGCTCTCAGTTGAGTACAAGAGCTGAGTACATTCTGAGGATTTTTCGGAGAATTTCAAAATGCTACGAGACGATTGAAAATTTAGTAGAATGTTTCTCATTAAATACTAAGGCCCCTGTGAAAATTTCAAACCGATTCACTAAGCCGTTAAAAAATTATTAAAAAAAAAAAAGAAAACTAATTTTACACGTACAGTCAAGTGCCCTAACTTGGGACAGTTATGAGCTTTAACTTTCGTCAATGTGTTTTTATTAAGTTTTATTTTAGAAATAAACCAACCATGTTTTGGAAGAGGCTTAGTACTTTATCCGTAAAAAGTTTCAAATTTATAAGTCCTGTCAATAAAATTAAAAAAAAAAATAAATGTCCACTGTCCCAAGTAAGGGATACCCCTACTTGGTATCCTAACTTGGGACACCGTGTATTTTTACTTATGTACCACATATAGGAGAGTTGTAAATAACTTGAGACACTTATAATCTCTTAAAAAAAAGTTTATTTCACAAATGATCACAAAAAAGAAGAAAAGTCACATATAACACAGTACAAAATTGCCTGAAAGTTAGGGCCGTTTTTATTGCTTCATTTTAAAACTTTGGGAATATGTATCTGCCTCTGAACACTTTGATAGGCTTTCTAACGCCTATAATCCAATCAGAATTTACATCTATTTCAATGTCCTCGACATTTGGGAATACAAATCAAGCGCGTATACAAGGGGGTGTGTGTCAAGGGGTCATGACCACCCCCCACCCCCAAAAAAAAAATTAAAAATATACACTGGATATTATTTAATTTTAAATACTATATCGGTAAATTTACCGTTTTTTTTTCTTTTTTTTTTAATTGTCAACGGTACAGAAATTCAATTTATAATTTTTATTGTTAATTTTGTCTCAGAAATTTTTTTAGTCCTATTATTTTCCGCATGATCGCCCCAAGGAGCTCCGCTATATACGCCCCTGATACAAATGTATTTGTTGATCCTAAATAATTCCTCATGTAGCTTATCTCAAAGCAGTCACTTTCTTGTTTCCTAACTTGGGACAGTGTCCCAAGTTAGGAGGATATTTTCCGATTTTTATATAAATATAAATAAAAAATTAAGGAAATTAGTTATATTTAACTGAAAGTGTAGAAGCACTGCCCAAAAACATACACAAAAGAAATTTAGGATTTACTCAAGTCTGATGTTGACGGGTCAATCAGGGCGATCAGAGTTATTTTCATATAAAAAAAATTGTGTTTTTTGTTCCAATATATAAAATTATTTAACTCACTTATGACGCTGCGCAAATGAGGTCGAACCGACATAATCTCAAACAACAACTGTCAGTCTAAAATATTCCACCACCTGTTTTTAAAAAATGAAATATAGGCAGGTGTACTAACCGTCAAAACAAAACTTAACAAAATGTCCCAAGTTAGGGTGCTGTCCCAAGTATGGGCATTTGACTGTACTCTTATGGAAATTTGAAAACAGAACAGATTAAATAACTTTTTAACGGCTTAGTGAATCGGTTTGAAATTTTCACAGGGGCCTTAGTATTTAATGAGGAACATTCTACTAAATTTTCAATCGTCTCGTAACATTTTGAAATTCCTCCGAAAAATCCTCAGAATGTACTCAGCTCTTGTAATCAGCTGAGAGCTATAGTTTGATGTATTGTACAATCAGTTGTAGTGATAGCTATTATTTAACAAAGATAACTATTTATTTACCTCATAGTTTGTTATACATCGCAATTATTCACGAAAATCTAATTTCATGTACTTTTATCTCCGATTGTACCTATCAAACATCCTTAATACCACCTATTATAAATTAATAGTACATTATTTTATGCCAGTGTCTGACAGCAAAAAATCAGATATTTCGAGACAAAAAGTTTTTTCCGTATGGTTCAATTAAAAGAATTAAAACTGTTTAAAACAAGTTTAAAATGTTTAAAACATATGTTTAAATTAAACTAATAAAAACACGATTTTCAACATAGGAACACTTGTTTAAAACATTTTGAACTGTTTGTTTTATAAATTAAAAAACTGTTTTTTTTTTTCCATCCCTGACAGGGATCCCTTAGTAACGTAGGTGAGTATAAAGAGGGAGAATTTGTATAAAAATTTATCCACTAAGGGCCGAAAATAAGGGATGAAAATTCGTATAAAGAAACCACTGGGTTCAGAATCGTGAAATTTTTCACAGGGTTTCTTTTAATAACGCAAGTAAGTACCGAGAAAGGATTTTTGGGAATTTGTCCGCTAAGGGATTAAAGTAAGGGATAAGAATGTGTATAGAAAACCGTTGAGTCTAGAAATGTAAAATTTTACACAGATGTTCTTATATAACTGAGGTGAGCACTAAAAAGGGATTTTCGGAAATCTGTCCTAAAAGAGAATAGAAAATAGCGGATGAAAAATTGAATAAAAATTGTTGGGTTTAAAAACGTGAAATTTTGCATAGATGTTTCTTTAGCAACGTAACGTAAGCGAGCATCGAGAGCAGATTTTTGACAATTCATCCCTTAAGGCGGTAAAAAAGGCGATGAAAATTTATGTGGAAACCAGCTTATGTTTACGAATTCATCTGAAGGGAGTTGATAACGACATAGTGTGTACAACTAGTCAACCTACAACAAGTTCACATGGAGGAAATCGCGGACAAAAGCTATTTTATGATAAAAAAATTTCTCAATTTCAAATTCGTGGTAATAGAGACTACCAACCGCTGTAATCTCGTATGCGTACCTATATATTTTTTCTTCTAAATAATTAAGCAACACTAAAAAGACCTAAATAAAAAAGTTAATTCAAAAAAATCAAAAACCTCAACCTTTTCAAAAAATGAAAAAAGCAAACTAAAACAATGGAAACAAGATGAAATAGAGAAAAAGAAACAAAAAGTAAACCAGTCGAGGGCATACATGTCGTACCAAGTTAAACAGAAATTTTTGATGCCTCCGACTGCTTTACTTTTTTGTTAACTTTTATTATTTTGTATTTCATCCTGTTTCCATTGTTTTAGTTTGCTTTTTGCTTTGTGTAGTTGTTTTTTTTTTATTTTTTTAACTAATTTTTTTTATTAAAAACTTAATCAACAAACATTAGGGTTATAATTTAAATTCTTAAAATCAAACAATGCACGATTCATTGTTTGATATGCATAGAAATTTCAGCATAGTAGCATTCAAAGAAAATGTAAGTAAAAAGTTCTGTTGCAATTTCAAGCTACTGGGCAGTGTCAATAATTATTATAAAAATTAAAAAAAAAAAAAAAAACTGTGTTTGCTTGTGTCCGATGTCAATATGTGCCTTTTCAAAAATGGTAAAGAGGTCATCAGTCTTACGAAAGTAACGGATTTTTTAATCACAAATACTATCAGATCCATATTCAATCAATTTTTCAGTGTCACTAATTTTTAAGACATAATATCGTTTAAGACGACGATACTGTTTTGAGAGTCTCTTTTGTTTCTTGAAGTAATGTCACGTAGCGTTCGTTACTATGGTCCATTTCACCTAAATTTAACCAAGATTCATCACTTATGAGGTTAAATAATTTCCGTTTTCTTGGTTTTATTTCATTGTTTTTAGAACAGAATAGAAAATTGATTTGTTTCAAATATAAGAATTATTTAATTTTTTAACGGTAACTCATGCTCAATTGTATTTGAAACGGGGTATAATGAAAAAACTGCGATCGGTATTAACTTGTCTTCAAAAACTCATTCAATTTATCACAATTATCACATCCACTTACATTTAACAAAATATAGGTGGCTGTCGTAGCTATCGTAATGTGAATAAAGGATTATAGATAATAATTATAATAAGAATTATCCGAGTCGCTCTACAACAACACCAGTGAGCGACTCGGACATGTCGACGGCGTCGGTCCGGACGGGTGTTAAACGCCCGACGTCCGACGCCTATACAAACACCTCGGCCACGGAGTCTGACAACTCCGATGCCGAGGTTCAAGTAGTTAAAAAAAAGAAAGGCTGGCCAAAAGGGAAACCTAGGAAGTAGCCACACTTCCTAGGGAGCAACCCTAAGTAGTAACGAAAATGGCTATCGTACAGTGGAACTGTAATGGTGTTAAGCACCATTACTGTGAATTCCAGATGCTTCTGGCTGAGCACACGCTTATGTGCGTGTGCCTACAAGAAACACATTTAAAGCCGGCGGAACAATTTAACATTAAATATCATCAAGTCCGCCGGCACGACGTACAGTCAGACATCAGGGCGAGGGGGGGTGTTGCCATCATAATCAGAGATGGCGTCCCTTTCAGGGACCATCCATTAAACACCCCCCTACAAGCTATAGCAGTACAATTTTTAAAACCGCCCCAGTTCACAGTATGCTCGGTCTACTTACCAGACTTCGACTGGAATGTCGAATCCCTGACCGAGCTTACATTACAGTTACCACGTCCATTTTTGTTACTAGGAGATTTTAATGCTCACAGCCCCATGTGGGGCTGTAGCACAAGAGACGCCCGTGGAAGACTCATAGAACGGTTTCTAGACGAGTCCGAAGCGGTCTTGTTAAATACCGGTCAAGGTACTTTCATTAACGCAAGAACCGGTGAGCTGTCGGCTATCGACCTATCACTTGGCTCACCGGTCATGGCACACCGTTATGAATGGACGCTGGCGTCTGATTCATACGGTAGTGACCATATTCCAATCATACTGAACAGTACCACGCCGATGACTCCACATTCGTCTTCGTCAAGATGGCGTCTCCGTCAAGCCGATTGGGAAATGTACGCTAATTCATTCCGTACACCCGAGCTGACTGGAGACGTAGAAGATGATGTGGAGAAAATGTCCTCCAGTGTCAATGAAGCAGCATATACGAGTATACCGAAGTCGTCCAACATTCCACCCAAACATCAAGTACCATGGTGGAATGAAGTCGTGAGTGTAGCAGTTGCAGAGAAAAAGCGGGCGTACAACGAACTCAGACGTCGCCCCACGCAGGAAAATGTGATAGCCTACAAACGTGCTCAAGCACGTTGTAAAAGAACTATTAAAGAGCAAAAGAGGCTATCATGGGAGCAATATGTTTCGGCCATTAATACCTCAACAACAACTTCAGAGGTATGGAGAAGAGTGAGGGCCATTACTGGGAAATATTCCCGTTCACCTATGCCCTCCCGTCTCGTTGTCGACGGTCGGAACATCACTGAACGCGCAGAAATAGCTAATTGCTTAGCTCAGCACTTTGAGCGCGTCAGTGGCTCCCAGAATTATGACCCGGACTTCCTGCGGATCAAGATCGAACACGAACAAAATGATCTTGATTTTTTCTCGGATGAATCCCTCCAGTATAACCAACCGTTTTCTATGCAAGAATTACTGGAGACGCTTCGGGGATCTGGGGACACCTCCCCTGGACCTGATGAGATCCCCTACGCCATGATCCGGAACCTGCCTTATCCTGGTAAGTGTAGGTTACTGGATCTGTACAACGAAATTTTTAGGCAATGCGTTTACCCTCCGCAGTGGCGAGAAGCTACCATCATTCCGCTGCTAAAAGAGGGTAAAGATTCATCGCAACTATCTAGCTACCGTCCAATATCCTTGACTTGCTGTTTCAGCAAGGTATTGGAAAAAATGGTGAACAACCGTCTCGTCTGGTGGCTGGAATCCCACAATCTCACTCCTAAACATCAATGTGGGTTCCGTCGATACCATTCGACTACGGACCATCTTGTTCGCCTCGAGAATGCCATTCAAGACGCCTTTCTCCAACGAAAACACCTTGTGGCCGTGTTTTTCGATTTGGAGAAAGCTTATGATATGACCTGGAGGTATGGCATTCTCAAGAAGCTGCACGACTGGGGTTTAAGAGGTAACCTCCCTCAGTTCGTAAAAAGTTTTCTGACTGACCGTTCTTTTCGTGTCCGGGTAGGTGATACTGAGTCTGAGGCCCACTCCCAGGAGAATGGTGTTCCTCAAGGCTCCACCATTAGTGTCACCTTATTTTCTATCGCAGTCAGTCATATTGCAGCTTCAGCCCCAATTCGTCGTTGCTTGTACGTTGATGACCTCACTATATTCTATGCAGCCGATTCCATCGAGGATATTCAACAGCGGCTGCAACAAGGCACCAACGAAGTGGTGACTTCTGCAGAAGCTCTTGGTTTTCGCTTCTCTCCACAAAAAACATCGGTGGTTCACTTCTGCAGAAAGCGCAACGCACATCCGGATCCTGTCCTCACATTAAAAGGATCCAACCTTCAGTGCGTTGATAGCGTCAGGTTTCTAGGACTCATATTCGACAAACAACTTACGTGGCGCCCACACCTCCAAGCCTTAGCTGCGAGTTGTCGCAGGACATGTTTATTGTCGCAGGACAATAAACATGCTTAAGTGCTTGGCTGATGCATCGTGGGGTGCGGGCCGGGAGTCGTTGCTTCGCCTGTATCAATCGCTAGTTCTGACTAGGAGTGATTACGGCAGCATTGCTTACTCCTCCGCCCGGGCGTCTGCGCTCTTACTCCTAGATCCTGTTCACCATGCAGGCATACGACTGGCTACGGGAGCATTTCGAACGAGCCCTTCTATGAGCCTCTGCGTAGAGTCGGGCCTTCCTCCGCTGCGACTGAGACGTGAGCGTCTCTTGCTCAATTATGCAGCGGGGGTATATGCAATACCTACGCATATCAATCACCCGACTCTATTCAGATACCGTTTACAGGGGCTCTACGGTCGACGTCCCACCATAAGTCGACCAGTGGCCGTTCGAACGCAGGAGTTATTAGAGAGTCTCAACTTACAGTTCGCCAGGGTGCTTTCCAAACGTCCTATGGAAGTGCCCCCTTGGCTGATCCCTAAAGTAAGGTGTCGTTTCGACCTGACTGGTCTCAACAAGGAGGAGACCAGTTCATTCGAATATCGATCCCCCTTTTATGAGATCATTAGCGAACTTGACTCTCTCTGCATATACACAGATGGTTCCAAAACAGCTACGGGTGTCGGAAGTGCCATCGTCATTCGTGACGATCCTCACGCTTGGACACTCCCTCCCCAGGCCACTGTGTATACTGCAGAATTATTTGCTATTTTTCAAGCCCTGCGATACTGTCAAACATCCGAAGACAGCGCATTCCTCATTTGTTCCGACTCGTTGAGCGCGTTGCAAGCGATCTGCCACTCTCATACCATCGATCCACTGGTGCAGAACATCCGAACGTGTCTCTACATGCTCCGCCAAAAGTCTATCACCTTCTTTTGGATTCCCGGACATGTAGGGATACCTGGCAATGAACTCGCCGACCAGGCAGCACGTCATGCAGCCGAAGTCGGTGAGCCACAGGACATTGCCATTCGCCCAGAGGATCTGAGAGTGTGCATTAGATCGGCGATCGATCAGAAATGGCAATGTGAGTGGAACAACCTCACGGCGAAGCTCAAACAGGTGAAACCTGAGGTCCGAAGAACTCCGGCACCTGTAAATCTGAGCCGGCGAGAGAGTGTGGCCCTGACGCGTTTACGCTTGGGCCACACGGCGTTAACACATCGTCATCTTCTCGCCGGTGAGGATCAGCCAAGGTGCGCCGCCTGCGGGACGGCGCTGACCGTGAGGCATATAGTTGAGGAATGTGTAACCCTTGAGCCATTGCGCCAAAGGTTGCAGCTCCCGAATAATGTAGCCGAAGCTTTAGCTTATGATGCTGTCTCTGAAAGAAAGATGCTTGAATTTCTCCGAAATTCGCATCTTTTTCAGAGGCTTTAGGGGCACTTACATCTCATATTTTATCGAAGTCGTCTTTTGTTTCTCCTCCGATATTTTAAATTTTATTTTCCAGCTTTGTTTTTAATCTATGTGTTTTCAAAATGGACTGTGTTGTCCTAATTTATTTATTTATTTATTGCCTATACCCTGCTCCAGCTGGTCTGGCAGGGTATTTTTAGTCTGTCGTTATGCCACTAAGGGTCTTTACACCCTTAGTGGTACTTCTGTTATTCATACGTGTTTTTTGTTCTTGTTATTGGTTTTTAGCGATGTACCACCGAGGGCTCTTTACACCCGAGGTGGTACATCATTTGTTTTCCTTTGTCTGTGATATTTTGTTATGCCGCTGTAGGCCTGTTGTTATGGCTCTACAGCGGTATTGTTTTAACTCCTTATTGCGTCACTGGTCGGCCTGTGGCCTCCCTGTGACGCAATAAGTATTATCTGTGATAAACCTGTGATATTCTTCTAGTCTTGTTTTTTGAGTGTTTGCTAGTCAGGTTCCTCCACCCCGAGGTGCTTTACGCCTCGGAGGGAGTCCCAGCGATGGCCTCCAGTCCTTGGTGACCGGACGGTCTGTCTAGTACTTATCGTACCGTCACCAAGGACTGTCCGCTACTTTTAAGCCATGGGATGGCAGGGCTCATCGTTGGATTTTATTATGTGTATGTTTGTCCTTTGTCTAATGCATTTATGTGTTCCTGTCTTTACGTGTTGTTTTTATTCTTATCTCTCGTTTCGGCGGCGCATGCCCTTAGTTGGCGATGCCGTCGGGTGCTGCTGACCGCGCCATCCACCGGCAGCAGTACCCCAATTTTAATTAAAAAAAAAAAAAAAAAAAAAATAAGAATTATATTATCCGCCAATTTCGAGAAAAAAATTGACTAGTAATAAAATTTTAAAAATTATGATTGGCTGTTAGTAATAAAGGACATCGAGTATGGCAAATCAGATAAATTCATCTTTGTCTAGCTGACCTAATTTCCAAAGTCGGATTTACATACAAAAAAAAAAATCGTGCAGAAATGAAATACATTCAAAAACTGATGTTTAAGGTTTTTAAAACAAATTTTTGGAGAATAATAAGAAATAATTAATAAAATAAATTTGTACACATATCTACATACAATTTGTACAATATATTTGACACTTATGTGGCATAAATTAAAATTTAAAAATAAATTTGAAAATAAACACAAAACGGGAACAAAAATTGATTTATTTGAATTAAATATACCTACATTTTTTTCTGTGTTTGGTTAAATATTTACATTTGAATTAAAAAATGTAGCTTAAAGGTAACTAGAATTATGACAGAATAAATAGCAAATTTAAATGGAAATATATTTTAATATAAACTGAAAAATCAAAATACAAAATCGTAGCAAACAGTTACCGTAGTGACCGTAATTTTAGAGCCGTTAAGAACAATGTAATGCCTGACAACACATAATTTTATTTTTGCTAATCGATCACATTATCCATTACATTATCATATCGAAAACCACAATATAAAGAAAAAAAACATCCAAAATCCATTCATACCAACAACTCAATTTTATTATTAGGTTTATTACTCATATAAATTATCTGCAATTTACAATTATTTCACCTATACTGAAATTTGATATAAGTTTCGTGTTCCAGTTTACGCGTTCAGTTTTATGAAAAAAAATATGGGAAAGTACAAAATTATGATTTTGTACATACTTTTTTTATCTTACTTACATGTACTCACGTAGGAACTTTAAAAACGATGTTTAACTATATTCACTAAATATTTTGTTCCAGTGTAAAACTGACTTGTAAAATTTTATTGACCTTATTGTCAACTCAGATTTGCTATATTATGCATGAATTATAACTACTTGCCATATTATGTATTATAATCTATTTCACTTAAATTTAAGCATGATTCATCACTTATGAATTTAAGAAATTCCCGTTTTCTTGGCTTTATCTCTTTCATTGTTGAGGTGAATAAAATTGAGGTATTTGTTTCATTGTTAAATTTTAAATTTGCAGTTTGTTTTTAGAAAAGAATAGAAGATTGATTTGTTTCGAATATAAGAATTTTTTTAATTTTTTAACGATGATTCATGCTCAATTGTATTTGAAACGGGGTTTGACACCATGACGATCATAGGAATAATTTCGAAAAACTAATTGTTGAAGATGAATTTATTAAAATTATTTAAACTATTTGAATATATCTTGCATTCAAAATGTGTAATATTTTTATTCAAATAATTTCAATTTTTATTCAAATAATTTCAAGTTAAAATTCAAAGATAATATATACTAGGACTGTATTGCTATATTATCTATAGTCAAATCAGAGGCTAAATGATACCAATGTTCCGTTCAAAAACATCAAATGTATATCAAATTTCAAGAGAGCATCAGCATCGCATTATGTAGTATTAGACGCATCAGGAAAGTCATTATGCTGCAAAGATGCGGGAAAGTTTACATTTTTGAAGTTACCCATATTCTTTTTGTTGGCAATGATTAGTACACTGATATTCACACTTGAAAATAACAACAATGAATAAAAAATCCAACGGTTTTTGGTTGTATTGCGCCAGTTGACAAATAACAACCTGTCCGTCGTACCAGGATTGCAACCAACCATCCAAAACGCGCTGTGGCTTTTTTAAATGACCACGTCACATTGTCGTCAAATCTTATGAAAGTCACGACGCGAATTTCGTGTTGTGGTCTTTTTGAGTTAGCCACAATGCGTTGTTGCTGTTTTTACAAATGCCACAACACGAAGTTCGCGTTTTCGGATGATTTTAAGTGACTACAATGCGTTGTGGTCGTTTTTTTCGCTCAATGAGCGATTTCAATCTTTGAGCGTAACATATACATACATACGTATGTGTATGCCTAACTCATTAAAGCGTACATGAATTTTTTTATACAAAAAAAGCCAGAGTATCTCTTCGGTGTACAAAAACTGTTACCAGCCTGGGTGTATAAGTAACCAGCATTTAAAAAAATATAGTTTTCTAAAGTAATAGCCAGTGTTGTCTAAACAGCCAACTTCGTCATACACACAGGGGATGAAACAACTGCTACTAGCATTCTAACATTGCATTACAATGTTCTCTAATTTATACCCATAGACAGATGAACGTCTAGTCACTTTGTAATCACTGGATAATAGTCAAAAAAGTCAAAAAAAAGTCCAAAAAGAAAATAATAATAGCAACAACATTTATTTGTAAAATAAATAAAAAAATAAAAATAAAAATAAAAATAATAAACTTAAAGCACAATTAACAGCAACCTTCATCATTAAAACACACACTCATTAAAATATTTCATGGTTCATTGTTTTGTACACAACTGTCAAACTGACAGATCACAAGGCGCCAAATACGAAATACACAATTCACGTTTTTTATAAATTTCAAGGGTGCGTACTTCAGCGTTGATGACGTACGTATCTACCAAAATTGAAGTACGTGGCACAAAAGGAACTATAGCTCCCCCAGTTAGCAATTGAAATGAGCACAAAATACATAAAAAAGGATAGAGATACATCTCAAAAATTCCATAGCTCGCGCTGAAGAAGAAAAAATTCGAGATTACATTTAATTAGCTTTAAAGCAACCGTCACGAAAGACCCGAGTTACGATTTTTATGATCTTTTTTTACGATTTTAATAAGTTTAAGAATTTCATCGATTTTAATGATTTAAAATATTTCAATAATTGTACGATGTTGATTAAAGTTCTATTAAATTAAAATTTAATTCAAGCAATTATACAAATCAAAGTTGCGGTGAAAACGCAGTGCAATTATGTAATCGCGCGTAATTTGAAATAGTTCATCTAAAAATTCCCGCAAGTTATGGATATTCAACCGTCATCTAGTAACGCCTACAATTCAACCGTTGTTCATAAATGAGGGACGATCTACATTACTGACCAGTACCTACTTTGTTTTTAAAAAAAAAAAAGGAAAAAAGATTATTCACTAATACCCTAATACAGTTACATTTACAGGTAGTTACCCAAGTTCATTTCAATTTAAATTCAGTTCGTTGCTAAATATCGCTAAACATTGCTAAACATTTAATTATTCAAAATACGTATTGACATTATAATACTCCCTTTAATTTCGATTGCAACTGAGAGGCTACGCGCTCGACTCCGCCATTTTGTGACCTAACAATAATTAATTCTCATCAGCAGTAGACACGTTGAACCAATTATTCACCATAGAAATTACCATAGCCATTCACACGTCGTCCGTTTATCAATTTCAAAAGTTCGCCCAGGCCATTGTTTTCGGAAAGCTCTAAATTTAGTAACTAATCCGGAACACAATGTTTCTCATAATCGTGACAGCCCCCTTTGCTAAATAAATTAAGAGAAAAAAGGGATAATTATTAGATATAGGTATTAGATAAGTTAAAAATATTTAAGTATATTTCGTTGTATATTAGTGTATAATGATATTATAATTGTAATAAATTGTATTAGTACGGGGGCCACGGGCATTTTTGGCTCGTCAAAGTATACATAAAAAATTTTTTGCACGATCGTGTATTTTCATGCATTTACCGATGCTGTTGATAATGCTGGTAAGTTACATTTCCCGAACGTTTGTTTATATCCATGGAAACCAAAAAATAACAGTGCGGTAAGTGAAATAGATGCGTGGTAAGTAAATACGACTGTGGTAAGTTAAATTAGCTCAAAAATGATTGTATTTATTTATTTATATTGAAATTAAAAGTACAATTTGAACAATTAGGAAAATAAATCCATTAATAATATGAAAATTTTCACTAGTTTGCACATTATTATTATTATTATTATTGGCATCAGTCTTCTTATTTTATTGACATTTCAAAAGGTCGTTCAATCATTAAGATTTTCTGTGGCTTTCATAATCTTCCTTTCATTTTACGAGAATAAATTTGCAGTCAAAAATAAAATGCTTTATCAATTTCATTATTCTCACTAATAATATAGTTTAACAAACTATTTTCCTCAATTTTTTTTAATAGAAAATTCAAAAAAAATATTCACGCCAGTGAAATATTGACACTTAATTTTTTATTTACAAATATAGTTGTCAATTGTCACTACAAAGATTCATATTAATTCGCCATGGGAACTGATTCTAGTGTCATCTGGTGGTTAAAAATAAAATCTCTCTATGACAAGTCAATTTTAAAAAGAAATAGGAAAGTACAAACGTAACCAACTTTAAAATTTAAACATAATTGATAATAAACAATTTGAAATAAATATCAATGATATTTTTAAGTATTTGGGTAATTCTAAAAGACCCTTAGTTGAAGGGGAATAGGTTTATAAAGCAAACCACATTATTGCATGTGGTTTGAAAGAAACAAGAAGCTCAGAATGCATACAAATAGCTGCTCTTTGTCAATGATCGTCTCAGGTGCAACAAGTGCATCAAATTGAAATGAAGCTAGAACTTATCAGTAATGAGATAAATATTTGTGCAAAATGTTCTTGTATTGCGGGTGCAGATGGAAAATGCAAGCACATTTTTGCAGCATTAGTTTTTCTTTATCGGTTGGTTCTCTTGTTTTCTGTTTATATGTACTTACATAAACTAATTTTTCGTTTCTTTTTTTTCTCCTAAATAATGATAAAATTTTTCTCCATAATGATACAAAATTTCTTAATTGTTATTATGAAATTCTTTCTAAACTGGACTTAATCCTACATTTCTATCCTTTTTTTTTTAAATTTATTTCTAGCAATGATATGACTAAGTTAGAAAATGGGGTAAATATAAAAAAAATAAATGTGATGAATATGCTGCTGGTATCCCTCTTACTGAAATGTGTCATTTTCAGGACAATAATGATGAAAGTTGTAAAGATTTAGATGACGATGAACGTAAACTTTACTCCAAAATGTTAATCCAAGGTACTTCCTTTATTATAATTAATACAAATATACAATAAAATATTGTATACACAGAAAGGTAAATATTCTTTTCGAGTACATTTAAATCTATAAAAATAATTACTAGTAGGAAACAAATCAGATTTTAAAAAGGGTCGATGACAGATTCGCATTCTTGATAGCATACTGCATTTTTAATGCTTTTAACCATTTTTTCTTTAATTTTTCATCACTGGGAAATTTATGAAGTCTTTTTTTACATTGTGATACATTACATAATTTAAGTAAATTATTTTTATTTATTTCACTCATCATTACAAATCACAATAAACAATTGTCACAGGCCATGTATAAATACGACTTGTCATAGATAGCTTTTATTTTTAACCACAAGACGACACTAGAATCAGTTCCCGTGGCGAATTGTTATGAATATTTATAATATTTATTCATGGCATTCTATGTCATAACATAGAAATATAAATGTCATCTATATTATCTGAATTTTATTTTTTATTTAACACATTTTTAATCTTTAATTATTTTAAATCGATCGTGCAAAAAATATTATACAATACACGATGCGTTAAGTGCATTTACTGATCTCGAAAATTGCAAAAACTCGACCCTGCGGGTCTCGTTTTCGCAACATTTTCTCGATCAGTAAAAGCAACTTACCGAACTTATATTGTAAAATACTATTTCAACATAAGTAGTTTTCTTACGTTTAATAATGTAACTGACCGTCAGACCTTTAGGAGGCGGTAAATTAAGTTGTAGGAGGCTAACGAAGTTGTCGAAAAAAATTTTCAAAATAGTAGCAGTATACACGCTACAAATTATTACATTATTTATTCATGATGTGAATTTAAGAAAAATAATCGTCCGACGTCGATATGCCAGTAAGATCGTCGTCAGTTATGTATGAGTAGTCGTCGGAAAAATCTGCAAATAAAGTAGTAGTATACAATCTGAAATTGATACTGGTGATAATTTATGATTAATATAAGAAGAAAAAAATCGTCAGACTGCATGATAATAGTTAAAAGTTCGTCAGTCGGGCCTCTAGAGTGTAGCGCAGTGTTCGAAATCATTGAGCGCGCGGCGTCTTTTGCGGCCCAACTGACGGACTTTTAACTATTATCATGCAGTCTCACGATTTTTTTCGTATTATGTTAATCATAAATAATCACCACAATCAATTCCAGATTGTATACTTCTACTCTTCAGAGGCGTAGATTTCAAAAATCTATGTCTTGTTTTGGTCAAAGGTCGCGTTTTGTGTGTTTTTATAGGTCATTTAGAAATTTTTACAAATATCTTTTTCTAAACACCGTATTTTGGAAAGCTGGAGTCTTATGGAGCTCTTAGAACCCTACATGCATATATATAATACTTATGCACTTGGGGGGAAGGAAAGTGGAAAATAGGGAAAAGTCCAAAATTGAACATTTTGGTACAACTCGAAAACGCAAAGCAACCTTGACTTAATATTGCAGCTATGGAATACATGTGCAAGGGCGAACCCTACCATGGCACTCCCGATCCAAGTTGGACCTTAGGCAGATTCACCTATCTCTCTTATCCGGAGGGGTCCTTTATAGCTTAACATGTTTAGTCTTATAACCATCCTCAGTATCTGTTTAAAATTTCGAGAAAAGGAGGAGCTCACAAACCCATTTCACTTGTCAAAACTTCATTTTTAAGCTCAATATTTCGCAAACGTCGCGTCGTTTAAAATTGAAAAGTGATTCTACAAAAAATTATGGTTATAGATCGTAGGATCCTAAGAAACCGTGGATGTTTTCCACGGAACTCTGAAAAACACAAGCTAAGTACCTATCCCAGTCTAAGCAAAATTCATATCGCAATTTAGTACTTATTTTGTAGTATTTTGTACTCCAATTTTAGTATACAGTATCCTTATACAGTATCAAACTAGGTACTAAGTCGTAATATAATAAAATTACTTCATAAGTACTATATTGCTGCACATGTATCTTTACACAAATGTAGCAATAAAGTACCTTTCCCGATCCATATAATATCATTTTAAATTCTACCATGACCCAATCTACGAAACGCTTTAATATCACCGTTATCCTATGAGTAGATATTTTGAAGCTGGAGTACAAAATAGTACAAAATAGGTACTAAATCGCGATAGGTGTAGATTTTATATCATTCGCAGTTTTAAACACAATATCGACGTTCTTGAACTCTTCATATATCTGGTCCGGTATTTAGAACCTCTTAATATACTGAACATTCCAAAATAGTTTCTCAGTAGCTAATCAATAGTTGACAGAAAAAATTGTAATTTACGATGTCTAAGTAATTTTCTAAAGGAAAATGAAAGTTGACCATAGCTTTAAAGCGCATTTAGATTTAGTATTTATTATTCAAATTAAGTTTTTTTTTTGTATCTAGGTACTATCTTCAATATAACAAACAGCGCTGGGAACTATTTAAAATGATTTCATTTTAAATATGTATTTAAAATACAAAATGGCATTTTGCATTTTCTATTTTAAATAAGTTCGATCGAACCATTTTCCATTTTGTATTTAAAATGAAAATTTGAATCCATTTTATATTTAAAATGAAAATGCATGTATACTCAAATTCACGTGCATATGTATGATTCATATTAATCATAGAACTCGAATTGAACGCAGTCTAACCAATTCTGAGTTCAAATTTTTATAACTCGAGTTACAATGTCACTTGAGTTAAAATTATTATTAGAGCTACATTTCTCTCAAGTTAAACTTTTCTGACTCAAGTTGTGTGCTATTATCTTTAAGACGGGTCGATAAAAAATGTTTTGGTATTTTGAGTAGATGATTTTCATAATTTAGAAATCGCAGTTATAGCATAGTCAAGGTTTGGATCTGTCAAGGTTGAATTAAATTTTGCGATATTTTTGAGTAATGTTTTTGCGATATTTTTGAGAAATATTTCAAGCGTTAAATTTCGTTTTCATATCATGTAAACTTTATAAAAATTTCTAAAAAGACTGTTCTTATTTAATTTCAGTACGTTTAATTTCTTAACTTTTTTTTTTTATTTATAGAAATATTGATAAAAAATTAAGTACAGCTGAACTCTTTTTTGTGCGGTGGATAGAGGCCGCATAAAAAAATTCGCACAAAAAAAATATATTCAAAAACATCATAAATAGCTATAAAAAGTATAGTTCGATCCAGATTGTCCAAAAAATTTTTGTGCGGTTGGTCGGGACCGCATAAAAAAAGTTTCATCGAAAAAACATCACTCAAAACACTCAAAACTTAGAAATTTCCTTAGAAGTTACTTCTATAAACAACATAAAGCATTAATTTACACGTAGAAACATTTTATTTCAATTTTATAATATTATGAAAATTTTGAAAAATACATCTGAAACAAAATTAAATGATGCAATAACTTATGTTCTTATGCAATGTATTGATTAAATGTTTAAAAGCCGTTAAAAAGTATTTTTATCAAAAAAGTTATTATAGTAATTGTTTAAGTTTCTTACTGTCTCGTGATTTTGATTCACATTATGCATTTTAATGGCCATTTTTTTACAAATCGCACAAAAAAGGACCGCCTAAAAAAAAGTTCAGCTATATAGAATAAATTTAAGGTAAAAAAAGCATTTTGCATTTTATAAACCATTTTAAATAGCTATTTTCCATTTTCTATTTTAAATATGTTCAGCAAAACCATTTTCTATTTTGTATTTTAAATGTATTTTTGGAAACTATTTTTAATTTTCTATTTTAAATGGTTTCTATGAACCATTTTTCCCAGCCCTGATAACAAAATGTAGGTACATATTTTTAATGGTATATTGTAATATCTCAATAATATCTTGTCATATTCAATAGTTTTATAATCATGATTACCTATCAACTCAGTAAGAAAAAAATCTCTGTATAACAAGTTCATATTTTGTTAAGCAATCATTTAACAATCTAAAATAAAGATGAATTCTGAATATCAATGTGTCATACTTTTTCTGTTGAAAAAATAATTTTTTTCGATCAGATCTTTTTTGCATAAAAAATTATTTATTTATAACTAAAGGCGAATTTTTTTTCCGTTGTTTAATTTATTGTATTATATTGTGCTTTCGTTATATTATCGGATATTTTTCTTTTTATAATAAAATGTCAAATTTTATGATATGATATTCAAAAAGAATTTATGTTTGGAAATATTTTTTATCTCTTAATATTTTAGATAACATAAAGGATAATTTAGTGTAGGCTCTTTAATCGACATGAATGTAATTTTATAGAATCAACTTGGAAGTAAATCCATTAAGTTATGATTGGAAAAAATTTTGAAAATGTCAAAATAAAGCTATACTTTTGTAATATGTTTATAACTAGGAAGTATGAGGTCGTAATCTCCCCAATCTTATAAATAGCACTTATTTTAATACCATTGAATAGTATCTACCGTTTTTTAGTTGCCAATAATTTAGTTATCTAATTTCTAAAACCATAACCAGCGGCATCGCAAGACGAAAATAGGTAGTGGGCAAAATAATTTTTGCGAGACCCCCCTTTAATTTTCTTCATGAAATTTCTGTCTTAAAAATTAGCTGCGACAATCAAAAAAAAAAAAGACTCGCGACGCTTCTTTAAGTACGCGGTCGATTAGAAAAAGTTAAGCTGCAGTTCATCCTGTCCTTGTTTTAAAATTATTTTTGTTTCAAACGCGACCTTAATAATATGATAGGATACGAGATTTAAGATCAGCTTAAGCACAAAGATTGGACGGAAATCAATTTCGAGTATGAGGAAGCACTGTGCCAGCATCGACAGTGTGTTTTAACTTTTCTTACAAAATTTTTGAACGCCTTTACATGATGCCCGAGTAATAACATAATTTAAGTCGAGTTTCTTTTGTATACAATCTTCTATAGCTATAGAAATAATGCTTATTTTAACAATTTTTTATAAAAAAATTTTCAAATTGTGCTATTTAAGAGTTAATTTACCTTTAATTTTCTCTTAGCACTTAATACTCGAATAACACTATCCATAGAAATTTAAAATGTCGCAGTCGATTTATAAACTTCTTCAAAAACAGCTATTGAATCTTATTTTTTATAAACCATTTAAAAAGTGGCGATTGCCATTTATGTTTATATAGTTTTCTATTGATATGTATAAATGTAGGACCAAACGTACTGAAGACGTAGGTGCTATTCAAAGGTAAAATTTGAAACAAGGTGAATATGTGTTGATATTATAAAAATAGAATAGCATATTATAAAAACTGCATAAAAAGTACTAGTTAACCGGTTTTTGTTTCGAGCTGTTACTGCGAGTGTAAAGCCTTATCATTAAACGCATAAATTGATGTTAAAACCAAATATTTTCCTAATTGTTCACTAAAACTCCAAAACCTGATTTTGGACTCCCATATTGTTAAATCGATTAAAAACAATGGACCTAGCTCGAAGTGGGTTGGTGAGCGCTAACCAGCCGTTAGCCAACGATGGTCAGACTAAAGACAGAAAAGTGCTTTTTTCGCAAGATTGGTGCTTCAAGAAAATCGACGAGTGACAATTACACACTACTATTTGTTAGAAAAATCTGTATAAAACCATGTTTTTTTTTTTAAAACGAAACTGTAAAATAGTGGGAAATGTAATGAGTTCTTACCCGTTATCTTATTTAATAAAAAAACTGTTCGAAAAATAAGAATTAAAATTGATGAAACAAATAACCAATACCTAAAATAATGATAATATTTTGACAAGCTGATATTCAATCTAATGTTTTAGGCAATACATGAGCTCATGATAATTATCTTTACCAATATTTAACTTTTGCAATAATGATCTAACAATGGAACAGGCACAGCTAAACAAAAAAAAAAAAAAAAAAAAATTAGCACCATCGTCACAAAAGTAACAGAATAAACAATATTGGATTAATGTTGTACGTACGTTAAATTACTTGATATGTAATAGAGATGTGCTCGTGAGTACATTTTTACTCACGATCACGCACAGTCACGAAATAGGTTTTGTACTCACGCCCAATCACGAACGAAAAAATTTATTTCTTTTCACACTCACGCACGATCACGAACAAAAAAATTAATACTTTCACACTCACGCACGATCACGAACAAAAAAATTAATACTTTCACACTCACGCACGATCACGAACAAAAAAATTAATACTTTCACACTCACGCACGATCACGAATTAAACATAAAAACTTTTAAATATAATCGTTTGAATTTTGAGTAAAAATCACTAGCGTTTTAACAGTCAGTAAAAATTATGTCCTCACGATAAAATCAGAAATACGGTTAGTACGGTTCACTGAGATTAATACTGCTGCCAGTTACATGCTATTTATTTTTTTCTAGAAAGTGAGAAAATTTTCAAAATTTTTCATCTGGTGATTGATTTATTGTTTAATTTTTGTTCTTATTGTAGGTACTGTATTTGTATATAAATGATATTTCGCACAACCAAACTAAATAATATACTTATGTAGTTTTTTAACAAAATTGTGACAAAATATTTTTTTAGCAGGTACCCATAAATACATACATAAATAATAAAATTGAAAAAAAAAATAATAATGACAATAAACAACTTAAAATGTTGAAAAAGATAATATTTCCTTAAAATTAACCCATATGTTCTTTATATTATTCCCTCATAGAATGATAGATCATACTATTGAAAGCTGTAAAACTGACCTTGTAATATTTTCAAATATATCCATTGACTGAGACCGAATGTATGTAGACAGGCCAATTTTAAGAATTTAAGGAATTATTTAAAAACGGAAGAAATAATCAGAACAACATCATAAACACAGTTGGACATTTCTAAATTGTAAATTATTTTGTATACACTCCAAGTATCTCGGTAAAAAAACTGGAATTTGTTAGTACAAAGGGTTATTGGATTTCTACCTACTTGTACTCATAAAAAGTACCTAATATAAAAGAAACGTTTTTATTTTTGTAGTTAAAAAATCAAATTGGTTTAGTTAATATTCCCTAAAATTGAAAAAAATTATTTTTAACATTTTTTTATTCATGGTCTTTAACTTTTCGTGACTCACGAATTATTCACGGCAAGAAATTAAATGTCACGATCACGCCCACTCACGCACGATCATAAAAAATTGTTCACGATCACGATGGGTCACGCGTGACCCGTCGGGTCACGCGTGAATTCACGAGTTTGGCACATCTCTAATATGTAATCAGTGTACAAAATTGGCGCATTTGAAAACTTGGACAAATAAATGATAAACGATATATCCTTTCAACAGTTTATGTCTCTCGTGTGGCTTCACATTTTAAAAGTGTAATAAAAAAAAAAATTGACCTTTTTCGAGGCCGTAATAAATTTTATGACTTATTTTGGTAAAAATATTTTATCCTTTTAAATTTTTCAATATTTTTAAATTGTGTTAAAAAAAAGTTTAAGTTCTATATAGGTTTATGTGTAACTCAACTAAAAATTAATATCCTATAATATTATAAATGTGAAAGTTTGGATGTTTAGATATTTGGATATTTGTTCTCAATCACACAGAAACGGTTGGACCGATTTTGATAAAATTTTATATACACACTCCTTATAATTATTAAAATTGACATAGTGTTTGAAAAATTACCAAACTGGATCGGCTGGGACTCGAACCCGGATCTCTTGGTTACCAGCCAAGCGCCTTACCAACTAGGCGCTTGGCTGGTAACCAAGAGATCCGGGTTCGAGTCCCAGCCGATCCAGTTTGGTAATTTTTCAAACACTATGTCAATTTTAATTAACATAATGAATTGGCCATTTGCCAAAGTACATCGAGTATTCAAGTATCAGCCAAAGCTGAACATTGAGTGAACATATGAATATTGGTGTATGTTTAAAATACGGATAAAAATCCGCCATACACTAATAATGTTTCACAGGCACTCGATAACATTTGAAATTAAAAGTATAAAACTGCGTCTCGCATTAGAGAGAGGTTGTGTTTGATTGATTACTGAATTGGAGTGGCACTCGAACAAGTGATCGGTTGCCTAGTTGGTAAGGCGCTTGGCTGGTAACCAAGAGATCCGGGTTCGAGTCCCAGCCGATCCAGTTTGGTAATTTTTCAAACACTATGTCAATTTTAATTAACATAATGAATTGGCCATTTGCCAAAGTACATCGAGTGTTCAAGTATCAGCCAAAGCTGAACATTGAGTGAACATATGAATATTGGTGTATGTTTAAAATACGGATAAAAATCCGCCATACACTAATAATGTTTCACAGGCACTCGATAACATTTGAAATTAAAAGTATAAAACTGCGTCTCGCATTAGAGAGAGGTTGTGTTTGATTGATTACTGAATTGGAGTGGCACTCGAACAAGTGATCGGTTGCCTAGTTGGTAAGGCGCTTGGCTGGTAACCAAGAGATCCGGGTTCGAGTCCCAGCCGATCCAGTTTGGTAATTTTTCAAACACTATGTCAATTTTAATTAACATAATGAATTGGCCATTTGCCAAAGTACATCGAGTGTTCAAGTATCAGCCAAAGCTGAACATTGAGTGAACATATGAATATTGGTGTATGTTTAAAATACGGATAAAAATCCGCCATACACTAATAATGTTTCACAGGCACTCGATAACATTTGAAATTAAAAGTACACTCCTTATACTCTAAATTAACACATGGGCTAAATTTTATCCCGGTTGCAAGTTCCTGAGGGATATAACAACAATTATTCAAACACACCCCAAAAAACAAAACTCAATTCGATGAAATTTGTTACACTGGCATTATTTATCGGGAGTTAACAAATAGGATAATCTTATCCCGACTAAAGGTTGCTGTGGGATGTCTGAATCGAATTCGATTAAATATAATATAGAGACACTATTTACTATGAGCAAATGTAGCTAGAATTTTAATAACACGTAGAATAGTTTTATCTCGATTGAATGTTCCCAGGGGATGCAAAAGAAATTCCAAAATCATGTCCAAATAATTAAGCCGAATTTGATAAAATTTGGTACGCAGACATGATTAATCCTGAGTTAACATATAGGCTAATCTTATCCTGATTAAAGGTTCCTGTAGGATGACTGAATGGAATTTGATAAAATTTAAAATACAAACGTTATTTACTATGAACATATATAGTAATAATTTTGAAATAGTTTTAGTCGGGATAATTTAATCCCGAACGAAGGTTTCCGGGGGAAAAAGGGGAGACACAAAGGGGGAGAGGTTAATTCAATGCGGGTGAAGCCGCGGGTCAGACTTAGTTATATTATAAAAATACAAACATAAAATACACACAGAGACACTATTTGCCCTGATCTAACCCATGGTGTAATCTTATCCCGATTAAATGTTCCTGTAGGATTCAATATTATTTAATTATAATAACAGCAAAAAATCACAGATCCTGGAAATATTTACTAAATTGCTTACTTTGACTACTAGAACTTGTTGAAAATTTCAAAATACAAACTAGATTATGAGCTTTTAAAAGTGTAGTTGGTTACAAATGCATACATGCATACAATTTATTCATTATTTTATATACCTAAAATAATTTTCAAAAATAATTTTTGAAAATTTGAAAAATTTGTAGTACGATTTTAAACCATTTTTGAACAATTTACATAGCCATATTTTCAAAACGGGGGTGGGGCAGAATTTAATTAATAATATTTGATATTTTCGTAACTATATAGTTAATTAAATTCCCAAAGAATGAATGCAGTAATTATTTACTGTCCTATAACTGGATTAAAATTGGATTTTTCCGCCATATTCAAATTTTCAGAAAAATACTACCTGAAAATATACATATAAGTATACTTAGTTTTTAGGGATTTGCAATTGTCTGTAATAATTACCTACAGTGTGGACTTGAAAATTTCGGAAGTAAAAAAGACATATGAATTGCATCCCGCGGTCACAGAGTACATTTGTCCTCACTGATGGTCCCTAGCTTGCATTCTGAAATTCCCAACTTTAATGCAAGCAATATCAAGGATCTATGATTTTTTGCTGTTATTAATTAACTGATATTGAATTCACACAAGAACATTTAACCGGAATAAGATTACACCATGTGTTAACTCAGAGTAAATAGTGTCTCTCTGTGTATGAAATTTAGTTGGATGTGAAAATTTATATTATGAAAATAAAATTAAATAAAAAAGAAAACTATATTTATAATTTAATATTTTGAAATCGTATTAATTATGTCTTCAAGAAAAATACAGAAGAACATAAAAATCGATTCAGTATGATATACGTACGTCATTTTGAAGACCTCTGGTGCATCCAAAATGTATGTATGTAATAATTATTTATTATTATGTAAATAAAGATATTCAATTCTATGTAGGGATATTAAAAAAAAATGTTATAATATTATTAGAAAAATATTCATTAATCAACAAGCTTAGAAGTAATGAAATTAACATAAATAGTTAAACCGTTAGGGTGACGTATCTCATACGTACGTCAGTGGTTAAGGGTTAAGAAACTACTAATTAACTATATAATTAAGAAAATATCAAATATAATTAATTAAATTCTGGTAAAAAATAAATGGCTTAAAATCGCACTAAATTTTCAAAAATAATTTTTGAAAATTGTTTTAGGTAGGGTAAAAGCCCCGATTGTGGAACACTATTTTTAGGTATTTCATCAAACTTGCTTACAAAAATTAATAAATGAATTAAACACCCATTTTTTTTTCTTAATAAGCATGAAACCAAGTTTTTTTAATCCAATGAATATGTTTTTAAGAAAATATAACCCAAAAAATTTGATTTATTAATGTTTTGTTTTATAATTTGTTGACATCTATAAAAAAACGGACAGAATATATTAACACCCTTTAAAAAATCAGCACATTGACACCTAAAAAAGAACACCTATGTACGAACATGAAATAGATCACATAAATCTTTTGCCATCTTTTCACTCTATGACATAGAGTGACATCTAGTAGTAAATAGAATATCAAATTAAAAAATATAGAATGGTTTAAATATTCGATAAAATAAACGACCAAAATCACAGAATATACCAAAATACTATATTTTGTTTCGCCATCTATGTATTTTGGTAAAGTTCTAATCAATTCTAATCTAACTTATCAAAATGGCGACAATTTTTCATTATTAATAAAATTTTGCAACTTTAAATCAATATTTTTTTATTTATCAATTGACGATACGCTCCGAAATAAAAAAAATATTAAAAATTTTACGATTTTAAAGCAGTAAGTAAATATTTTAGACTCAAAAAGAAATTAAAACTATTTATAATATAAATTTTTAGTTATTTTACGTACATGATTTTAGTTAAATACAGAGGTTATACGTGTACTGAAAGAAATACACATGTATATAAATTACATTTAAACCGAATAAAAAGATGATTTAGCTCTTATAATCTCTTAACTGGACTAATAAAAATTATTTGTATAGTTTTATTGCGCTAACTTCGAAAATTAACTGGAAAATGTTGAAATTTATAAGGCATGTGTTTCTATAAATAAGCATTGATCAAACGCAAAAGAGATACATTCAGCCAAAACTGTTTAATATATATATGTATTTCTTTAATTAAGTAAAAAAACATTAAATGTGAGATGAATTTAAATTGAAAAACAATCATTCTATTAATAATAATTTTTGTTATCAGACGTTTCTTTCAGAAATAACTTCATTAAGATATAAATGTCAAAACTGTTTTTCTATTGGATCGCGTTCCACAAACGGGGCTTTTACCCTATATACAATAAAATAATTGAATAAATTGTATGCACATCCATAAAAGCAATAAAATATTGGCCACGGGATGCTATTCGTGTGTTTCCCTTTTTAGTTTTTGTGCTGAGTTGCAATTTTAGGGTCGGGTTGATTTTTTTCAAACGCGGGATGTAAATTCCCAACTTTAATGCAAGCAATATCAAGGATCTATGATTTTTTGCTTCGTTACATATAAATCCATATAGAACTTAAACTTTTTTTTAACACAATTTAAAAATATTCAAAAATTTAAAAGGATAAAAAAAAGTCTGATATATATATATATATATATATATATATATATATATATATATATATATATATATATATATATATATGTATATATATACATACATACATACATATATATATATATATATATATATATATATATATATATATATATATATATACATATGTATATATATATACATATGTATATATATACATATATATATATATATATATATATATATATATATATATATATATATATATATCAGACTTTTTTGCTACAGAATCATGTTGGACGGGTCCGAAAAGGGGTAGCGCCTACTCTCGCCTTTCGCCGTTGGCTGTATAAGTCGTATCGTATAGGCTTTATAAGTCTCATTTCGAAAAATTAAGAAAAATTCGACTAAAAAATTATACTGCATTTATGAAAAATATATATATATATATATATATATATATATATATATATATATATATATATATATATATATATTCCCGCTACGATAGGCAAAACAAAATTGCGCCCCTGTAATAAATAAAGTCCTGACGTGTGTGCTGAATGCTAACTGGTTCCGGCATTTTCTGTCCAAAGTTTGTTCATTGTTCATTAATTCATAACTTGTTAACAATAATTATGTACTCAAAAATATTTACTCAAATATGTGATAATTAATTTTGAAGCTTCCCGCTCTGTTTTGGATAGAAAATGACTGACATGTCACGACTCTATTTATTATAGGGACTCTAAAGTAAAATAAATTTGATAATTCCGAGAAGCGCGTATATATTTCAATTGAGGCGTTTTTTTAATCTTATTTATGTGATTTTGAGTTTAATATTAAAATTTTGCTTTTAATTCGTTTAATCATTATATTAAATTCGTTAGTAAATGTTATTTATAGTATTTTTTTATTAAAATGTAGCGTTCATAGAAAAAAAACCCTCTAAGCAAAATAATATATTACCAGCACTGAGGTTTTAAGTCTAAGATATGGTGTACGTATCCAGCTACTATCACCACCTCCAATGCTATCACAGATCGAATGTAATAGCGTTACGCTATTGCCTATAGCGAAACGCTAAAAAGAAAACAAAATATTCAAATCATATACTACATATTACATTAATATGAATTTTACTTTCTGTTATCGCTTTCTTTTAGCGAATTTTCGAATCGAAAAATCAGCTATTACAGCCACTGTCATGACGCAACTTGAGTCCGGGACGTGTATTTCCCTTTGCGAGTTCAATAGGAGAACATAACCCCATGTTTTCTTTCTACGGCACAGAAGTGTTTACAAAATCGCCCCCCACCTCCATGTGCACAGTCATATATTGCCATTTGACAGTCAACTATGTATTTGCATGTCTTTTCTTTCATTAAATAAGTATTTTCGTCCACTTAAATTACAGCTTTGATACTATTAGTTACTTTGCAAAATTCTTCATATACTAATGTAAGATGTCTAGCTCTACCAGTGGCAAACTGAATCAGCCGTTTTTGGTGATACGCTTCAAAAGTCTTCGTAATAAAGTCTACTAACGCACACATATTGAACACTTTACAGCGCTACAATACTACGTCTTTAAAAATTTGTATTGAGGCTTCACACTAATTGTTTGTATTATTTCCTCGTGTTAGAATACCTGACCGATAGGCCAAGCACCACTCCTCGCGTCTTGTCCAGAGATCCGTTATATATAAATGATCTTCCAGATTCTTGCTGTTATATATATATATATATATATATATATATATATATATATATATATATATATATATATATATATATATATATATATATAGATATAATATATATATATATATATATATATATATATATATATATTTATATATATATATATATATATATATATATATATATATATATATATATATATATATATATATATATATATATATATATTACGACCTATTGTTAACAATATTCAATCACCTGTGCAAGAATTAGCAAAATTTTTGTCTGAAATTTTAACGGAAAATAATGATTACTTAATTAAAAATTCTAATGATTTTGTAAATAAAAATAACAATTTCCAACTTAAAGACACTAATAAAAAATTATTTCCATTAGATGTAAGGTTCACAAATATATCGTTAAATTTAGCAATGGCTGTAATAAAAAAACATGGAATAAAATAAAATCCTTTACAGACATTAATAGGGATTTATTCATAGAAGGGATTGAATTGATTTGTGAAAATAATTTTTTTAAGTTTCAAGGCAAATTTTATAAACAACTTTTTGGCTGCCCAATGGGCAGTAATCGTAGCCCAATCTTCGCAAGTTATGTTATGGACTTTCTTTGCGCTGCTAGTATTAATAAAACCAAAAAATGGTCACCACCTTTTTTCTATAGATATGTCGATGACATTTTAATAGTAGCTCCAGAGAACTTAACAGAAGAAATAAAAAAACAATTTTAACAATTATCACCCTGCATTACAATTTACTATTAAAATGGAAAAAGATAACCAAATAACATTTTTAGATACTCTAATTAGAAAAGATAAATTTAACATATTAAGCACAATTTTGGCATAAACAAGACAATTACAGTGACAGAATGATAAATTACAACTCCAATCATCCACATTACATTAAAAATAACTTAGTTCATAATTTATTACATAGAGCAGTATATTTGAGTAATGTAGTTTGCAGAAAACAAGCTATAAAAAAGGCGGTGTCCATTCTTTTGAAAAATAATTACCCGATTAGATTAATAAACAAAATAAAAGGAAAAATAGTACATTCAGCATATAACACAAGAAAAACGCCTGATGAAAAAACAGATAATAATCACAAACAAAGAATATGTCTTCCTTATAATTACTTAACAAAAAAATTAAAACCAATAATAGAAAATAGTTCAGATAATAAAATAACTTTTAAGTTTAGTAATAAATTATGAAATTTATATACCAGAAAAAGAGAAAGAAAAAAAACTAAACAAAGTTATAATGTACTATATAAGATAGATTGTGAACAATGTAACCTGAGTTACTTCGGACAGACTTCTCAAATTCTTAAAAATAGAATAGACAACGTAAATATGAGGCGAAAGGTGTAAAGAAACCACGGGTTTAGCAGAACACTCAATAAATAAAGATCATAGATTTAATTTTGAAGAGGTCCAAGTATTGGACCGGGAAAATAAATATCGCCATAGACTATTAAGAGAAGGTTTGTATATAAATTTAAATAAATTGGAAAATTGCAATAAACGAATTGAATCGTTAGCACTAGATAATACGTATGTACCAATTATTAAAAAATTAAAATAATATTGAAATAAAAAGGTTCACTTGATTATAATAATACATTGCAACTGACAATAGACAATATATTTATTTAAATAAATTGTTACCTCTATTTTCGCCAAAAAATTTTAAATTTGTAATTTCATTATTTGACTTTATTTGGCGATAAGTCTCAATATTAAGGCCAGCAAAAAAACCAAACAGAATTTTTAACCAATCTTCAACAGGTCGACCGGTTTCGGTGTCTCAAAACACCACTATCAAGACAAGAATAGAAAAATCAATAAAAATAAAAAATTTAAAAATTAAAAAAAAAATTTTTTCATAAACAAAAGAAATTAAAAACCTTTTAGTTTGGATCAAAACCAATCAAATCAAACAATGTCAAATCTAGCAACTCGTTGGTTGCAAAAAAGGAAATTTGTACATCACTACAAATGATATACGAAAACGGAAATATGAAACAACAAAACATCTGGAAACCAAATTTGCAATAGAGAACAGAAAAAGTAAACAAAAGAAAAAATCATTTTTTAGAGAATAACATCTGTAAAAGCTACCAATCGCCTTTATGAATCACATATTCAAATTAGTTCCATTGACTTTCG
The DNA here is from genome assembly GCA_035578155.1 of Brachynemurus nebulosus. Taxonomy (NCBI): domain Eukaryota; kingdom Metazoa; phylum Arthropoda; class Insecta; order Neuroptera; family Myrmeleontidae; genus Brachynemurus; species Brachynemurus nebulosus. Next base: position 5,713,490 of record JAPWDM010000020.1, on the reverse strand, counting down.
TCTAAATCCATTGTCAAAAAACAGGTTGATAAATTCATTTTGAAAAATTTTTTATAGGAAGAAAGGCCAAAAAATGTGACACTTCAAATTGGTTCGTCAAATATCGAACAAATTTTGTTTAATTTTAAGAATAATTTTAAACAATATATATATATATATATATATATATATATATATATATATATATATATATATATATATATGTATATATATATATATATATATATATATATATATATATATATATATATATATATATATATATATATATATATATATATATATTTATGCGTATTGATTATCACAGTGTAATCTAAACGTATTTAGTTTTATAAAAACACCATAGTTTGTCAAATCGTTAAAAATAATTTTAGAAAATAATTTTAAAAATTTTAAAAAATTCTTTATTTAAGTAGAAAATAATTCTTGTGTGTGTTTTAGATTCAAAATAATTGATCACCACTTAACTCATAAAGTATCAAAATATTAATGAATGACAAAATTTTTTATAAAACTTTTACTTTCAATTTGGTTACAGAACAAAGGAATAAGGCCCTATCCAACTATTAGATTACGCATGCTTATTAGGTAGATAAAAAAGAAAGAAAGTAATTTATATTTAAGTCAAGGTATTAGAGTGCCTATAATAAATAGAGTGGTGACATGTGTGCTGAACGCTGATTGGTTCCAAACTTTTCAAGTAAAAAAGTAAAGTATCCAAAGTTTTCGTAGAATACATTGGAAATAAAGTAAATGTTAACAAAAACCATTTAGTTTACTCAGAAAGAATAATTAAATTAAAAATTTTTAATTGTTCAGTAATTTATAATCTATTAACAATAATTATGTACTCAAAAATATTTACTCAAAAATGTGATAATTAATTTTGAAGCTTCCCGCTCTGTTTTGGATACAAAATGGACGACATGTCACGACTCTATTTATTATAGGGACTCTAAAGGTATTATGTTCTAGTGACATCTTCTATCACGGAACAGAAGCAGTTACTTGTTTAAAATAATGGACACTAATTTAATTAGGTTTGTGGCTTAAATCGACAACTTATTTCTAATTTATGAAACAATTCTCGCGTGAGAACAGTATATTAGGTTTAAAAGGAAAGAACCAAATATAAAATAATCTATATTGATAAATAATTCGATGCTAAGAAATTTACTTTGTGAAATTTCATTTCAAATACTGAAAAATAATAACTAAAGTCCCGACCACCCCGTCAGCCCCACGAAATCAGTGCAACTAATTCCGTGAAAATTGATAAAACAATCAAAACCTCAAACACTTCTCAATATTTAATCTATATTTATATCAGAAAAGGTATAAAAAATTATTTAGGTAACAAAAGTGATATAAGGAAAGAAAATTATATAGGCGTGAAGTACGACAGGCAGCTGCAGATGGTTAATCATATTTTTGCTATCGGAATTTTGGCTTTTTCACAGAACAATTTGTCAATAGTGTTTGCAATATTACACAACACATTCAAATACGGAATGGTGCTTGACTCATTACGATTGTTTTCTGAATGGGTCATATCAGATGCAATTTCCAGATGTTCAAGATTATTAAGAAGTTTACCAGTGTTGCAAAAATTTATACATTCGAAATTTGATTAATTAAATTCATGATCGGCTTTTAGCACATGTTCGGCTATTATTGAATTATTATTTCGGTTTCCGTTGATAATTAACCGTTTTTGTTCTCGAAACCTTTCAAAGAAGGGTCTACCTGTTTGGCCAACATATAAAGCTTGTGAGCATGTGCAAACATATTTATATACCCCTGATTTATTAAATTTGTCAATGTTATCCTTATTACCTCCTTCACTAGGAGGTTAGATAAGCCACCCACTGTGGAAAAAGTCAATCTATAGCTATTCATATGAAAAACATTTCTAAGTTGTGTGAGCACATTGTTATAGTAGGGAATAGCGGCAAATTTGGTATTGTTAAAATCTTTATAAGAATGAAGAGTAGGCAATAATTTTAAATTCAAATACTTAAGCAAGTGATTTTTATGTATGTTAAAAACAAAACTCTGTTTATACCCTTTTAATCTCGCGATTTCGATAATGGTTGAAAGTTCAAAAATAAAGGAACGGCTGTCCAAAGTTACAGAGAAAATCCTGTTTATGGCATAATTGAAAAAAGCCCTCTTGTGTGTTATAAAATGGTTTGACTCATAGTGAATGCACGTAGATGTGTGTGTTGGTTTACGATATATTCTAAAAGAAAAGCGATTTGAATATAAATCCTTGATTATAGTAAGATCCAAGAAATTCAGCATATTGTTAACTTCAAATTCTACCGTAAATTTAATATTTGGGTGTATATTATTCACAAACTCAAGGAGATCATTTACTTCACTACGTTCACCCTTAAAAATTACAAAAATATCGTCCACATATCGTCTCCATAATAAAACCTTATTTACTAAGGGTTGGTTGGAGGAAAAAATAGTACTCTCGAAATAGTTCATGTAAAAATTAGCCAAAAAAGGCGATAGTTTCGAACCCATAGGTAATCCCGAACACTGTCTATAATAATTATCGTTAAACGAAAAAAAAGTTATTATTTAAGAGAATCTCTAAAGCAACAATAAGTGCTTCAGGTTCAAAATCAAAAGGTAAAGAGTCTCGAGTATTCAAGTTTATTTGTTCTATCAAAATGTCTTTAAGGTCGTTTGTTGGTATAGAAGTGAAGAGGTCCTTTACATCAAAACTGACGCATATATAGTTATCATAAGCGGGAAAATTCTCAAGTTCTTGAACTAATTCCAAAGAGTTGTTCAAAGAGGATCTAGATTGAAACTGAGTTAAAAGATTAAAATATTTTATGAACCAGATAGATAAATTCTTAACAATAGAATCAACTTGTGAGACCACTGGTCTAAAAGTATCATAATTTTTGTGTATTTTAGGTAGCTCATACTGACGAGGGGTAAGTGGGTACATAGGTAGTAAGTTATACTTCTTCAAATTAAAATTTTTTATGAAATTTCTAATTTGTAATTTAATTTTATCTGTAGGATCTTTAGGAAGTAAAATAAAATTATCATTAGATATTAAATTCGAAATGCCCTGATTATATGAGTCCCTATTCAAGACCACCACACAATTCCCTTTATCGGCCTTAGTTATTAGCAATTCGTGCTCTGATAGTTTTCGACGTATTGAGTTGATAATTCCTCTCCAATGAGTAAAAACCTGATTGTGTTGAAAATTGTAAGTATTAATATTTTCCAGGAGGCCCGTGTAGTTATACGTGTTAATGAAATCCGGATTTATATATGAACAAATGCTGGCAGTAAGGTTGTAAACATCCTTTTTAGTTATCGGTAATTCAATAGCAAATTTTAAGCCTCTTTTAAGTAATTCAATTTTTTCATTGTTAAATTCAATATCGGTTTTGTTAAGAATTCTCGGATGGAAAACATGTGTAGTATTGGAGTTGGCTGCTATTTTGAAATCAAGGAATGTCGGTGTATGTTTATAAAACATGTTATTTCGTATGTTTGAATCGTTTAACGAATCTAGTTTTCTATCTATGGTCTTATCAGAGTGGAATTCAAAAAGAATATTGCCGTTCTCAAATATAAGAGTAGTATCGTGCAGATGATCGAATTTCTCAAAATATCCTGGATATATCTGGGATTCATCAAAATGGAAAATTATCGCCCGATGTAACAATGCTTAAGTTAAAAAACTGATTCATGTCATGAAAAACTGTAGACAAAGCTAATTCTTGGAATTGTGAGTTATCGTGGACACAATCGTGGACACAATCTATGGATTCTTGTGTGTCATTGCAATATTTATTATTTATGAGTCTATTTAACTTTGAATTTAAAACTCTGTTTTTATTATCGGCTTTTATCATCGGTTTTCCAAATTGACTACCAAATCAGAAAAATAGCTCACAAAGCAGTTTCTAAGTTTATTACTAAGTTTAATATGTAGTGAAAGTAGGCTTTTACTTAAAAAATCCAGGCGTTTAAATGATGATTTAATTTCTAGGTTTAAGCACTGTAACTTAGTCGATCTTATAAGGCTCATAAGATTGGAATTATTTTTAATTACGTGTGGATTAAATTTCACATTATTATCAATAAATTTAGGGAAAACGTGGAGACTTCTGCATTTCTTAAAAAACGGAATCCAGCATAATATTTTCACCCTCTCCCTCTGACATCTTTTAAAAATCCGTCATGAGTTGATTGTTGTTATCGAACCTCAGTGAATCAAAACCATAATAACCATAATCATAAAACCCCATTGTCTACAATATAACTGGTAAATGTCTTTTTTTAGATATAGTTGAAAAATTATTAACCACAACAACGTGTCACTTTTAAATAAATGAAATGTACTTAATATTTATTTGTAGTTTACGGAAGAATGTATATATATATATATATATATATATATATATATATATATATATATATATATATATATATATATATATATATATATATATCCATTCTTCCGTAAACTATATATATATATATATATAAATTTTAGTGATTATTATTTCCGGTTTCCATGGACCTCAAAACAAGCCAAGCACCACTCCTCGCGTCTTGTCCAGAGATCCGTTAAATGATCTTCCAGATTCTTGTTGTTTTTCACTAGCTTTATATATATATATATATATATATATATATATATATATATATATATATATATATATATATATATACTGGGTTTTTTGAGAGTTGCCATTTTTATTACAGCCAAACCGTTGATTTAATCGAAAAATTGTTCAAATAAGAGTTATATATGTCGGTGTGGGCAACCAATTGCTATAGTCAGGAGCTTTATAGCTCTTATGGTTTTCGAGCTATGATACAAACTTATAGATTTTTAAATGAGACTATATATTAATTTTTCGATAAAATTGATCCTGGTCTAATGCATTAATTAACAACATCAATGAGCAAAAAAATTTTTTTTACCCAAGTTTCATTTTTGAATTTTTCTTTAATTTCTTTAAGGCGGTAAAAATATGCATATTTACTTGAGGCTACTTCAACCGATAGTGTTCTGGTTGGTTACATTTCTATTACCTCCAAGAAAAGAACATTTTCCAGTACCATTTTTCCAGCACCTTTTTCAAAAATTTTTACGAAACTTTTTTTACATAAATTTAAAAGAGGAGAAAAAAATTATATAAAAAAGATATTTAAACTATTATGCTATCTCAACTAGTTTCCGAGAGAAACTAATTTTTGTAAACGCAGGATGCAGGATGCTCTGACAGGGGTATTTTATGAATATTAAAAAAGTCATGATAAGAAAATCCGACAAAAACAGATACTCGGGAATATCTGTAAAAAACGGCGCCAAAAATATTATGTGTTTGTATTTAAGAAAAAATTTTTTTTAATTACCATCTCTACGTAAGCTTAGTTATTATAATTGTATCTGTTCTTAGCATAGCAATGGATTTCAATTATTTTTTTAAAGGTTTATTTTTGTTTCTTAAATACAAATACATACTATTTTTGGCGCCATTTTTTATAGATTTTCCCAAATAGTTGTTTTTGTCGGAATTCACATATTTTTGAACTATGAACAGTGTTCCGTGCGCCCACATCAGTCTAATTGGTCCTTAATACCTATATTTCAGTAGTTTATGAGTACTGACAATCAGTTCGTATTTGGTGGATATAGTACAGCTGAACCTTTTTTTATGCGTCTTTTTTTGTGCGACGTTTTTATGCGATTTTTTATACGGTTTACAAACAAAAATGGCTATTAAAATGCCTACTGTGAATCAAAATCACGAGACAGTAAGAAACTTAGATATTAACTATCATTAGACTTTTTTACAGATTATTTTCCACAATTTTCCTAATATTATAAAAATGAAATAAAATATTCTCATGTGTAAATTAATGGCGTATCTTAAAAGCAACTTCTAAGGAAATCATGAGGCTGTAGTGTTAACTGTAATTTTTAAAACCTAATGTTTTTTGTCATTATCTGTAAGTTCTTTTTTCATTGACAAGACCATTAAAACATAATAAGTACAGTAATAATGCTCAGTTTTCTGAAAAAATTAGTATTTTTTGCATTTTACAGATGGATTTACTTTGTTACAAAATTGACAAATTAATGTATAGTGTGTCAATTTAACCAAACTAAACAACAAACTCGGTCAATTCAGGACATGGTTCACACAAGATCTTATCAACATTATTTTGTTCTTGATTCTGATTGGTTGATATTGGATATTGTCGTATTTGTTATGAATTACGCATGGAGATAGTAGTATTTGAAATGAACGGCAATAATTAGGCTTAGATTTCATCAGGATCTAGGTGATTTTTAAAAGAACTAAATTTACTAATCGAAAGAGGAGGAAAGATAGTATTATTATCCATTTTTATCTCATTTTCTTTTTTAAAGTGGAGTTTGCTGACTTTGGAATGATAGCCCGCATATTTTTATATATCTCTAACTTCAAAAATTCCGAATTACCATACAAATTTTCACCCCTATTTACCCACTTAGGCGACGAATTTTCAAAAATCCTTTCTTAGTTCTCACCTACGTTATATAAGGAACTCCTATGCAAAATTTTGTGTTTCTAAACCCAACAGTTTACGTTGTCAGTCAATGTTAGAAATTTATTAAGTATGTAAATGAAAGCTAATGCCCTGTTTTTGATATTTTTTTATGGTTAGTGCAATGCAATTTAGTTTATTTTGTCAGCTAGTCAGCTATATATGTATACCTACTTATGTGTCACCCCTACCCAAACGTTCTGAAGATTTATAACACGTTATTATCCATTGCCCATTGGTAACAGTTTAAAACTATGTATACCTGAAATTTTATATTTAGACAATTACGTCACAAATTAGTTCAACCCTTCAAAATGACGTCATATAGATTTTAAACCAATAACTGAATACAAAATTTTTAATACTCCTTATTATACTCCTAGATTTAACATTACGAGATAGGAAAAGATAATATAATAATTTAATCCAACTTAGTTAAACAAAAACAATTGAAATATGAATGATGATTATATAAATTATTAACTACGAGGCGACTTACGTCGTTACCTATTTTTATTCACACTCCAGAAGAAGACATAATTATAATGAGTTGTCTGTCGAAAGTTACTCTTAATAAGATTTTCAAATTTTTTTAATTTGGTACAGTAAGGCTCAACGTAATGGTAAATGATTAATTAGATTTTACCACGCAAATGGTTTAAATAGTTATAAATTATCGCTATTTAATCACAAACAAATCAACCAAATTTTTCAATCTTACCTAAACTTTTTCCATCAATAACAACTCACTCATATTTTATTTTAAAAATGCCTATTTTTTTAGCTTTTCATACATTTAAACTTGACCTAGTAGTGTACTTTTAAATAGTTTTAGAAATCAGTTTATTTATTAAAATTCAACTGTTTGATGAATTTTTGAAAGGAAAATTCAGCTATTATACCATCTCTCACCAGGTCACCATAAACAGAAAATAATGCCGATTCGTCGATATAGCTATATATTTAAATTGTCCTCGAAACGTTAAGAAAAACTTTATATTTTTAACCATAAAAGTTTTCCAAACGTTACAGAACCTCTATTATCCGCAGAATATGTATATTCTGCTATCTATATAATATATATATATATATATATATATATATATATATATATATATATATATATATATATATATATATATATATATATATATATATATAGTGTAAACTCCATATAACGAAATTGAAGGGACCGGGTATTTTATTACGTTATAAAGAGTTTTTCGTTATATGGAGAGTAAAAGAAAACAATATAATTTTACGAATACAACTTACGAATTTCGTAAGTGGTTTTAATTTTGACTGAATTAAATGACACTTTTTCGTGTCAATACATAAATTATTTCTTTTACTCGCCATGTTTACAGATAAAAAGTTTGAAAGCAACTAAGAATATGATAACGTCAAGACAGCAATAAGACAATAGTACGGAAGTACAGTAGGTAAAAACACGTGCTAGGCAATTACAACAAACAAATAAATAGATTTCTAAAGCTTTGTTCCTTTTCCAAAATGATGAACGGTTCAAATAATAATGAATTTGTCAAATACGCATGATCGAATTGAATTATTACTTGAACTAATAATTCTGAATTTTAAAAAGAAACCCAATAAATTCTAAAAATATTCTATAGAGGGCATAGAAGTGTGACACTACCATAATAGAGAAAAGCCAAGGTTTATTATATCTTTATGGAGAAAAGCAACAAAAATCCATTGATATAAGTATGTGTATGTACCATACACTAAATGGAGTACATATCTTTTTTAAAGCAAATCGCCACATTGGTTAATAAAAATCCAAAAACTTCCCAAATTAGTTTATTTTAATAATATTTTAAATATATAGGTAGTTAAAATCAACAAAAATATTTTAATTATTAATTAAATTTGAATAACTATGCTTTTTATTCGCTCGTATGACAATTGACAACGCTACGGCGCTAACCGTAGATATCGTAAATATGGTAGATATCGTAGATATTATTCTTCATTGACTTTTTTTTCTTTTTGATAATTTTCTCAAAACTGTACATAAACTGAAATTCTAATTCAAATTCTTGACAAAAATTCCGGACTGATTGAACTGTTTTGAACTCAGTTTAAATTCAAATTCATAGTAAAAGGAACATTGAACTATCAGTACAAGTAATATATTTTTTTAAAAGGAACGCATTATTTTCAACTTTTCAAACTGCGCATGAGTTTTACTGATTTGAACTAAAAATTCGTGAAAAAGGAACAAAGCTTACGAATCCCTTTGTGCCTACGAAATATTTACGACTCTATATCACTATTGTGTTTGAAGGACAGTGAAATAAAATTTTATTGGGTTTCAAATAATGACGTATTTTTCGCTATTGAGAGTGGCTGTTACGTTATAAAGAGTGTTTCAATATATGTGTTATAGTCAAAGGTCGATATGCAGTCTCTTCGCGGAATGACTCGTTTATCCTAGGTTTGGCTAACGCCTTTCGGCAAACCCCGAAATAGGTTCCTATTTCGGCCTTTGACTGATGTATTTTTAGTCAAACCTAGAAGTACCTAACTTTTTAGTCAAACGTCGAAAGTAAAATAATCTGTTTCGGGGTTTTCCTAGTCTATCCTAGAAGCGACTAAGGGACATTCGGTCAAACGTCGATTTGTACTGCACTTGTATGTTTAAACAGATTTTTGCATGCGAGCCTAACTCTTTGCAGTATTCTAATAAATTTATTTGTCATTCCGTATTTGTGCATTGAACGTGCGGGAATGTAAGCTTAAAAATGTGTGAATCAAACTGTGCTGTGACTGAAAACGTGGATAAAGAAGCGTTGAAAGCTAAGTTAATGCAGAAAATATCTAATCTGAATAAGTATAAGTGTTCATTTTATATAGAGTAGGGACAAAATATGGAATAATAAACACACTTTTTGTTAGGAATCAGATACAAGAATGCTAAGAGAAACTTTTTAATTTGGAAGATGTGCCCAACGTTCAGCTTTCTCTGAGGGAGATTAGTACAAAAGATTCTAAGTTTGGGGGCTAAGGTTTTATAAAATGCCACTGTAATAAAAAATGCTCATCAAAATTATGTAAATGTAAAAGATCGAACGTATTGTGCAACTAAAGATGCCATAGCGCATCACCTTGTCAAAATAAAGAGTAATATTTTTCGTTTTTTCATTAATTACATACCTATTGTCATGATACAAAATAACAATAACCAATTTTATTTCTTGTTGTGATTATTTCTCAATTCATTCCTAAAATATAGTAACAATAAACATTAAAATTACAAATATTCTTTTATTATAGCTAATAATTAAATAATTTAGGTCTGACTGGTCCAACCCCGATTTCATCAAATTGAGTTTCGGCTTTTGACTGTCCAAATTAGTCTCTCCTAGGATTGACCAAAAATTCGTTAGTCAAAGGTAGAAAAGCCCTATTCGTTTGGACTTTGACTGAGACGTTATGTCAGACCTGAGGTTTGACTAGGCAAACCTAGGAGCGCCGGCGCTTCGGTGTTTGACTATAACATATGGATGATAATGTAAACCAAACAAACCTTAGCAATTTCTACGTTTTAAGGAGTTTTTCGTTAAATAGAAGTTCGCTATATAGATTTTACACTATATTTATATATATATATATATATATATATATATATATATATATATATATATATATATGTATAGGGTCCGGACTTCCCTAAAATTATGTCAATTTTAGGGAGACGACATTTTACGATAATATTTTACAATGTTTTCGCAGAACTTCGTTATCAAAAAGTTGGGTTATTTAAATTTTTGTTGGACCTCTCGGTAGATTTGTAGTTGTTACCACCCTATATAATATATATATATATATATATATATATATATATATATATATATATATATATATATATATATATAAATTTGGCGAATCGGCATCATTTTCGGACTGTGGCACCTCAAAATAAAATTCTGTCAGACTATCATAGTCCCGAGCTCAAGTCCATGACAGCAACAGTAGTAGCTGAATTTTTTTTCAGTTCTTTTTCATTCGGAAATTCATTCAAACAATTGAAAATAGGTAGTAATTAAATAAAAATTTGAAATATATTTAGAAGTACACTACCAGCTCAAGTGAGAAAGTTAAGCTCAAAAAATAAATATTTTTAAAATCAAACAAATTTCATCAAAATCCGCCTAGTAGTTCTCGCATGATGCGTGCACAGACAGACAGACAGGTCAAAATTTAAATATTGTTGTTTTGGCATCTCAATCTAAATTAATTGAGAACGGAGCCCTTAACTGTTGGTAGAAGGCACAGAAAAAAAGGTTTTTTGCTCATAACTTATTCTTTTGGGAGGAATCTTTTA